>JBAMJR010000163.1:0-412500 GCA_038501785.1 Myoxocephalus aenaeus
AATGTAAAAACATGGATGATGCTCTAAACAGGAACCTGAGTCCATGGTTAACTGTCTGCTGAGAGCACTATCCTGCTGTATACCGTTAATACCCTATTGTATTGCAGAGTAAAGTTTCTCTGTTTGCATGTGTGTGTGTGTGTGTGTGTGTGTGTGTGTGTGTGTGTGTGTGTGTGTGTGTGTGTGTGTGTGTGTGTGTGTGTGTGTGTGTAAGAGAAAGTGAGACAGAGAGAGAAAGAGGAGAGAGCAGGATGTATATTACAGTAAACACCTTGACTCAGCATAAGGGAAATACTCTGCCTCTAATGTCTAACCCCCCCGACACCACTGTGCACTCGCTGAACTCTCTCTCTCTCTCTCTCTCTCTCTCTCTCACACTCACACTCTCTCACACACACACACACACACACACACACACACACACACACACACACACACACACACACACACACACACACACACACACACACACACACACACACACACACACACAAACAAATTAGTGTGTGCTGGGGAAAAACTATGGGTGTGTCTCTGTCTCCTTTATACAGCTTGTCTATATTGTTTTTATATTCACATTAAGAATGAAACCCCCAAAACCTGAGATTTCAATGAAATAAATAACAGAGTGTATGGTCTCAATCGCTAGTTTCACATCTTCTTCCATACAACATGATGTTCATTTCGTAAATTATGGTCCCATTTAGAGTAAAATAGATGATAAAGCTGGGTATGCTTTAGGCCGTGGCTAACTTGAGATTGACAGGACTTCTCCGGTTTGGGGGGTTGTCCGTATCTTTGTCTTACAACTTTAACACTTTCAAAGTGCATTTTCAGTTCATGGGAGTAAATTGGAACAATTTAGGTCCCTAAAAATGTCTTATGTTTGGTTGTACAGCAACCAGCTCCACCCTTTCGTGTTACTTCTGGTTCCAAAAAGCTAAGATGCGACGGCCAAAAACCAAGATGGCTGAAAAGTGTGCGGCACTAAATAATTTGCTGTGCTGACACATTTCCCAACATGATCCCACAATCACATGAAATATGCAAACACTATTAAAAGCCCAAGCTTAATTTAGCTTATTCAGCAAGTATCAATCTCATTTTGACCACTTGCCTTCAATTAGATTAATTTATTTCTCTGCCCTGATTATTTTGGTTTGGACGTTATGTTAAAAGAGGATTCACTGAATCAAGCTCTGATGAGGCATAATGGATTGAGAATAAAAGGGATAAAGTGATGAAATAGTGTGTACACAATGAGCCGATGTGAATGAAAGCAAAATACTTCATGAAGCTTAGATCTCTGACCTTTGCAACTAAATTCAGACCATTACAAAGTTATACTCACTACACGTACCACTCTATTTTCTTAGAGAAATTATTGTTATGCAATATGAAAATGTCTGGTCAAAACAACTAACAGGTAAAAGGAAACACCCATGAATACAAGACTTCCCGTTAATGAATGAGCTATAGATTAAACTGACAAGAAGCTTTTTCTTTACAGCAATAATGCTATACATTCTTCTTTAATTACTTAAAAAAATGCCAATTTATGCAAGTGTTTAATGTGTATTAAGTGTATTAATCGCATCCAATGACATTCAGTAACACAGTATACCATTTTGCCTCTCTTCTTTACACTGTAACACAAAAACTCATATACATCGTACAAGCATTCCTCCCAGCAGGCCTCGCTTCTGACCCATCTCTCTGCTTTAGAGATGCACAAACTCTAAAAATACCAACGTTCAGAAGAGAAGACAAGACGCCTGAGCAGCACCTGTCAGTGCGAATGATAACCTGCATCACGAAAAATGCAGAGGGACAGAGAAGGGCTGGCTAAAACTAATTACATTGACCTAATGAATAAATGGGAGCATGGCCGATTACCTGGACACACAGAAGCAGCAATGTTGGCTGAGAAACATGCACACACATACATTCACATAATAGTTGTACTTACTACAATCCGTGACAGGTTGAGACGGCCACAAAGGAGTGAGGAATGTCTCTGACCTTCCCCTGGTAGTAGCAGTGCTCTCCTCCCTGTGAGAAAAACACAAACACTCACAGATTAAGATTAGACACATGGTTGCCTCCTAAAATGTCTCATGCAGTCCAACAAAACGTCTCACTTGCTGCTTTCATTACCACGTTCCATCAGGAAATTAGTTCAGAGTGATCAATCACACAGAATAAATTTGCTAACAAGTGTAAGTATGACTTGTGTAGTGTGTGCGTGTACTGCATGTGTATGTGTGTGTTTGTTTGTTTGTGTGGTACATACACACACTTTGAGATGAACCCATTCACATTCCACCATCTGTGTTTTAACCCCTTCTGTGACTTCTCTGTCCTCCATCCCAACTTCTACACACAATAAGAAGCCACAGCATCAGTCACAAGTTTTTCCATCTTGTCACAACTCTGTCTTCGCTCTCTATCTCTGTCTGTCTGTCTGTCTGTCTGTCTGTCTGTCTGTCTGTCTCTCTCTCTATATATATATATATATATATATATATATATATATATATATATATATATGTGTGTGTGTGTGTGTGTGTTTCTTCCCCTATCTGCGAGCGTATAAACACAGATTTATTTTCTATAGACGTGTATGATGTCTAAGTGTCTAAGTGCTCGGCGGGCCATCTCTTCCTGGTCCATTTCTCGCTGCCTAACAGCCATTAGGCAGGAAGCCGGTCTCCCTGAGGAAACACAGCTTTTATCAGAGGATCAATTTTCTGCCCTACAGTTTGATGCTATGCACAGCACAGCACCGCTTCGTCCACTTCTACCTCCTGCTCTCTCTGTGGACTTCGAACCCCATCCCCGGCTTTTGGGTTTGTGTGAGGATGCATGTATATATGTGTTGTGGTTTTTAAACTACATGACCGAAAGTAAGTGAAAACCTGAACTACAGGCGTAATGATGATTGATGCCTTTCAACCAGATTTTGAAACAGTTAGGGCTTTGTGCAGGCCAAAATCTTCCACTCTAAACACGGGACAAAACTTTCTTTATGGACTTTGGCTTCATCATGGAGATATTATCATGCTGAAACAGGAAATGTTGGAAGCACACTGTGTCTAAATATTATTGCATTAAGTTAAGATTTATTTTACAGTCATTTTTGGACATTTTGAGAAATACACTTTCTTGCTGAGAGTTAGATGGGACAATGGATGCAACTCATGTTTGTGTGTTAAGCAGCTGTTAGCTAAGCTTAGCATAGAGACCGGAAACTGTCAGCCTGCTCTGTCCAAAGGCAACCAAATGTGCCTGCCAGACCCCCGAAAGCTCACTAATAATATATTACATCTTATTTGGAGTCTTGTCATCACTCCAGTAAGTGATTGTCATTATTGGAGTTAAATTGCATTAGTCAGATCAATCAGATTGTTGTTGTTTTTCTTCTTTTTTTTGAGTTTTGTTTCTTTCTGCTCTCTCTATCTCTCTCAGTCCCAGTTATGTCACTCTTAGCATTCTTCTCTCTATTTTCACATCCAAGAATCAACCAAAAGTACTAAAGCACAGTTAACAGCTGTGCATTATTGACTAGAGAGGGAACATGAATTGAATATTCTGACACAGATAAGTTGTACAAGTTAGGTAGATAAACCTAATCGGAGCTACAGATGAAGAGAGAGAGAGGTTGGGTAAAGAAACATGGAGCGAGTGTGAGATGAAGAGACAGTGAGGGCTATTTATAAGAGGTGCTGTGCTCTACTAGCCCAGCGCCTCTCCTCCCCCTGTCGCCCTGAACCTTCTGCTCCACTTCTCATCAAAGCAAGAAACACCCAAAACCCAGCCAGTGCCATGGGTACATCCTCAGAGAGAGAGAGAGAGAGAGAGAGAGAGAGAGAGAGAGAGAGAGAGAGAGAGAGAGAGAGAGAGAGAGAGAGAGAGAGAGAGAGAGAGAGAGAGAGAGAGTGTGTGTGTGTGTGTGTGTGTGTGTGTGTGTGTGTGTGTGTGTGTGTGTGTGTGTGTGTGTGTGTGTGCATCTAATCTGGACAACACAATGCACAATGAAAAGGTGGAGGCCTGACAGTTGGTAAACAAGTAGGACACTTTGCCCTCTGAAAGTTTGGCAATTAGAGAAAGATATTTCACAGATATATATCATATTTTACTATTCATGAGACAGAAAGTGTGTACATACGTAAGTGTACATTAGTTTATTTGTGCATGCCATACTATTTACAGCAGCTTGTCAATACTTTTGGGTGGATCATTGTGAGCAGTGCTGAAGATTAATGAGCAGGATTGCTCATTGCTGATTGCAGTTTTCATATTAAGGCCAATAGACTCACTCTATGAACACACACTTAAAGTACTCTATAACAAAACCAATTATTATTACATCATCATATTGTTTCCAGTATTGAAGTCTTACATAGTATTTATGGTGTTTATGTAGGTTGATTCTAACTTCTCTATACTGTTTGATACTTACATGGTTATATTTAATTACATTGTTTAGGACAAAGGTTGTGATGAATGGCATTATATTTATTTATAAATACATTTATAAATTGTAACTTTACTATGTATAATACTGCATAATAATGTCTTTCGGCTGGTATTTGCTCATCCGTTTTAAATAACGAGGATAGTACGGACGCAAATGAGCTGTTACGCTAATTCCTACATATTTACATTTTTAATGATTCTGTTTGACACAACTAATAATAAAAAAAATGGTTTCCTGCCCTGTATTCATTGCAGTAAACTAACTATGTACAGAAAGCAAGAACTGCCACATTTAGCAGTACAGCATGTACTACCTGTATCACCTCAGTACCACAAGAACAGAGAGGATTCTGAGGTGGACCTTTATGAACAGCTGCTGTGTTACAATGGCTTTTGACCTCTACTGTGTGTGACAAACAGCAGCGTGTCTCATATTAACCTTCCTGAACAGCAGCCATTATTAAAGTGGAAAGAAAGAGCCTCTTGTTCTACCTAAAACGGAAAGCATTACAACAGAAGACGGAGTTCATTCTGGATCTTCATCTACCAGGTGAATTAATTCACAGAAAGAATGCTTTGTAATAAATTCCATCATTACAAGTGACTAGATCCCACTATATGTGGTGTAATGATTTGGATCCCTCTCTGTAAAGTATCTAATATCACACTAATCTGCTTCTTAGCTGAATAAACCCTGACCATTATAATCCCCTCACTTAAGTGATATAACATGACGCCTCAGCGGGTGTCCTGTAACTGAAGTCCAGATTTCAGAGGATTATTAAAGCAATCCTAATTCCATGTCAGTGAAAGGTTTAGACCACTTTGGCCCCCTGAACAAAGACTGGATGGGCTGTGATTGTTCTGTGTGTGCAAAGTAGCATTAACCAATAAAATGCTCAGGAAGGGAGAAGAACCTGTTGGGGTCTGCAGGAAATGGAAAATGGACTCACAGCTGAGAAGAAATCTTCAGTGGAGCCGATTCAGCTACTGTGCGATGTTAAGGAGTCAAAGCCAACTATCATTAAATACTGAACCCTGCTACCAACATGTGATGTGTATATGGATATGTTATCTGGATACATCTGACAGTCTTTCACATTTACATCTGGTATTAAACAAGGTTTTTGCTTTCTCAAGTCTTCCTGCATTGTGATTGAATCTCTATTAGCATCTATTAGACTTCTCAACATAAATGGCACATCCCATGTCAATGGAAACAATGCTGATGTGAGGGCTCTACTTATTTGACCTTTGCAAAAAAAAGCTACAGGGGTTGTCTGTATAGCTTCCTGTCTCTTAAGTGGGAATTGTTTTATCCACGTTTTGTCCAGTCACCTATTTACACATCCAGCAGAAAAGGAGCAACATCAGCATTCACTGGGAGGTGTGTTTCTGGCCACTTAAAAAAATGTCATTCAAATACTCTCTACTCTAGCTCAGCAATATGGCTTTTAGATGCTAAATGCTCCACTGTGTTAGTTGCTAACTTTGTCTGTCTGAGCAGGTAATGAACAGAAATGTGGCCAATACTAATGTGATGGAAAACAAGCATTAGCATAAGCTCAAAGATGTTAAAATGCCTCATAGAGCCGAGTGATAATTCTTCGTGGGTTTCCCATTACACATAGTCATTTGATCCATTGTTGATCTACAAAATATTGATTACAGCAGCTTGAAGAATGTGTTCAAACTGTACAGATTGTATTTGAACCTGGCTGAGATCTGATTAGATTTAAAAGAGAAAATCCAATGGCATTTTTAATTGAGTGTGTTGTGCATGCATTGTGTTAAAATGCTCTCATCCTTATCCACATAACCAGAAACAGTTTGCGTGGTAATACCAAGGGTAAATGGGTTCTTAATGTCAAGATCACAGCACCAAAAAACACTGTAGCTTTCCTTCTGACTGCAAATTGTTTAATAATGGAAGAGTGAGTGAGTGAGTGAGCAAAGAGGAGAGATGATTTGCAGAATCTTACACTGGTGATGACAGTCTTCCCTTTCTCTGACAAATGCCTCTCCACGTACCCTGATGACAGCAGATCACTGGGAACAGAGAGGAAATACAAAAAGATAATTCAAGTTAGAAAATGTGTGATTTGTATTCAAGTGTCACACAGATATGCAAGCGTGCTTGCATTTTATAGGATGATTGTATTCGGTCTTGGCAGCACAAAGCTTCAGAGCATCAGCCCGGCTAATTATGACCAGCGTACAGGGACGAGGCTATTTCCAGCACATAAACTCACACAAACACAATTATACAAATCCAGCCTTCTAGCAAATGGCTGGTGTGTGTATGTGTGTGTCTGTGTGTGTATCCGAGGAATGAAGGACAAACGAAGATCAGTAAGTAGTAAAACAAGTGACACAGGCAGAATAGAAAAGAGGCAAGAAACAAATTGAGAGAGCAAGGAAGAGAAAGAGTGGCATAAATAAGAGGAAATCAGTCTGTGTGTGCTTTCTCAGCAGAGCTGGGCCCAAGAATCCCAACGGAGAAACACACTGCAGGTCCAACCGAGACAGAGATGTATGAGCTATGTTGCACACAAAGCACAGGTGCGCACACGCACACGCACACACACACACACACACACACACACACACACACACACACACACACAGGAATGCGGCATATGAATGGGGTTTCTTCAGACTATTTTAAGTTCTCAATTAGGTGACCTGAACAAGGACACACATACTCGCATCCATAAACACAAAGCAGTGTAGCAGTGGTTTTTTATTACATTATATTTAGATTCAGTGAGCGGTGCCAGAGCCAACAGTTATCTGAGGCTTGTATACACGCAAACACACACACACACACACACACACACACACACACACACACACACACACACACACACACACACACACACACACACACACACACACACACACAATGCATATTATGCTAAGAATCATTAAACATTGTACCAAAGAAAGCAGTATAGAAATCAAACAGTAGGCTAAAATCAGCATAACACATATATATTTATCAGATTAAACTATACATTTGGTGATTTAAGGGCCTTTAAAAACGTTCGAAAGCAACAAAATTACTGGCAAGGCTGCTGTGTGTATCAGTCAGAGTAATAGAAATGATATAAAGATGTGCAACCAGTATATGCAGTATCTGAACAGGCCACTAGCTGCACTGAACCAAAGAGACATCAATCAACTCCAACTTCCTGTCAACATCGACATGAATTTTCACCTTGTTCACCAACCAAACACACCAACTATATTCAATCTTTTTCAGTGGCAATTTTTCAGTGTCACATTAGCCGTTTGAAAAGTTTGATGTTACTGCATTAATTAAGATATATAAAATGAATTAAATTGAAAAAGCATATTGTACAAATACAAACTTTTCAATTACCCTCCTTTTCACAGTAAATATGTTAGGAGATGACATCTTGTGTTATATTTGTGAAGACACATTCTTCAACACTGCTGAATCATTTAGTTGATCTACAGGAAATGAATCAGCAAGTATTTTAATAGTTAGTGCTTTACTTCTTAATACTTAATTGTCATCAAGCAAATATAAAAAACATTTGATGATACCACGCTCTTATTAATGGCCACAATAAGATTAATAAGAAATAGTTTTGCGTTTGAAGGCAGACACATTTTTTTTTTTTCAGGAAGTAAAAGTTTTCCAAAGCTGATATACTGTATATTATTCAAGTGAAACTCCTGACATCAGCATGCACACACACGCAAAGGAGGCTGCCTTTTAAGTTGACTAATGGGCAGTTTTCTACAGCAATAATAAAAAAATGCAGGTAAAAGAGGAGAGAGAGTGAGGTAAAATGGAAAGAGGGAGAGAATGGCTGTGGATCGAATGATGAGACAGGGGAAAGGAAAGAGCCGGTGAAAGTTAAATGAGGGTGAGACTACAGAGATCAGCCCGAAGAGAAATCCCATCATGCAATACCGGAACGCTCCCTCGTGAAAAAACCCTGTAAAACAAGCAACCCCCCATTGTACACACTTCACACCATCCGACCTCAGATCACACTTCACAGCAGACTTTCAACAACATCTTGCAAATTAAACACGCCATGACTCCTGAGACGCAAGTAACATTTTATCAACATTTTTGTATCAAAAAGAGTCGCTGTCAAAATATTCACACGCTCCAGTGATGAAGACGTTCTGTGAGTGCATGAGAGTCCCTGGGTCACAGGCACGCGCTGTTAGCCTTTGTTCTGCTGGGATGTGTGTTTAAGATTCAGAGCTTGTGATCTTTATCCGGCCCCACGCTGAGCCCAGACAGGGGAAGCAAGCGAGGAGCATACTGAGGCAGCAAGGCCGCCACATGGGCCCCTAATGGAGGACGCTGATAACAGATTTCAGCTTTAATTGTTATGGGATTTAAATAATTTATTTGACAGACAAAGGCGTAGACCCAGCTCCGAGCCCATCCCCCACGCTGACACACACGCACACACACACACACACACACACACACACACACACACACACACACACACACGTGTGACTACCCCCCCGCCTTCTTACTGTTAGCATGCATACATACTATGTATAAATGTATAACTGTGAAAGACCTCTTAGAATCTGTGTGTCTCTCTCTCTCTTTCTCCCTCTCCCTGTCTCTCTCTCTGTCCCTCTCCCTCTCCCCCTCTTCTCTGCAAACCTTCAACATAAATGATAATCAGAGGGAGGCTGTTTGTAAAACGAAGGGAAGACTTCATTAACAAGAATAAACAGAAAAACGCGATGAGGGAAAACAGAAATATAAGCAGTTCATAAATGTGATAAATTAGCACATCATTACAAGAGCTTAAAGTAACAGATTTGTGGTGGCACAAGAGGTCTATCTCATGTCAGACATATTTGTGTGTTATCTGGCACCTAAAGGTGTCAGACCAGATGTGTGGCTGAAACGGAGATGACGGGAACAGCACACACATCTCCTGCTCATTCAGTGTCTGTTGCTCTCATTATCTCAGCTCATTGCTTTTCTAAATGGTGTGCTCATCCTCCGCTGTGCTGGAGGAGAGTTTGTTTGGCTCTGTCGCCGCGGCAACAACTGTTTAAGAGCTGGCGTCCAGCTGTCAGTCAGGCGTGGAGGAGATTTCAGAGATGGATTTGCAAACGCTTCACTTTCAGCATACAATATTTCATAACCAACCTAGAACCGTCATTTACATAGTAATCACATCCCTCTCTTGCTCTCTCTACACTTACTCCTACTTGTTTACCAACTGTCAGGCCTCCACCTTTTCATTGTGCATTGTGTTGTCCAGATTAGATGGACACACACACACACACACACACACACACACACACACACACACACACACACACACACACACACACACACACACACACACACACACACACACACACACACACAAAGAAATCTAAGAGCACTGACGCTGCTTCAGCTGGGAAAATGTTGCTCTGAAAAGACATATTCAACTTTAATAAGTTGGAAGTAAGAACTGACAGAAGCAGTGAGAAGTCCGTCTGGTTGTCAGTCCCATCAGACTTCATCTTTCCTTTTAAAGTATTTTGTTCTAAATTTGCTCGGGGTGAAAAATCTGCTGTGGCAACCCAGTTTGATCTACTGAAGTGAATCATGCACACACACACACACACACACCAAGTTTACGTGTGGCCTAAAATTCCTCTCACGATCTGTGTCGCCAGGCACCGCCGTGACACTGGGATGAAAAACAGCACAAAAAGGACAGATTGGCAGGACTAATGTGTGTGTGTGTGTGTGTGTGTGTGTGTGTGTGTGTGTGTGTGTGTGTGTGTGTGTGTGTGTGTGTGTGTGTGTGTGAGAGAGAGAGAGAGAGAGAGAGAGAGGGAGAGGATTGGCAAGTGTTAGAGCAGCATGCTTTTCATTGCTTTCAGGCAGACCAATCTAGTGTCAAAGACTCTTCTCAAAACACCCAAAGCACACAAATATAAGCATACAATTAAGCTAATTTGATCCGATGCGTCCATACGTCCACACACATCTGCACGCAAGCACAAATGGACTACATATATGGATTTTTTTTGCCATTTAACAGGGTAATAAACGGGCACCGGCAGACAAAGGACTGAACATGTGCTGTGTCAGGCGTCAGTAATGAGGATGGGGGAGCGCTGAGGAAATAGACGGGAGAAGTGCGTCAGAGAAAATATGGAGAGGGGGGTGTTGAGATGGAAAGGTGGATAAGAGAAATAAGGAAGGAGATGGAAGCAGACAAAAGAGTGGGGGGTGGAGGTTTCTCTTTGGGGAAAGCTGCAGCTGCTTTCACCTGCCCCCTTCTCTAGCCTCGTCCTCCCTCCCACTGAGGCCTCATTAAAGGTCTCCAGGCTATAATTCATTCACTTCTCCAATCACTTATCAGATATCCACCGCTCACTGGGATCCCACCTCTTATTGCACAGGGAATACTAACGCTCACAAAAAGAAATATTAGGGCAGAATCTGACAGGAAGCTTGTATTCCCACTCTCTGCGATCCTCATTCCATTATGCAGTTAGGTTTTAAGCACGCGACACACAAGCCCAATAGAGTTGACTCCTGAATTATGCAGTGGCCGGGGATGTTGTAGTCACGAAGGAGAACATGCACATCTGTATCTGTGACATGTGGATTGTTGGTGAACTCCACGCCACATAAACAGGGTCAACAGTGACTTTTGGAGCCCTGTAGAGTTCGCACCAAGTAATTATGACTTGTTTACTTGTTATGTTCAGCTGATAAGATATCCCTAACATGATTATGTGTTTGTCTGTGGGTAAAATTTGCTCTCCATCTATCCACTGAATCAATCAGGCTTTGCGCAGTGGTTAAATAGTTAATCTCTTGATGGTAAACCATCATTCCGATTGATTTTTATTTAGCATGAGGAAAAGGAGTAATCTATAAGAGACAATAGTCTTGAGAGAGGCATTAGTATCTCTTCCTGCTGAGAGAACAACAGTCTCTCCTTCTGTCCCTGTCTTCAGCAAGAATCGGCTCCTGGATCTCTCTTTGTCTCCACTAATCCTGCAAACTGCGTCGAGACGGCTCGACCGAAGAGAGAGAGGGGGGGAAACGGGAGGAGGACATAAATGAATATAAGGAGGTAGGGAGGAGGAATGATGGAGCATAAAAGAGGAGGCCGGTAATTCAACGCAAACACAAACCCTTCACATTTGTGAGGGTGGTGATGTTCACCACTTTTGTTCAAACTGAAATATCTCTATTACTGGATGGATTGCCATGACATTTCGTACAGACATTAATTTTGCCCAGGTGATGAATCCAAATGACTTTGGTTTCCTCTAACACCACCATGAGGTTGGCAATTGTGGTTTTAAGTGATATGAACAACTATGGGATGGATTTGTGGTTGCTACTGGCCGTACTGGCCGTATAGAGATCCCATCCTGACACAATTCTAACGGAAGTGATGAAGACAAAAATACATTCTAGAGTACAGCTGAAACTAATATGAGACTAGTGGGTATCTTTTACTGCATCAACTATCTGCTACTGCACTCTGCTCACCCGGGACTGAATCACGGTATGGGTGACAGAATGCTGCACGGCGTGTTGCCTCTGTAGCATACTGGGTGCTGCGTCACCTTTCGTTGGACTGACAAGGCTGCTAGTGACACATTATGCACTCACAAGGTTCATTCCAAACCAGTCATGTCCAGTCACTTCTCCGAATTAGAAGCTGGTTACTGAAGGTCGAATCCGACAGCAAATAACCAACATATAGCAACAACGACAAAATTTAACATTGACCACTGCCATCAGCAAATATCACCTTTTTTGTCATCAGACCATTAGTAGTGAACAAGGCAACTGGCGGATACAATCTGTGCATCCCTAAATTAGTAACACTGAGAGAAGATTTCTCACTAAAAAGACACGAGAAGATACTCATTTGATTTGTCTACCTCAGACTGCTCATAAGAACTGGATATATGAGTTTTGTACTACGGCTTGATTTGAGAGACCAAGAGAGACTATATACACACTATCCTGGTTGTGACGCTGAGCCACTTAGCAAACACAATCTGTAATATACTGTTTGTGAGCATTGCATTTTCTCACAGACAGACTCACAAACATAATTCCCAATGTGATAGATAGAACTATGCGCTGAAGTGTAAGTGTGTGTGTGTGTGTGTGTGTGTGTGTGTGTGTGTGTGTGATCAGCCAACGCACAGATCAGAGAGAGAAGCACAGCCTGAGGCGAAAGCAAAGAACAGAAGAAAGTAGGGGATAGGGATGGAGAGAGCAGAAGGAGAGGTAGGAGAGACTATTTTCTTTTCAGGGTACTCCTTTCAAGTATACCTACCTCCCTCGAGCATGCACACACACTGACACACACACTCTATCACTCCCTATCTCCTGCACTTACTTAACCCACCCACCAAGACTCAAGGATGCATGAAGGACACGTCTCTCTCTGTCCTCTTCTTTCTCTCCATCCTTAACTATTTATTTCTCTCCATCTTTCTCTCTCTCTCTCTCTCTCTCTTTCTCTCTCTCTCTCTCTCTCTCACACACATACACTATCCTCTGTGTTTTTCTCATTAAGCTTGCAGTAAATCAGATCACGCTTCTCTGCAATAAATTACAGAACTGGGAATGGAGGAGGAGAGACAGAGATGGAGGTGGAAACGGAGGAGAAGAGTGTTGGATTGTATCAATGTCAGGATGAAGGGAGCGAGACACGGGTGGATGATAAATAATCTTGGAATGGGACATGAGAAAGACTTAAATCATATACATGTGATATGTAAGGCTGCATGCACATGTAAGTACAAGCGACAAACACATAAATACACACCACAGCGCAGGGATGCGCACAGATGACACCACAGCATCAGCACCTTTCACGGTCCGAGGCTGCCGCATGCAACACACGTGACGTCAACATGGACGTGAAATCAGTTGGATGGCATCTTGATGCACTTATTTGTCCTGCAAGTGGATAAGAGCTTATTGTTGGGTAAAAAAATATATTTTTTTAACCTGAAACTCCTCCCACTATGCAGCTCAAAAACAAGTAGGATATATTTTGGTCGTCATAGTTACTGAAATAAAAATGCCATTTTGTGCAAAGCCAGTGTGAGATGACTGTAGAGCACTTCCAAGGCTTTGATGGGCAGGAAACTCTCACAGTTGAAACATCAATGCAAACAGTGAGCAAGATGTTGGAAATATATGGTTATTTGATAATATAAATATAAACAATATAAATAATAATAATTAAAAACATTAAGATAATGTTCTGATACAACACACAGTAAACTAGCAGACATTCTTAATTCAATATCTGCGGCTTGTGTGGTGGTGTTGGATCATGTCACCTCTTACAAAATGTGGATGTCCACCGGAATTTTTTATTTTTTTGCTTAAGGTAAACACCAGGTAGTTAAACCTGCAAAAAGAGAATAATTAATAATAAGTCTCCTTTATTGAATCTCCTTTTTGTTTGTATTTTGGACTTGCACAGAGACACACATGGAAGTATGCAAGTGACGCAATACACAGTCCTTCACGCTGTTGCTGATCTTATCTAATGACAGTGTATAAATGTGGCAACGAAGGAAAAGGAAAAGACTAGCCAACATGGATGAAACAATCCATGGTTTAAAATGTGTTTTGAGAGAAAGAAAAAAAATCAGCTTTGCAAATGTGGTCAGCCCTCAAAGATACACACAATGCTTTTGGTGAATAACAATGCATGTAAACATAACTTTGTTTGAAAGTCAATTTGACATCAAGAGGGATTCTTGTTTGAGCTTTTGAGCTCACAAAAGCGAGAAGTTACTCATTCTTACTGACGGATTATGTGTGTGGTCACACTACCACTGTGTCATTGAGGATGCACCCACACTTATCAAGGCAGTAGCTTGGTGTCGTGAAAGTAAGGATGCAACAAATTAAGGCAAAAAGGTGATCCAAAACGTATTAGATTAATTTAAAATCACCAACAAGAGTGAGCGAAATAAATAAAAAATTGCATTCTTTGTTTGCTCAGTTCTCTTTGTTTTCCTCCTCTTTAGTATTGATCCCCTGCTTTTCCATCGGAGCCTCATTTCTTTAAATCCAGCCTTGTTATCTCTAATTAAAACAACACTTAACGTGCCTCTTCTGCACCTGAGGCCCAGCTAGACGACCCTCACAAAGACTCTGCAGCAGTTTTTCACATCACATTGATGACCGCAATGGTAGTAGTAACCACACACACACACACACACACACACACACACACACACACACACACACACACACACACATTCCGCCCATGAACAGACGCACCAACACATATGTGCACATTCATCAAACTATTGAACCATGCGATGTTTGGTTAGCTCCTTGTCAAACAGGCAGTTAGGGGGACTACATGGTTATATCAGTGATGTATCCCCTCCAGCCCCCTTTCCACTAACAAAAAACACCGCCTCCTTTCACAAAAATGAATAATGCATTTAGCATTGCCTGCAACTGACCCTCAGCATTTGCATAAATTATTTGTCTGCATGCAGGGAAAGCTGACACAACAAAGTGGTAGAAATAATAATACACTGAGTATCTGTCAGTGTCAACATGGCACACGAGGAGAGGGAGACACCCTCTTCTCTTAATGCTGCTGCAGCGGATTATTTCATAACACTATAAAGGTTATTATGAAACTCTCTAGTCCAGTTGGACCTGTCCATCAGTTTTTCTCTCCAGCTGCACGCATTGTCACACATACATAACCTACATACTGTAGGAATATAAAATCACAAAGACACTTCCCCTCTGCTCACTCCCTCACTATTTCTCACACAGACACAGAACCACTCTTAGCACAGTAAAGCTTCTATCTTCCATCTTGTCATCGTTTGTTATCAGAAACTATGCAGTTTATGGAATATATGTTTTGAATACATAAGATAGAATACTGGGCTGTCTAATGAATGTGGTGAATATATGATAATAGTAGCTGATAGGAACGAGCCTGGTCAATGGTTTGTTCAACAACACAATTAATTCCTGCCTGGGCAGGAATTCAATAGCATCATTTAATTAACTTTCAATGGATTTGTATCATCACATTGTGATAAAATCATGTTAAACCGTTGCAAAAACAAGAAAGTTGTGATTGTGATTTGTTGTGAAAAGTATTGACGTTTACTATGATTTTTGGGTGACATTACAAATTTGATAATAAACGTATATTATATTTTACAGATCTGACGATTAAATCAACTAATCATTGAGTCAACAAAATTGTATGAGTGTTAGTCGATTGATAATTTCTTTGGTTGAGGACAGCCCTAATGTCGTCTGAATATTTACCTTTCAATTCACGATGGACAAACCGGAAACCACCCACACGTGTGCCTCTTTAATCTTAAAGCAACATCTATTATTCAGCAAGAGCAGGTGGGACGGGAGGGGCAAAGGAGTAGTAGGGGCATGGCTGAACAGAGAGAGTGTGGAGGGTGGAGGCAATCAAAGGTGTGTGTGTGTGTGTGTGTGTGTGTGTGTGTGTGTGTGTGTGTGTGTGTGTGTGTGTGTGTGTGTGTGTGTGTGTGTGTGTGTGTGGAGGGAGATTTTTAAAAAGGGGCAACCCCCATCCTGTGCACATTTTCAGCAAAATCAAGCCCATGAATGGTAAATAGTCGCTAGACAAAGACGGCAGGGGAGGAAAGACCCCATGGCCTACCAACCCCCGCCTGATTTCCTCACTATAGACTGCCACACTTCAGATGGTTGACTCATGTCACTACAACATTTTGCTACTGATAGAACTAACGACTGTACATTAACATACTTGATTATTCTCGCCATACAGAACATTTTGACAGTTTTTTTCCCCCAAATCCCCACCAAAATGTTTTCTCTGTGAAAGTTGTGTGATAGGATAGTAACCTCTCAAGGGTTTACCCTGCCTCTTGTGCAGCGAATGTTTAGATAGGCAGCCTGCATGACCCTGAAGAGAATAATCATCAAAGGATGGATGGAAGCTTAAAAATGAAATGTCTATTAGCATGTGACATATATTTTTTTGTCATATGATTGGTGCGCTCATCTAAGTTGCACCTAGCCCCGAAGTTGTCACTAACTTCGAGGCTAACACTTAACTTCAGGTCAGAAGCAAAACAAAGGAAGTTGGCTTGGGCCTTAAGTGTACACATTTGGAAATGCTACGCTCACAGCTAAACTGTTACTGCTAATATCATACTCACCGTCATACACATGCAGTAGAGTCTTACTGGGAAAGTGGCTGCATGTGTCCACAACAATGTTGCTGCTATCTCTCCTGGACAGGTGAACTGGGGACTCAGTAGCCTGTTTTGTGCATACGCTGCAGCTAATGGTAAATGATGGATTTAACCTGCATGTTCAAAGGTTATCGCTGCAGCTGGCCGTGTTAGCCACTTCAGCCACAGCACCCTGCATGCATGGCACTCATCTTGTTAGTTAACTGTTAATCACCGGTTAACGTTGGTTTGCTATCAAATCATGTAGCATTGCTATGTTAGCATGCTAACATGTGCTAATAACACTAAACACAAAGTACAGCTGAGGCTGATGGGTTATGGTAGAACGTCACTAGTTTTTTAGTTATTTAGTCATAACACAAACTAGTGCACACATTTCCACCACATGAAGGCGCTAGAGGAAAAGTTAGGGGATCACCAAAGTCAATAGGATTCATCATCCAGAGACCATGAATGTCTGTGCAGGATGTTATGGCAATCACATAGTTATGGAGTTCCTTTCAGTCAATCAATATAAGTCTGACGATCAAAGTGGTCAACCAACCGTCCGACAGACGCTGCCATCTATAGAGTGCCTAGCATTGATAAAAATGTGTGGGGACAATATAAACCAAATAAAATGTTCATATCTGAAATTAACCGCTAACATGTGTCCAAAAAGAACATGTTTCAAGTTCATAAGACATATAACTTCAAAACAGCAGCAGAGTCAATCATTGATCAAAATTAGAACTAGGAGGCCAAAAGAAAACTGTTCAGCTAAAAAAAACTCCCACTCCTGCACCCACACACACATCAACTGGGTTTAATCTGTCATGGCATGAAAGCTATCTGTAAACAAAATCAGTGTGGCTGTCACGCGGGGGATTGGTTCACAGATTAGTGTGTAGAGGACGATGATGATGAGAGAAGGGCAGCAAGAAGAGGAATCTGGGATGTACTCATTCAGACACAGAGGGAAACTGGAGATCTGCCTCATGAGAGACTGACAACAAGAATCCCAAAAACAAAACATGCCCAGAACTTAAACAATGCCAATCACCATATACACAGGGCTCCAACTATTTTCATTTTTGATTTATCTGTTAATTATTATATTATTTTAACAATATAATTGTATTTGTCACAATTTCTTGTTTTGACTAATAAAGAGTCCAAAACTCCAAGACCAAGATATGCAATGATATTTAAAAAAAAAAAAAGGAGCAGCGGATAATCACAATTGAGAAGTTGGATCCAGAAGTTGCTTGATTAATCGCTTAATTTATTTTCAAAATAGATCCAGATACATTTTCTATCAATTGACCGATCAATTAATTGACTAATTGTTTAATTTCTTAATATCACAGTTTCCTATAACATCAGTTTGCTTGTTTTACCCGACCGACATTCCAAAACCTAAAGATATTCAGTTTATGATCAAATATAACAAAGAACAGCAGCAAATCCTCACACATGAGAAGCTGCTAGGAGATATTTGATATTGTTGTTGATTTTTAGAGAAGACAGTTGAATGTCACACTGCACTGATCCCAGTTTCTCATTCTTATTCAGAACCACACATGTCAAACTGTTGCCCAGGGCTGTCTGGATGGAGGCTACTTCACTCTGTGGAAAGCTGAAAACAGGATTTCATTAAGTTTCCTTTCCATCACCATGATGACGGACCTTCAGCATCGCAGTTTAGAAATTATGGAACAAGGATGCTGTAAGCACACAATGTCACACACATGAATAATGACTCAATGTCAATGACTCGGCATCAAACCAAGTGCTGATGAAAGTGTATGTATACATGTGGGACAGCTTGTGCATACATGTATACATGTCCGTTTGTGTGTGCGGACGACACATTTCTATTCATGACTGGTTGATGTGTCACGCAGAGAGCTGCAGGCTTCACAGAAACATATCCTCTAAACGTGGGAATTCCTGTGATGTAACGTTTCTCTCAGTAGGGGAGTGACTTCCGCTGTGAAGAGCAGGCAGGCAGCATCACTGTATGTGTGTTCACGGGCTTTCGGTCTGGGGGCCAAACGAGACAAACAAGCCACGGTTTCAAAGAGGGAAACCGAAACAAAACAAACACAGAAAGGTTTAGTGAGAAAGAAGCCAAAAAGGGGGATTTTTTTGTTTGTTGGATTGAGGCAATGAGAAAGAGAGAAACAGGGAGAGAGGGAGAGAGACAGAAAGAGAGAGAGAGAAACGGGGAGAGACAAAATAAGGAGAGAGAGTTGCTTGTTTTCCATCAGCAGTGCTGTGATCAATATCAATGTCTGACAGGGCAGTGCTCTGGCCTTTACCGTAAATCACTTCCTATTATGATGGAACCTCTAAATCATACACACACACACACACACAATAACTGACATGCTGCAAACATACGCGCGCACACACACACACACACACACACACACACACACACACACACACACACACACACACACACACACACATAGATACATTCGTTCATACAAATGCCCTCTTCAGCACTCACCAGTACTAGATATTTATAACCTAAGAGAACGTGACCAAAAACAGGCAACAAACACCAATACGAGAGCAGGAAAATATTTACTCTGTCCAGCAGAACCGTAATGGCCAACGTAAGCTGAAATACTGAGTCAGTACTCGATTAACATAATATGTGCTTACTGATTTACAGTAAACAAGTGTTGTTCAGGCCCGAGAGAATGACGTATGACTCCTGCCGGAATCATTTCAACAAGCATGTGAATGTGTAAGAACATTTAGGGAGTAAAAAGGAATCCATCCTCATTTAATCAAACAATATTTTGTGATTTTCAACTAAGCCATAGCATTTTATATTTAAAGCTACTAACACATCTGCAATGAAGACGTCAACCAGACAGTTATAACAATTGATTGGTAGTTAGCTCGCCACATCGACAGATTTAAGAATCCAATACTCACTGGTTCAGTTCCACGTCCAAGAGGAATTTCCTGCCAAAAGCGTCGACTTGAAAGCTGGCTTGGGCCACATGGTTCACCTAAAAAGATAAAGACCATTCATTATCATATTCATGCGTCAATTCATCATGATATGCATGGATCAATTCTCCTCTACATTGATGGATGGCTGCATTGTCTTTTTCAGCACCAATCACCAGTGAGAATAAGGCTGTTTTAATTAAGCCATCAAGGTCTGTCTTCTTCTGAATTTAAATTTCTGCAAAGGATCTCCCGCAACACTTGAGCCACAAATCAGAAATACAGTTACACACAATTATGTAAACATGCAAAACATATTTTTTATCTGGGTGACCGTTTATTTCTATGTTTACCAGACTGTGTTTGTAACAGTTTCACTGAAGCATATTTTTTTCTGGCAGCAATGATATGTATACACAGAAACAGACAAAGGCACACTCTTTTCTGACTGCATGTGCTGTGTGTGATTGATTTGACTAGAGGAGGGTCTGATTCATTCCCAGCTCTGGTCACATATGGTACAGGCTTCATTGCACACCCTTGGTCAAGGAGAACTCCAAGCAATCATTCCTGTGCAGGTCCAGGGGTGTCCCAGAGCCGAGTTAAAACACAGTACACCCTCCCCCAGACCCGGCCCGTGGGCTACCGTCATTACAAACCAACGAGAGCAGGTGGGGTGTGTGCGTTTTTTTAATTTCCATTTGAGGAGGTGCCTCTGTGCTCACCCAAGGATGACCTGAGCCTCTGAGGTCCCCATTGACCACAGACTATTGTCTGTAGGCGTGTGTTTGTGCGTGGTCAATGCATATATGAGCGGGTGTGTGGGTGTGTGGGTGAGCATGCACAAAGGGCAATCCCTTTCCAAGGCACACTTGTGATGAAATCTAATCTGGCAGATTGGATCCATGATGGGAGGAGGTACCAGTAATTGTATTTAATGAAAGTACATCCCAGCTTGACTGAGCTGGGCCAATATTCTGAAACCACCACACTGACTCTTCTTACATTGATTTCTGAGTTATAGCAGGCCTGACTTTCCACTCACGACTGTTAAAGTATGACTGTAAGTGCTATCAATGCACTGCACGCAGACTGAGAGGCGGGAAGGCAAACATACAAATCAAACACACTCCGATCCCACTTGAAGAGTTTGTTTTGCCACCAAATCAACATAGGCACTTTGCTGAACTCCACACTGCTCATTCGGTGGTGAAACTGAAAATAGGCAATGCAACAGAAGTCTATAAATAACCTGCTGTGTGTCGCACATTTTCAGAACTATTTGACAGATTTGTTTTTAGGCTGTTGATCTAAAAACAGCCAAATACCTGATCAAACTTTGTGCACGAATGATTGTGGGCTAGATTCAACTCTCTCTCTGGAGAATAAGAGACTCAGAACATCAGAAATCAAATCAAAGAAGCATCTGTCTCCTCCTAGCCTGGATCTAATCCTGACTTGCAATGTTTATTCTTATAGCTTAATCAGAACGTTGAGGCTGCTACTGATGTTGATTCAATACATTTTTCAGAGTAAGATAAACACATCTCCTGAGCTGTAAACTTAGGAATTACACGCTTATCATAACTGGGTTCAGAGAAGGAGATTGACTTCAAATATGAGGTTTCAGGCATGATATGACATGATTTGAGCAAATAATTTTTCTCTGCAGGATCAGTTTTTTCCCAACTTTAAACTCCAGTTCACATGAAGACTGTGTTAAGCGAGAAACCCGCGATTGAGGTTAGTATCGGCTTCAAAAGGAAAATATTAAAATGGTATGGCAGATGGTTCCGGTTAGCTTGTTAACCCATCGGGCTGCAGCTCCGTTTGAGGTGTGAGAGAGACAAAGGGTTAACACCTCCCTGCCTGCTGCCATCTGTAGCCCTCTCCACTCTCCAAGCCCTGAATAGGATAGCCTACACAAACCTAAGCCGCACAAATTAAAAACGCATGACAGGCTTGCACAATGCTAATTGACTCATCTCTTGAAAAGAACCCAGCAGAAATGTTGCTTCACAGAACTAAGTCAGTGAACTCAGTTACAGTGATGAGTATTATGAGTATTGCTGCACGGTATCGGTCATAACAAATGGCTCTGGTCGTCTTTCGTGTCAAACAAAGTTGTGTTGCACAAGATCGTTTGGAAATCAGAAAGCTGTTGGTGATGATGTGAACTTTAGATAATCACCAACAGCTTGCTGCATACTTTTGTTACATGGTGAATTTAGTGCATTTAGTGTCCAAAACTGCTGCAAAACAAAGTTCTGCATGCGTTGCAGACTTTACAGCCAGCCATGTTTTGCTTGTTCCAAACACATTGCAAAATAATGTGAAATAACCGTGAACATATGTATACGTGTATATCCTTAATTGACCTAATGAATTATCTTGGGAATCAATCCGTTTGGGAACATATTTTCTGCAGATTATCACAGCAATATTCAGATATTACAGCCAAAAAGATAATTAATTTTGCAAGTAATATTGATATTTGACAGCTAAAATAAAGTGATAATAGGACAATGACCAAAAACAATATTTTTGACAAGGACATTTGGCTATTACAGAATTGCGAACAGATGTACCGAGGCAGGATATTTAACACTTAAATAAACTTTAAAGTCACTGCCCCTTGGTGGGTGGACTATAATGGCGACACAGTTTCGGCTCTCCTACCGATGTATCTGTGATGAACTGAATTCTGCTGATAAAAATCGTACACTCAGATATTTCAATCAAGCTCTGACAGTTAACCTCTGGTGACTTTCATTTATGACTGAAGTGAAAGATGCTGCTGAATGGAACATGAGCTGGTATAGGTGAGGCAGCTGCTGGGACAGCAACCCAGCTGGACACATGGATGAAAGTTAACCCTAAATAATTAATCATCCTTGTTAGCTAGATGACTACAGCTGATTTGCTTCAGTAAATGTGCAGTGTTGGCAGAGTAACAACTGAGGACCAATCCCCTGTGCTGAAAATGCAATATCAGTTTAAAGATAGAGTGATCCGTTTAGTTCTTGCATATGAAGACCTATGTAGCACCTGCAGACATCTAATTAGTGTGGCCTGTTCCTGCCTAAATGTTTCAGGCTTCTTGTGTTTTGCTTGTAATTAACAATTATTCATTTCCCCTCTGAAAACAAGGGCAGAGGAGGAGATGAATCAATGCAACATATAAACACGCAGTAAACAGAGCAGCACACGCACACGCACACACACACACACACACACCGCCTCCAAGCAGACGCTCCGTCCTGACAACGCTAAAACACTGTACCTGTGTGGAGCCGGAGCTGGCTTTCACCCTGGTGCTGAGCTCATCCTCTGTGATCTGGCTGTGGTTGTGCCGACTGTAGAGCAGGCGGAGAGGCACCGTGTCCTCCTTCCCGACAAACCTGCCTGCATCACGAAGAGCCTTCAAGCTCGACAAGGCGTCTCCTGCAGAGAGAGGAACACACCGATTTCATTGCGCGCCTGTCGCTCCGTGCGGGAAACGGACACAGAGATATTCATCACAAACACCGCCATCTGAAATGTCGACAGGTCATTTTTCCTTTGATAACACGAAACAGCTACAGGCTAAATGCATGTTTTAGATGGAGACCATGAAGTAGCCGAAGCTATTATACAAAAAAAACAAAAACAAACACAGGCCTATTAATGGGGATGTAACGCTTTGTTTGCGCGATCCTTTTATGTAATATCTAAAATAGCATCAGTTACCTTTTTGGGCATTAGGGCTGCTCTGATGACCGACGTGCATCAATCCACAGACGCACAAAAGGGAAATCCACCATCGCGGGCGCATCATCAGCATCATCCCCGTTCTCGCTCTTGTTAGAAATTATAAAACAATGCGGTATTCCAGGAGCAGGCTCTCAGGGTCCTGCCTTCGCTAGGGGAGCTTGAAGCCTGGACTGGTGGTCTGGTTAGCGCAGTCCCTCTGGTTAGGTGCCATCGGGGTCCTGACGAGTCTGAACGCCGAGCGCGTCTGAGCGCACCGACACCCCGCGGATCAGCAGCACGGAGGAGGCGTGGAGGAGAGAGACAGGGAGGGGGAGGGATGGATGGGAGGAGATGACCGGGGACACCTCCTTAAAACACATCAATATCCAGCGGCTCACTGCAGAAACGCCTAATGCATAAATATGAGCGCGCTGTGGAGTCGGGGTGGTGAAAAGCTGCGGGCCTTCCGCCGACTGGACCGATGGGTGGAAATCATCGCCCTCCTTCTCCACCTTCCTCCATGTTCAATTCCTTCAGGCGCGCCATTCCTGCCCAAACCAGCTTGTTGTTATCGTCATGAGTTACTCGAGCATCGGTTATAAAAACGGGGAAATAAATGTATTCCTAGTGTCTGGCGATATTGTTTTTGTGAATGTTTTATAATTGTTTTTCCATATATGGCACAATTGATAATGTAATTCCTGTTTCAGAAACATGCAAGACGTGTAACATGAAAATCATGAGCTGTTTCTCATCGACACAGGGAGGCTTCTCACTCACATATTGCACATGTTTATCCTCAACAACCATTTAAACTCTTAACAGAGCAGCTTCAACAAAAACATTTAGTTTAGTTTAAAACTAGACCTACACACCAGATGATTAAACCTGAAAGCTAAAAGATGAGCGTGTGAAAAGATAAGGGATGGACGGATTGTATGTTTGAGGGAGGAACAGTTTGAGCACTAACATCATAAAAACAGTAGCACATTATAATCTGGACGAGAAGAAAATAAAGACAATGTAAATTCAGTTTTGCCTCTTCCAGTTTATTTGCATGCTTGTACTTCAGAACACATTGTTGCTCAAGCCTTTTCCTTAAAGCCACAGAGACCCATTTGACCCAGTGCATCAATTTGAGAGCGGTGAGAGAACAAGGGCACTATGCTAATGCACGAGGAAACAAGGAGACGCTGAGAAGGCAGGAAAAGTGCACTTAGGAACAATCCTAAAATGTCACTATATATCAAGTATACCACACATACGGTGCATATGCAACCATATGTTATACGTAAACAATCAGTTCTCAATGTCTGGAAGATTCAAACCACTGTTCTCCAGATTACTGAGTAAATTACTATTAATAAAGCTGCCTTTTTTAAATATGATGCTCCTTTTCCCTTCAACAGTATGAAGTGGAAACGACTGCACGTAGGAGACAGTGAAAGTTAACACATTTTCAAGTGGCAATAAAAGTTATCAAATTTGTGAGCATGTTTAAAATGCATCCGTCTAAAAAGTGGGCCCTTTAATACTTTGTGATGGGACTTTATAGCGGTGGGATTTTTTATTTTCTGCAGCTGGCATTTTATTCCAGTGTTTTCTAGAGGAATTTTCTCTACTTAGATTCACAAAATAGATTGCTTTTACCTGGATTCAACAGATCAATTAAGTATTGTTATTTCCCCTTTATATACTCATCACAAAGGAGATTTAATTAAACAAGATAAATTAAAGAAATATTTTAAACTTTTACCAAGATGTGGATTGTTCTAAAAAGGTCAAATGTCAATACATTTAGTATATTTTAGACACATTTTTACTCTTGGGAATAATATAGTCAAATACTAAACCAAAATACTTTGGCAGCATAAGAAAATGTGCAAAATACAATTTTAACCCCACTGTAAAATATAATGATTCTGCTGTACCTCTTTTTAAGTTGTATATCTTAAACAAGGCTAAATACCAAATCCAAATCCACAGCTGCCCTTCATCATAAAACTAAATAAAAATCGCTCCGCTGCCTTCCAACTGACTGTTTAGTCAAATTTAAATCTAGTGGCGTGTATAGTCCATGGCACAGAATATGTTTCAAGTACTGGAAAAGGCAAGAATCACCCAGTTCATTTCTCCCGTACTAGTCCTCAAACCCCAGAAAGGCCACATCCATGTCATCAGTTGGCTGAAAAAGCTCCCAGAGTTTGAGCAAGGAGTTGTCGGGAATGTCACTCGGCTTTACGCTTTCGACCACTTTGTCCACTTTCCGTCTCTTGCGTTTATAAACTCTCACCCTCCTCTGTATTTTCCGGACCGGAGAGACGCTGTGTGAAGGAAGACTTTCTTCTTGTCTTTCTGAGAGGTTGTTTCCAGTCATTTTGTCAACCAATGTGTTTCCGTCCTGAACAACCTCAGACACTGAGGAATCTGGTTTCTTATCAGACACTTCTTGTTGATTTGTTATGGCGTTAAGGCATTTTAAGGAACCTTCATTCTGAACGTTCACATTATGAAAGCAGGAGGTTGAGCTCTTCACGTCTTGAGTTGTCGTTTGCTCCACCTTGTTGAGCTGAGGAACTCTGGAGGCTAAACATTCACCTCTAGAGGGAGCTGTTTCCATCCTGGGCTCAGGCATTTCAGCCTGCCCAGCTTTTTGAGAGCAAGAAGTCAAAGAATTCTGTCTGCACGTCCGTTTACGTGCAAGAGATTTGTGCTTGTATCGGTCTGAGTGAGTGTAATAGCTCTTCCTCTCCCTGGGAATCAGAGGAGTGGAACCAGGAACTGATCTGATTGTTACAGTGTGTGTTGAGTCAGATCCCTCATGCCCATCGACAGTCTGATGCTCCTCTTCTTCTTTAATAATCTCGGTTTCATCAAGATCTCCCTCGAGTCTTTGCACAGTATTCCCACATGGTCCAGGAGCAATCAGAACCGAGGAAACACTGCATTTTGGTCTAACAGGAATAAAAGAAAAGACTTTGTGAGTAGAGTGGAATAGAAAGATAAAAACATTCATTTACAGGCATTTCTTTCCTGTGATCATATAATGTTGATTAGTTACCTTTTATTTTTTGTCTTGATGTGGAAGTTGTAGTGCAGAGTTGAAACCAGTTTGTCTACCACCAAGTATTCGTCACTCTTGGAGAAAGCCTTGTGACGTTCACTCTTTAGATGCTAAATAAAAACAGAAGCATTAGATGTGTAACATGCATTCATGCACAATGATTAGATGCACCGTTTAGCACTGTGATAGCAACGTCAACAGGTTTGTAAAAGACTACTTATAGTCTGGAAGGCTTTTTTGTATTTACTAGGCAACTTACAGATCACTCTGTTCTATGTGTTAAAAACTGAGCATCAGCAGTTATAAACTAGAACGTAATACTGTGTGCAAGGTTATCAGCTGCTGAGTTGTTTATTAAAAAGTATTTAATTTCACATGACGCCAAAATAATGTCAAAACATATCTATTCTTTGACGATTAGGTATTCAATGGGTGTATCACAGCACAGCACCTGTTGTTAGTTCAGAATGACGTTGCTTAAATTTATGCTACAACTCTTTTTTAACTGATACATTTAATTATGCTGTGACCCAAATGAAAATTGTGGTTAGTTCAAATAAATAAGGGGAAATATAACAAAATGAAATAAGAAAGCCTTCTCCATATACTCATTCAAAAGAAAGACAACAAGGTAGTTCTGCTCATGAATGTTCATATTGGCCCTACTTTTTTCAAAGCCCAGCAGTATAAATTATTGTTATGGTATTGCATTGACAGTTTTCACTTTTACATGCGATAACTTACCATTGTGACGTTCTCATATTTAAGCATACAGCATTCGCAGTAGCCGGCTCGTTTCTTGTCCTTGTTCTTCTTTCGGCCGTTTGCAAGCTCTTCACTGGCTGAGGCTTTTGTACCTCTGATCCCAGAAGACACAAACAAAACAAAACTAAGGTGAAAACGGTTTAGATGTTATGCATTTTGATTAATTTCATTAATTCAATCTTGATGGGTAGCTCCAGGAGTTCCAACTTAAAATTGTGCGGACAAGCACTGTTCAAACCCACAGAACCGTCAATTCTACTCGAGATCCCAAAATATCAAAAGATACAAAATGTGTCAGACGGATTTATACAGAAATGTGTGGAAACAGTGTAGTTATTTGTGGGAAAAAACGTTGCGGCCCACATAAGAGTAATCTTACGTGGGATATGGTGGTTCCAGAGGTTAAAATATATTTCAATTTTTTTTCTCCAATATATCGTTTTGTGAACGCGTGACATACTGTCCACATTAAATTAGCTCAAAGCAAAGCAGAGGAGAATCACCATACCTGCGTCCCGGCTGTTTGTTTCCAGGAAGAACCTTGTCCTCGACACAGAAGGGACTACAGGGAGGAACGGTCTTCAGGTTGAACTCCGGCATGTTTGGCATCGTGAGGTAGATCGGTCGGTAATGTCTTCGAAAGGGGAAATAAACATCTCATAGTCAATAGATGTAAACAACTCAAAGACAGTGCAGTTTCTTTTAGTCTTCTGTCGCTTACCTGCTTGAATCCTCCACCTTGACAAAAGGTTTACCGATTCGCCCCCCTGGAACAAACATCATTCATAGTCAATCTAAAGTTGAGCATGCATTTACAAAGCATCAAAAACAAGGACTGGGTAATAACTACATTACCTTTACCTTTGCATTTCTGAAAGCCTTGCTTTGCTGCTGACTCAGCTTTGACCTATGAAGAATAAGCATTTAAAAACACAATTTTACAATGTTAAACAAATATTCTTTAGGATTACAATCACAAAATATCATTCAATCATTCCAAAAACTAATTTAAGAATGGAAACCTGTAAACCTACACTTGTTTTGACAGCAGTGGTAGCAGGACACTGGCTGCCGACAATCTTTTTCTTCTTCTTAACATATGCGATTATATCTGAAAGTGACATTATTTATTTATTATTTATACATTCAAATTAAGAAGCGGTTGTATCAGTTTGTTACATTATCCACCATTATTGACAGCATACCATCTATGTAGAGGATTTTCACACCCCACTCCAGAGCATTTGACAGGATCTTGTTCATTTTCACCCTCTCCTAAAAGCAAACAAATGTGTAAAAGCATGGAAAAGACTCACGGTAGTTACAGTTCTTTACTAAACTCAGTCTTGAGCGAACAAACCTGCTCTTTCACCACTTTCTCCACCAAAGACTTCCCTCTGCTTGGAAACTAAAAGACAAAAAAAAAAGAAAATTAAAATAAATCTATGACATTGATAACGAGTGAAAATGATCTAGAAAGGAAATTCACAGGCTGGATGTGAAATAGACCCAACAACATGTCGGCACTACAGTTGATCAATGAAAGTGAACTCACTGTGTCTGTTTGGCCCAGAGACTTGCTTTTGATGTTGACCTGGTTTGATCGAGGGTGAAGTGAACTTGGGCCCGAGTCTGGGCTGGGAACAGGAGCGTCCTGCCTTATGCAATGCACATATCTGGCCTCCCTCTTGTTGGATACCAGATATTTAATTTCCTTACTGAAGAACTTTTCAACAGTCTGAGAGACAAACAAGAGAAAACAGGATATAGTTTTTTAAGAAAGCTTTGAGACTTTTATAACAGTTCATTCCAGAATAACCGCTGTAAAAACACAGAGTATATCATCAGTGATTTACAGTGTTGGGAATCAATCTAAATAAAAAATGTTGTACTAATCGAAATGTGTCCATGACACAGAGTATTGCAATCTGGCAAGCACAAAAGCTGACATTGAATATCTTTTGAGTCTGATTTGTAATCTCATTTACTTAAATCAGATATCTGCTATGCCACTAATATTTTAAAATGTCAAACAATATCCAGCCCGTGTATCTTATTGCAATCATCATTAATAGCATCATAATGAAGAAAAGATCAACGTTTTAAAATAAACAATAAGAGGTATATACAAAGTTAAAATTAGTTAAAGGAAACCACACAAAAGCAACTAAAGACAAGATGTAAAATCATTGTTGGTCTGTAATAACAAACAAAAAAAGTCAGTCTACATCAAATGCAGGCAAAAGAGGGGTAAATCCTGACAAAGTCAGCAGGGCTGAGAGGGGCTAATATAACATTACTTGTTGTGAATAACTCTGCAACTCCATGGCACAGGAGAGATGACAAAGATGCAAACCTTTCTGACAGACAAAAAAATAACATTGGCAAAATGTGTTCTTCTCACCCCTCCCAGGTCTATGATGTCAGTCTCCAACATCTCCGCTATCCTGTTTGAGGGCAGATCCAGGTAAAATACTTTCCCAGCAAAAGGTTTGGCTTGAGCAGAAGAGGACACACATGTTGGCTTCGCTTGGCTCAGCATCGCCTTGTCACCAGCGCTGACCCCTTTCCCTACAGAGGAAACCAGGAAGGTCACAGGATGAGGGAGGGCGGTCGACTAGTATCCTGGTATATATATCAGCTGAAGTGCTTGAATAAGTAAGTGGCCACTACTCAATATAGTGGCCAGTCACATGAAACCATTCATTTTAAATTACTGATTGATCATCAATCGAGTCGTTAATCCTGTCAAATATCAAACGTTTAATGGGAGCTGATCAAGGTACCCCTAATCGTGAAATGAGTTTAACACTACGTGTCAAATTTAGCAAAGGTAAACTAGAAAACACGGAAACGAACTGAATAATAACATTGACGTACTTTGCCATTTGGGTCCTGTGTGTCTCTGGATGCGTTTTGGCTTCATGTTTTTAATCTTGCATTGAAAACAAATGTTTGTTTGTTTTGAAACAGGAAGTATTTGTTTGTCCCCTGTGTGTAAACAAAGGTAGGGTCATTTACAAAGATAACCTAAAAGACCATCAGGTTCTGACAGCTAATATGTACATGAGCAATGTACCTTTAGGCAATGTGCCTAAAGTTATCGTAGTGTTCCCAGTTTTTAAATGTAAATCTGACTCACCGTCTTCACGTGAACGTCAGTGTGTCGGTCCTCCGGAGGACTAAAGGACAGCTTGTTTTGCTCAACTTACGTTACATTATTTCGTAAACTGAACTTTATAATAATAACAAGGATACGTTTGTTACAACATAGTATATATTGACAGGATGTTTTACACCTGTTTAGAATCCGTTTACTTGGTCATTGCTTCACAAAAACGTCTATTTCCCGCTTTAAATCCAATGGCGGAGGAAGTCTATGTTGCCATGTTTGACACTTTCCCGTCATGTAACCACTGTCATATTTAAATGTATTAAGTCACCAACTTAAACTCACATCAGTTTTGTAATAACATATATTTCAGATTGATTTTCTTAGAAAAAAAAACCCTTGTCCGTCTTTGGTAAACGCTTCTGTCGTGTTTTTTTTTTTTACGGAAATCTTCAAGCCTGGCAACATCAGAATTAAGTAAAACCTCCCTTTGAGTTTGAATGTGATGTTTCCGCATTACTGTAAAAAAAAAAAAAATAGAAAATGTTAAGTTAAAAATGTCGAAAATTCTTTTTGGTTTTATAATAATATGTGTAATTATTTTGTATATAATTTATTGCATTTTATGTAACATACAATTCTGAAAGATCCTAGAATGTGCTCAGTTGAAACTAATACTGGCCTGTATACGACAATGTCACGTTAGCTAATGTTTTGTCGCGTGTTTGCTGGGTATACTAAGCAGCTAGATGAGGTTACACCCCCTAAACATACACATGTGCCCCTTTCTACCTGTAGTATATTAACTGTCCGTACTGTCAGGAAGCCTGAAGGTGATGTGCTTCTTCAGAGGAGTCTTCGTTGATGCTGAGGCGCTTTAGCAGGTGAGAAGTCAGCTGAAGTAATTAGTTACCAGAGAGTTGTTTTCTCCATGTAATGTTACAACACCTTTGATATCGTAATAACGGACTACGTTTCAGTGACCGCTAATTAGCTCCTTAGACAAATACGGTTCTTGTTGACATGCTAGCTGTGATACATAAGATAAAACCAGTGTCTTTGTTTTTGTAAGAATACAGTATGAGTGGTCCAAGTCCTGCTCCTGCTGCCTCGAATGGCATAACTCCACTCCAACAGATGGTGGCGTCCTGCTCCGGAGCGATCCTCACGTCTTTGTTTGGTGAGATACTATGAGACTATGTCTCAGTCATGTATAACCTTTGTATTTTTATTTTTTATTTTGGATATAAGAAGGAAATGAGAAAGTATTTGCGTTACTACTAATCATTTAGTACATTTCTAATTTCCTTTCTTATATACAGTCTCTGCTCATTTCATGTCACTGTTGTGTACTCCATTCATTCAGTACGTTACGAAACTGTATCTCAGTTGACATTTTATTAGATGTTAAAATTAATCAAATACAGTCTAATACAATTCAAAACCGGTTTAGTGATGTTGACTGATGTTTATGGTAATTTTGGAGAAGACATGTCCCTAACTGAGCAAACACCTCTCTGAATAGTGCAACAGAATTCAGCAGTACCACGAACTACATTCCTCCAAAATAACCACACAGTTGAAGTCGGATTTAATTATTTATTTTTGCACAATTCAAACAATAAAATTAAACAAGCATAACAGAGATGAATGAATATCACAGTGCAGTGATCACTGGGCTTATTTGAAGCCTGCACCTATATAATATTACAATTTTACAAAACTACAAACATAAACTGAAATATGCATAAGACAAACAACAAAAGAAAGAAAAGAAAAGAAAAATAATGTAATTATGTCGTGTGTGTGTGTGTGTGTGTGTGTGTGTGTGTGTGTGTGTGTGTGTGTGTGTGTGTGTGTGTGTGTGTGTGCGCGCGCGCATGTGAAAGTAAGCATGGCCTGTGTTTGTTCAAGGATGTTGGATTATACCCCTGCGGTCATTCCTAAGCAATGGTGATGCTAATAGTCCCCATGGGTGAAACAACTATAACTGTAGATATAACCGCTAAAACAAGAAAGACATGAACACTAATACATGTGAAGATTGATGAGCTGAGTAAGCGTGTAACTGTGAATTTACTTTGAAGTAGGTCTTGAAATGATCAGGAATATTTCCTTCACCTAAAAGTATCTTATACATGAAAACGCAAGTTAGAGAAATATTAATGTCATAAATAGTAAGAATCTGCAGTTTCTGAAAAATAAAGGAGCAGCTGAGATGTGTGACTCTGATCGTGTTGCAATCCTAACAAAACATTTCTGGAGGACCAACATGTATTTGCGTAGGAAAAGTACTCACACAATTGAAACAAAGTCTAATAACTTTCATAAACTTTTGATATGTCAAATCAGCGTTATTTTCCACATATAAATCAGTAAGGTCAGTAATCAATTAAGGTTGTTGTATTAGACTGCACTAGTTATATCTACATGGGCATAATAATCTTCAAAAACTTAGATTTAAGGGACATCTATCAAACAATAAGTTTTTGCATTTATAAACTTTGTTGTTGGAAAATTCAACCCAGAAAATAAACAATAAGTTAACATGGATGTGGTGAAAATAATCACGTGAATGTTGTAGTTTTTTTTTTCTTTGCTGTTGCTGTATCAAACCTTCATTAAAGAGAAAGGGGCCGTGTACTACTCTGGATCAAGTTTAAAATTCATGAAAATGTTAATGTGCTGAAATGAAGGAAAATTAAAAGGTTGCCTGGAATGTAGGTAAACACCCCAGAAATCAGTTTTGCTTCTGATAAAGTTGATGGTAGTGTGAAATACAGCTAAATGGGATTTGTTAGAAAGGTCTAAAACACTCCTGTCATGTTGCATTGTACCTCACCTGGCAAACTGTAGGGACAGTGTAAAACACGTACAAGCATCGGTGTATTACAAAAGCACAACATTTACATTTTTCAACATTTGTACAGTGTATCTAATTTCATCATGTTAAATGTTCCTTTTTTTAGTTACACCGTTGGATGTTGTGAAGATCAGACTGCAAGCACAGAAAAATCCCTTTCCCAAAGGTATTATGAATATAAACTGCGTCGGTCTAGTATTGTGTTTAATACAGTAAATAATAAATGACTACATATATTTTTCCCAATATCTTTCAGGGAAAAGCTTTGTCTACTGCAATGGACTTATGGACCACATATGTGTGTGTGAAAATGGCAACTCCAAGGCCTGGTACAAAGCCCCCAGCCACTTCAATGGCACAATGGTAACCAGTTTACTACCCATCCCACCAATAACTCTTTACCAAAATACCAAATATAAAGGTTAAAAGATAATCAGACAAGTGCCCTAGCTTGTTTGTCTTCCTACATTGACTTCACACTCTCTGCGTCTCTGCAGGACGCCTTCGTCAAGATAGTACGCCATGAAGGAATAAAGGCATTATGGAGCGGTCTACCTCCAACCCTGTGAGTGTGGAGGCTTCTGTGTGTCTTTTATTCCCTTGTTGCACTTCATCCTTCCTGCTCTCCTCTTAGAGCCCAGTTATATAGAAAATGTGGTTGGTCGACAGTCATTTAGCCTGTAGCGAAGTGAAGTTGTACCAATTAGTGGCAAACCACCCAAGGTTTTCTTGAGGGCTGATTACCAAAGATTGATTTATGTTGAGTATTATCTTAATTACATTTTCTTTAATGAATCACATTGTTAATTAATTTATCGGTGTTGTTTTGTGGTTGACATTTTCCCAGCTTGGAATAATCTTGATTGAAGCATAATATGTGGTTATTTTCCATATGTGTTATCTGCAGTGTGATGGCGGTCCCTGCTACAGTAATCTACTTCACATGCTACGACCAGCTGTGTGCAGTGCTGAGGGTCAGGATGGGAGACTGGGCTCAGGAGGCTCCTCTTCTGGCAGGAGCGATCGCAAGAGGTGAGCTGACTGGTGTCGCATCAGGAGAACATTGCTGAATACAGCTCTCTGTCACAATTGTTAACATAAATTACTGTTGATCGTCTGCATTCAATTATTGTTCAGGGAATGGAACGTGTCCCCTCTTTGTCGAATAGTCGTTTCTGTCTAGTCAACTAAGATTTCATTTTTTTTTAATGATTTTTTCATGCTGAATTACTCATTTCCAAGAACTGTCTGAACGCTTCTCTGGTAAACACAATATTTAAACATCTCTGGTAAAACACATGGTGTTTTTTAATGTGATTTCTTTTCAGTTTTACAGATCTGTCGATTAAATCAATCAGTCAACAAAGCATTTATTTGGTCAAGGACAGCCCTAATATCTATATCAACTACTTGGTGAAAAGGCATCTTTTTAGTAATTAGAGTTCCTTTCACAATGGAGTATTTTAATAATGCTGGTGGTTTCATTTTCAAACACGTGTGTGTGTGTGTGTGTGTGTGTGTGTGTGTGTGTGTGTGTGTGTGTGTGTGTGTGTGTGTGTGTGTGTGTGTGTCAGTGGGTTCATCGACAGTGATCAGCCCTCTGGAGCTGATCCGCACGAAGCTGCAGTCTCAGAAGCAGTCATACAGGGAGCTGAATGACTGCATCCGCGCTGCAGTGCAGTCAGAAGGCTGGCTGTCTCTGTGGAGAGGTTTGGGGCCCACACTCCTCCGAGACGTTCCCTTTTCAGCCATGTACTGGTACAACTATGAGAAGAGCAAGAGCTGGCTGTGTGAACGATATAACACCAAAGAACCCACGTTTACAGTTTCCTTCATATCTGGAGCGGTGTCTGGCTCTGTAAGTGCATCCGGCCCTCGTCTTCTCTCAAACTGCTCAGCATTCAGCCGAATGCTGAGCAGAACTCGACATCAAATATCATAATTAATAAGTAAACATATTATGATTGTATGATTTATACATATTTCCATTTCTTTCAGATCGCGTCCACTGTAACGTTACCTTTTGATGTCGTTAAAACGAGAAGGCAGCTGGAGCTAGGAGAGCTACAAGCAAAGAACTGTAATTATGGCATTATTCTTTCTCGTTATATTAATTAGTAAATGCCGATTACAAATGTCATCAAAACGTCAGTGGATTCCCAACCAGGGCCGCGTTTTACTCTAAATGGTACTTCTGCAGTTGTCGGGGCGTACATTGAGTTAAATAAAATATATTTAGTATAGCCCAAATTACAAATTGGCCTCAGAGTGCTTTACAATCTGTACACACACCACATCCTCTGTCGCGGGACCTCACATCGGTGCAGGGAAAAACTCCGGGAGAAAAAAGGAAGACAAAAGTGCAATAGATGTGATGTGTACAGAATGAGCAACATAACATAATTAGAACACATTCAATGCATATGTCACAGATTCATTGTCCATGAAAGGAGTGTTGAGATTGTGCTGCCTAACATTGTGGCTGAATTTTTAGCCCTAATGAAGAGCTGGTTTACGTGACACTGTCATACAGCGTGGAATAAGAAAAACTGTAAATGAAGGGATTAAATGAGTTCAAATCAACACATTTACAACATGACAAGTCGTACTTGAGCTCATCTGACAGGGCTGTGGAGCTTTGTCCAGACAGAAAGGTTGTTCTGACACTTCATCCGTTGCGGTCTCTTTTTGAATGGAGGTAATGTGTCCTTTGACGTTTACCGTTGTCTTCGTCTCATCAGTGTCCTACCAGGTCTCCCCCTCCACTTTCAGCGTGATGAGCAGGATTGTGGCGCAGGGCGGCTTTGGCGGACTGTTTGCAGGTAGATACTGTTGTGATATTTTCTGAATCAGTTTATTAGACCTACATGGCATGTAATAACTCTTATCTGTTGTCTCTCTGCCAGGTTTCCTCCCAAGGTTGATCAGAGTGGTCCCGGCCTGCGCCGTTATGATCAGCACTTATGAATTTGGCAAAGCCTTTTTCCGCAAACACAACCAGGAGAGGCTACAGACCAGGAACACCTGATGGTTTGTTTCAGAGTAATTTCTCTCCAAATCAAACAGAAGTACTGCTAGACTATACCTGGAGGAAAAAGGGTAATGTTGCCAAATTAAATACACAAGCTGAAATTGATTTAGAAACTTATATTTATTTCTACGAGATTTATATGAAATTACTTTTATTAATATTTATAATTTGATATTCTATCATTTTATCTTTACTGCTACAAATCCTGTGTGCACAACTGAAAAGAAATAATGTTTTGTCTCAGTGTTCAAATCACATGCTTTCTGATGCATTTAATTAACAGCCAGCAGATGGCAGCTACGGTTTTGTTAATAAGTGATTCTTCAGGTACCAAATGTGTCCGTCTCTCTGGGATCATGTACATTAGAGATGTAACATTTATTTGATCAAGTCAGTGTATCCTCCCCCGACACCGATGGAGGATCTGCATGTTTTTGAACTTCCATGCCGATCCCCTGAATATGTGTGTGACAGAGAGACGAAGCCATGAGTGTTTTTCAGTTTGACTGAAACGTGAACCTTTTGAAAATGTGACTTATTCAACATACATACCTGATCTTTGGAAATTATTTTCATTCATTGACTTTATACAAGCATTCTCACCACACTTGTTCATTGTGGACAAGAAACTCAAAGGTCAAAAGGGGAAATTCTCACTGTTTGGGTTAAGCGCAGTTTATTCAAAATGTCGAATAAAAAGGCAAACAAATCCAATAAAACATCTGCTCCGTATCTGTGCGAAGTCATGATTCAGTAATTCCCAATAATAATAATACTGATATCACGCAAAGCTGTTTCTTATTCTCAAAAATTCTGTTGCTAGATATTCTTTACTGGGTCGTAACACAGGTCATAATTCTGTGTTTTAGGAATGATCTTTGTGGTAACTAGCCATTAAAATACTGCATTTGAATAATGAATGTGACTAATAACAGAATAACTGTGTCTGATAAAGCTGAACTTTAAAGTAAACCTAGCAGTAAAGTGTGAATAATAATCGTGGGGATTAATACCTGAGAACAAACCATATGACACTGCATTATGCACGACATTGACAACATAACCCTGACCTTGACACCTTACACAAAATGTGACACAGCATTATGTAAAACATTTGATGACATAATATGACAAGTGAAAGTGCGTTAATACAAAATTAATCAGATTACTAGATTTAAAAAAAAACAATTATATCAATGCAGTGGCAGCACAGAACATAATAAAAGATGCTTTCAACTGCAGGAAATGATTCATAGTGACAGGAGACTGGTCGAGGCCATCAGTATTTTGTGTTTTCTCAGATCTCTGATCTGATCTACAGTCAGCATTTTGAGCATGCTAAGATCTCCTGGGAAACCTTTCAATCCTTAGTTCAGCTGACTTTTATTCTAATTTATTTCCTAAAATAGAAAAAACAATCTTCCACAGATAAAAAGTCAAAATAATGTAAACACATTGATGAAGTAACAGAAGGAGATCCTCTATAAAGAGTCAAAGGTTGTTTCATCTGAACGGTACATTAATCTGACATTATTCAGCCTGATGGAGCTGCTTTTGAGTTTTAATACAATTCAAAGTACATGCTACACCTGATTCTCAACTTGTAAACCTGACTTCCATCTGTTAAAGCTCTGGGCTCCATATTCAGAAAATAAATGTCTCCAAATCAATATCACCTACATTTAGAAAAGTTCCTGGATTGTCCGGCCCTGGTGAAGATCTGTGTGTTTAGCTCTCCGTTCATTAGGAGGGGGTGAAGCCTGGACTGCTGATCTCTGTCGCAGGACTGGCCAAACACTCGCTGGCCAGAGACTTGTAGCTGGCGACTGAGGTCAGGGAGCCACACAGACCTCTTAGAGATGGAGTTTCCTCTTTACCTGAGTGACAAGATACACGTGATCAATACTCGCATCACCCTCCTGGAGACCGGCGCTCACTCGCAGAAGGAGACGTACCTTGGTGATGCCAGTGTGTGCCGGTCGGCCTGCCCTCCAGACTCCGTGTGTGTGAGGGTTCAAGAGACGACTCGGAGAGACTCATGTCTGCAGACAGCTGCTCCAGACTCTGGAAACTCTTCCTGCAAACAAGGGACAGAGGATCAATAAACACAGAACTAGTACTCATACAACTAGTCAATCAATAGTTACAATTATAATAATTGATTATTGAGTTTAAGCAACTTAAAAAAAATTAAGAAAATGGTGGTTTGATGGTTTTCTTAGTTCCTTATTAATGTAAATGTGATACTTTTTTGGCTTTAGAAGGGGTCAGACAAAAACTATTTCTTCTTGAGTTTGAAATAAAAAAATAAAAAAAAGGTGCATTATACAATTATTTGCCTAATAAAAAAAAAAGTATATATTTTCAACATATTCTTTAATTCTTTCCTAAACTCACAACAATACAAACAGTTAACAAAGACCAACATGTAATAGAGTACATCATCAGCTCCTCTCCCACGCAGTTAATCCAGTGTTAGTGTATCTAAATATGCACCGCACCAATGATTTCCATGTTTTTGATGCTGTCGATTCAGCGAGCCATAATGTTCTCTTGAATCATGGTTAAGTTAAAGTTAGAATTATTATTTAACAACATTACTTGTGAAGCAGGAAAGAGAATTCCCATCACTTAAGAGTTAAGTTTACTAACCTGCGCTCAACAAAATATAAACAGTGGGCTTCTTTTTACCTATTTATAGGACTTTGCTTTTAAATAATCTAATCTATTCAAATGCTAATACAAATTGTCTGAGCTACTGGACACCTGAACCTCTGTCTCTGTCAGAGTATCTATCTATCTATCTATCTATCTATCTATCTATTTATCTATCCATCCATCCATCCATCTAGTCCCTAACTGACGTGAATTACAAAGATGAGACACCAGAAATTGCCAGTTTGTTGATTAAGATACATTTTAAATGAGAAAATATCTCTATTCCATGTCTGTACAATAGCCAAAGTTGTTTGTGAACAATTAAATCACTAATTATATATAACTTGGATTGAGCCATAATGAAAGTAATAATTAGTTGTCAGCTGGAGGATGTAAACTCATCTACATACTCCTCCCACTGTCCCGTGCTCTTCCTGTACAGCAGCGTGTCCAAGGCAACGGCGTTGGTATCCAAGGCGACAGGAGATGGCCACTGATTGGTCAGATGGGCTGTTAACTCTTGCCTGGACTGCAAATCATTGTTCTTCAGCACCGTCCTGAAGACAATAGGACAGTTATTAAATGCAGTCCTTTATGGGACAAATAACATAAAAAGGCTTCACCGGGTACCTTTATTTTTTATCAACATTTGTATTCTTCATAAATTCATAGACATAAATTCTTAGAGTTCTGCAAAAAGCTAAAAAAAAAAAAAAAAAAAAAGCTAGAAAAAGGTGTCACCATTACGTATACACATGTGTCACATTAGCAAGTTTATTTGCAACTTATTTAATTCCCCAATACATATCTTGGTCACAATTATTTAATAACCAAATGTAAGGGAAGTGTTTGCATAAAACAAAAATTGCTATCATATTTTTTACTCGGCTTGGACAATTGACAGAAATTCCTGCCTAAAACTGAATAGAATTTATGTTCAATTTGATTGTATTTTTATTATTTGTTTTAAGCAGGCAATATAGTTTCATTGTAGCTTTAGTTTTTCTTAAAATGTATTGTTTTTATTTAGTTTCAGCTTACAATGTTTTTCACTGCTTATTTTAGTTTTAGTTTCAGATTTAACTTATGATAATAACACCACTGCTCCAAACTGCCTTAGAAGCCAAAACTATTACCTGCCTGTTTCACTCCGTAAATACTCTGACTCACTTTGTCATGCTCAAAGTTTCTCTGTGTGTAGTCACTGACTCTTGCTCTGTCGATGCTGCATGATGTCACTTTGCTTTGTGCATCTGAAAACATCCAATGACTCATCACACTGACTTTTTTTTCCAGAGATCGTGACACAAATCCTCTCGACAGACTTTGTGACTTACAGTAAATGAGTTAACCCACGGAGAAAGGGTAGTTTCACTGATTAGAACATACATTTAGAGACACAACACTGATGCAGCTTTTCCTTTTGGCTAAAAACAGCAGTTGATTCAACAACACACAAATAACAAACCACCTGCGACCTCCGGGCTTCTTGCTGTGTCCTGAATGTCAAACCCACAGCTGGATCTGCTGCAAAGTCCTCTCCACCTCACCGTCAGTAACCTCACATGCAGTGACACACACACACACACACCAGGATGAACTTACAGTTGGTCCTGCAGTTCCAGTACGATGTACTCAAGCTGCTCTTTCTCCAGAGTGTGGGAGCGGTGTGTGTCTGCTAGGCTCTGCTGAAGAGCTTTGTTATGAGACACAGCCTCTGACAGCTGGGCTTCTCGGAGGCAGACCAGCTCTTCCAGGTAACCCTGAGAAAAACACACACACACACACACACACACACACACACACACACACACACACACACACACACACACACACATACACATACACATACACATACACACTCTGTTTTCCATTTGCATGTCTAATGCCATGAAGGCACTGCTGTGTGAATACACACCTAAGTTCTTTGTTTTTGGCTAAAGCTAAATAAATAACCATAGAGGACAACTGTGGCAGCTCCATCATCTTGAATAACAGTTGATGCCAAAGAGGGAAGAAACATTACAGATGTTGTATAAGCAATAAACAGTATTAGGTTTGTTTAAAAAAAAATGCCATTACACAGTTTGAGCCTGTAATGACATGGTATCATGGAAAATGTCACGTTTGCATGTATTAGCATTCAATTGTTTTATCCCAAAATAACTCGTATTAAACACACCTTCTGCTCCAAAGCCATTCGGTACTTCTGCTCAAAGCGTTTGCACTTGCTGACCAAGTTGCTCTGCTCTGTGAAGATGGAGGCCGCGGTGGCCATCTTGTCGGGGGTGCTGCTCTCACTGCCGCTGCTCCCCAGAGTCCTCATCTCCTCCTCGTCGCTGCTGATGCTGCTGCTGTCTGCACTGCACAGGGAACCAGCGTGAGACTCATACTACTAGTACACATCCAGCCGCAATAGGCCAAATATGACGAAAAAATATGTGGCCCCCCCCTGGACCAAAGCTGGAGGCTTTCATAAAACCTTTACACTATTGTTCACAAATCCAACGCAAATAAAAATGTAAATAGACGGATAATGTAAATCCCACTAAAAATGACCTTATTGACCCCTACTTTAGAGTACACTGATGATGAACTGTGTGATTTGACCTCACATACTTCTGAATGTACTTCAAGTAAGGCGTGTAGTCGATCACAGCGGGGAAGCTGCCATCCAGACTCTCTCCTTTCAGGCAGAAGCTAAAAGAAAGGATGGAAAATCAAAGCACCACCTCCGCTTGGACAAGATTTACAGCTTTAAAGTACTAGTAGTTCATTTCTGCTGACTCCGTGATTATTTGTGTCCAATTAAAAGGCGTTTAAATAGTTATAGTAATAGTAATTGATGTGAACATCACAATAAAGAACATGAGACTTGTTGAAAGACATTTTCCTTTTAAGCTTTTAACATTTTTTAAATTGTTTCTTTACCGATGACACCAAAAATGCATTTCTTGCAGAGAAAGCTACACACGGACTGTGCAACGAGGGGGAGGAGCAGAACTGAAGAGTTACAGCAAGAATTAGCAGAATGTGATTAGTACCTGAAGTCAATGGTGTGGAGTCCAATGAGTGTGTCTGCTAATAGCCCCGCCTCCTCTCCCAGCATGATCGCTCCGTCCTCGTAAAACCTCCTGCAGTCAACACATGAGCACATTATTGGTATTAATTCAACTCCTCTAGATCTAGTCAACTGGTGTGTGATAATTAAATGCTTCAGATTAATTGTAAGAATATCTAAATGATCCTGTAACATGCTGATGAAACCTTGTGATTTTTAAGTCCTTTAGTGCAGATGAGATGTATTCTGATAATCTCTTCTCCATCAGGACCACTCTGATCCATGCCCTGCCCTGCAGAGAGAAATAAGTCACACTTAGTTAGTTAGTTAGTTAGTTCGTTAGTTAGTTAGTTCGTTAGTTAGTTAGTTAGTTAGTGTGGAACAATATTAGCGACAATTGTTTGTGCTCATGGATACGGATGCGAAGTAATCGAAAACAAACGCCTGATTGTGCAGCATGCGTGAACTGATGTCAGGACACTTAGAAGATGTAGTGCTGTGTATATACTGAAATTGCTTATATGTTTCTAATTATGGCTAAATTACACGTTTATTTAATAAAATGCTCCGTTTGACTTTCTGACATTTAGAGCTCCATGTCCTTTTTTCATTGCTGCCTCGAAATTAAATCTGTTCCCCAGAAGGTTTTATCCTCACTTTAGATCTCGATGATCGCACATTCTCCATGCTCTCGATGCTTCGGATGCAATTATGAGGGACTTTGCTGCAGGCGGCTTTTAAGTAATCCCAGAAACTCCGTGGACTCTCATAGCCAAACCAAGTTGTCTGACCTGAGAGAAAGAAAAGACAGAAACAGAGATTTTTACGAACTTGAATCTGCATTTATAATGCTCTGAATTTTTAAAGATGCACAATGCAAGTTCGTCCTTGTTACTCAACTGGAAGTGGATCATAGTTGAAGTTTTTTTTACCCAGAAATTACTTTTAAGTGACGTAAAATGTGCAAGCATTGAACTTAAATTAAGTTTATGGTGGAAAAAATGTAAAGAAAAGAGTTAAACTTTCTGGGAGCTCAAATATTGATCTTTAGCAGGTCAGTATCTATTCTATAGTATAAGGATAATAAGAGTATACTGAGTTTGATACTGAGAATATTCTCACGCTAACTACTCTATTCACTAATCAATGAAGGGAAAACAAGATGCCCATCACGATCTAAACTTCTCTGCAATTTCTATATTCAAATTGTGCATATTTTTCTATATTCTCTTCTTCCTGACGGGTCGACGATATAAAGACACATGTAACCACAAAGTCTGCTGCTCATTTCCCGCTGAGGACCATTATCACAGATCTTTTTTTATCTCGCCCCATGTTTCCTGTCACTGTCCTGTCAACTATCAACTATTAAAGTCAAAATGTGAGAAAAACTACATTTAAGTAGTAGTATAAATCCAACACACATGTGTATCAGTTAATTACCTGCATGTGGATGAGAAGAGGATTGCTTACGTTGTTTACCTTTGAGTCGATGACTGAGGATGTGCTCCAGGATGGAAACAAAGTTAACGAACTCTGGAGATGTGTCGTCTATGGTCTCAAAACAGGAGCGGTCCAGCAGCGTCTTGACTGAAAACCTGAGGCAAGACAAGATGCACACACATTATTTGAGCCTGTAACTTAAAGGTCTATTTTGTCCAAAGCATGGAGCTTTACAGGCATTTATCAGGACTAAAAGGTCAAAAGACACCACTGGTTGCATTATGGGAATAGTAGGAGCCGCGTTTCAGTTATAAACAACAAAAAGTCAGAATATCTTGGCCCCTGCTTTATGGAAGCGAGAATAAATGTACACCGCGTTCCACATTATTATGCAAATTACACTTTGCTCAGATTTTCCTAAATAGTAATGCACAGTCAGTCAGTATCATTTTCAAGTCATCAACTGTTAGAGTATAAGTCAAATTCTATTGAACAAACCTCCTAATGATAACAGTATTTTTTTCAAAAATAAAAAACTCAAAATGCAGTGTTCCAAATTATTATGCAGAATTTCTCGAAACTCGAGTTTCAAGATATTTTATAGGTTGTAAAGAACAAAAAATTGTCATTTGTTGAATTTGCAGCATTAGGAGGTCATATTTACTGAAATCAAGAAAAGTTTGAATCAAAAACATCTTAACAGGTCAAGTTACATGTTAACATAGGACCCCTTCTTTGATATCAACTTCACAATTCTTGCATCCATTGAACTTGTGAGTTCTTTGATAGTTTCTGCTTTAATGTCTTTGCAGGATGCCATAATAGCCTCCCAGAGCACCTGCTTGGATGTGAACTGCCTTCCACCCACATAGATCTTTTGCTTGATGATGCTCCAAAGGTTCTCAATAGGGTTAAGGTCAGGGGAAGATGGGGGCCACACCATGAGTTTCTCTCCTTTTATGACCATAGCAGCCAATGCCCCAGAGGTATTCTTTGCAGCATGACATGGTGCATTGTCATGCATGAATATGATTTTGCTACGGAAGGCACGGTTCTTCTTTTTGTACCACAGAAGAAAGTGGTCAGTCAGAAACTCTACATACTTTGCCGAGGTCATTTTCACACCGTCAGGGACCCTGAAGGGGCCTACCAGCTCTCTCCCCATGATTCCGGCCCAAAACATGACTCCGCCACCTCCTTGTTGACGTCTCAGCCTTGTTGGGACATGGTGGCCATTCACCAACCATCCACTACTCCATCCATCAGGACCATCAAGGGTTGCACGGCACTCATCCGTAAACAAAACAGTTTGAAAGTTAGTCTTCATGTAGTCCTGAGCCCACTGCAACCTTTTTTGCTTGTGAGCTTGGTTTAGGGGTGGCCGAATAACAGGTTTAAGGACACTTGCAAACCTCTTGAGCATCCTACATCTTGAAGTTCGCGAGACTCCAGAGGCACCAGCGGCTTCAAACACCTGTTTGCTGCTATTCAATGGCATTTTAGTGGCTGCTCTCTTAACCCTACGCATTTGTTTGGCAGAAATCTTCCTTATTTTGCCTTTGTCTGAACGAACCCGCTTGTGCTGTGAATCGGTGACAAATTTCTTCACCGTCCGATGATCACGCGCAATTCTTTTGGAAATATCCAATGTTGTGATACCTTGACCAAGGTATTGCACTATTTGCCGCTTTTCAGCAGCAGAGAGATCCTTTTTCTTCCCCATTTTGCCTGAAACATGTAGCTTGCTTAATAATGTGGAACATCCTTCTTAAGTAGTTTTCCTTTGATTGGGCTCACCTGGCAAACTAATTATCACACGTGTCTGGGATTGATTTCAATCATCCAAATAGCCCTGAGACACAATACCATCCATGAGTTTCATTGAAAAACCAAAAAAATAATGTTTATGACCCTTAAATACAATTTGCCTAATAATGTGGAACGCGGTGTATACTAATCTATCGACATTTTTCTACACCAGCATCTAAGTGTGTCCAAAATGACAAAATACTTTTTTTTGTATTGCTGTCTGATGCCCGACTGAATGATGTTGAAGACGAAGACACACTCTGACTACCAGTAATGCACGTTTACCTAATGCACAAAACAACAAACAAACAAACAAAAGAACAACAATCTTAATGGACATAAAACAACAAACGTAAAGTTGATTTTTTGTTTACTATTACTTGATTACTAAATGAGTCTGTCATTACAAGCCATTAGAAGATAAACACATCCATAGTTAAAATAAGGCTTTGATTAACATCCTGTGATAAAACCAGTCATGATGTGCTGCCCAGTCAGAGTCATGTGCACCGATGACTGTCTAATCTGGTTTCAACTGATGGGACAGGAAGACAGGAGAGGTAATGGACAAGGCTGCGTGCGTGCATGCGTGCGTGCGTGCGTGCGTGCATGCTCGCTCGCTCTGTGGTCACCCCTTAGCAGTAGGGTGACCACAGAATGCGTGCTTCCAGTGAAAGACATCAAAAGCGGAGATATGTCATCTTATTTCCATGAATAGGGGCAGATTTGAATCACATGTCATGTACATTAACTTTCAGACACTTTGAAAAGCAACTCTACTCTACACAGCGATTAGTGAATGGTCCCTTCTGGGCTACTGTAGTGAGGTAGTGAGTTGGTAGATATAAAAGGCTCATTCAAAGGTCACAAAAACACAACGATTCTCATTTAGGTAATAAGAAAACATATGTATTCATTTAATATTACATTTCTGCCAATAGATCCAGCTAAATGCTTTAATAGTACGAGTAACACAACACCTGTGTTTTTAAGTGAAATGTCTGCTGCTGTGCTTTTGTGGAGCTGCACAGACTTTTACTTTACTTCCCCCTGAGATGACAATCCTATTTCATTAATTCATGGGCGCTTGGATAGATAACACCATACAGGCTCATCTAAAGCACTGCTGCTCTGCTCATAAAAACATGTCCTCAGTTCTTTACGGTGCATTCATCTGCACAACAGCTTTTTACCACTGAAGCTGTGTTTTTTATGTTTACCCCCATGTTATTAAATGATGGAAGATGAACATCCCCTCTGTCCTCCATTAGTGCACTGAGTTTGATGACTTCAAAGATTCTTTGCATTAAAATTAATTTTCTTTTCTGCATCTATAGAGAGCATGAGCTCTAAAAACAACCGGCATCTTTTCAATGGCAGGTGTTGACGGCTACTGCAACAGCTGCTTACCTCTCACACTCACTTCCAGCACCAATCTACACTTTTCTCTTCTGCCATCACTTCTCTTCTCCCTCCTCCGCTTGTACCAATCAGCGAGTTGATGGCTGGTGAGGAGGTAGAAAGGACCCGAGTGGTCAGCAAGGAGCACCTGCGTTACTCTCCCTTTCCATCTGTTCCAAGTGACGTTAATGGAGGGAGGCGTACTCGTCAGGCACCGTTATACCTGAACAATATATTTGGTATTCTGTTAACTGAGCAACTGGAACAGGTGATGCATTACCAGTTTGTTGTCTGAACTGTTACACTTTCTTGGTGCCAAATTAAACACTAAAATAATTAAGCCTGCATATCTTTCCTTTTTCTCTGACCTTTTCTGCTCCTCTGTTTCAAACGCACCACAGGGACTGTCAGTCAGAAACTGACATCTGCCAGCAGCTCTGAAAGGACCACAAATCAATACGCTGAGCACTTTCCCCTTTAGCTGACAAAGAGAGGAGGAGAAACAGGTTTGTGCACACCTCGGCATCTGTCAGCCATGTTCCAGATGTATCAACCAGCCTATCTTTCAGAAATCCATTGAGGAATTAAATCACTTTAACTGGTGCAAATGGTGGAATTTGAACTCATGACCTGAGCATTTCTAAAATGCTGGGCTTAATCCTACACTGCACTGGGTATTTAAAAGTGAAATGTGATTGTGCAGGATGCTGGTGGTGGGCGTGAATGAGTATTTGTGTTTGAGTGAGTGAAGGAGATGCATCATGTAGCCTCAAAACACACGAAAGAGGCATTCAGCAGGGGTCAGTCAGCTGACATTTGAATGATGAGTGTTCTATGATGATTGAATGCTTTTCATTCAGAGCAGATACAGAATTAATTTATTCTGTGTGCATTGGAAGTAATCTCTTCCAATCCGGATGGAGACCAGGGTTGCAGTCCTGTTCCCCAAGCTAACCCGACATAATTATAGGCATATGAAATTATGAATAAACAAATCTGCAATTCCCACCTGCACACCGTGAGCAGGTTCCTCCTCTCCACCACGGCGCTCCTGCCCGCTCCACGCCTGCGGACGACATGCAGCCCCACGCCAAGCGACGCCATCCCCGGCCCTTGTCCGGGCCGCTGCGGGCGGAGGTGGTGCGTAGTCCCCGCTCCGCTCGCGCTACCGCAGGGTAGGTTTGGGCCAGCGGTCTCCGTCAGCCCGGAGGAATACACGCTGCTGCTCAGCCGAAGGAGGGGCTGAAAACCACCCTAACCTGCAATACGATAGGACTTCCTGTTGGTACTTTCAAAATAAAAGCGCATACGGCAAACCAGTTTCTGACTCCACATCAGTAATACAATAAAAAACTTTAAAAAGAGTGTCATGTGATATAATAAAACATTAAGGATCCAGACAACTTAAAGACGTTAGGCTATGCCAGCATAACTGAAAACTGAAATTGTTTAAAAAATGATATTACACAAATGAGCTGTCAGTGAATACTATTGTGTCCTGTGTTTTGATTTTCAAAAAATGTAGGATCATTGATTGTGACATTTAACTGCCTTTAAGTCATCTTGAAGGAGGGGAGCATCATCTAGAAGCCTAAAAAAAACCCAGTCAATTCTGTCTGGGTTCCCTCTAACATCAGTGTCAAACTTTCGGGGGTCGGTTGTCATCAGTACGTAGTCAAAATAATTAACTAAATAGATTAGATATGAAAAAATATGCAATTGGATTATAGTTACATTTTAAAGGAGTACTTGAATAGATTATAGATTGTCTGTCAAATATACTGATATCTATTACAAGAAGTGCAAATATAGAAACACACTATAGTGTACTGCAAATGCAGGGATCCTATGTTTGAATCCTTTCTGGATTCACTCACATTCGTTCAAGCGGAGCGGAATCATGTTCATTATCTCCAACAATAAGTCATAAGAATAACTCAGTAAAGGTCAATATATTTACATTGGTGTCATGTGTTTCCTTTAAAGTCTTTTGACATTAACCTCATACCATGGGAAAAGTCACTCCTGGGGTTTGTTAGATTCACGTCTCTTCAAGTAGTGTTGTTGTTTTCAATCTTACAATTAGGTAGATCCTCTCGGACATGGCACTCATCATTTAAATAGCAATATAACAGCATTGAAAAGACTATTTTCAGTTTTTTGTGTGTCTGTGGTTTGTTTGCACCATATCCTCATACACTTCACAGGAAAGTTAAGAGCAGGAGTATCACATGATGAGATAACATGGGGTGAAGTCCATCTTATTTGTACTTTATCGACACTATGTCAGAGTTCAACAAGAGATTAAACCATGGATATACTATTCCTATTGTAGTCTGGTTAAAAAAAAAGGCCACCACGGTTGCTTGGTTTAGAGGCGTTTCCAAAATAAAGGCAACATCTTACTTACAATCGCATCATTTCCAACACAAACAGAGCACAGACACTTTCTCTGTCATACGACTATTTCCTAAACCATAGACAAAATAAATCATACCATTCATCTGCATTCATTATCGCACGACCAAAACCAGTTTGCTTCAGCCCAGTCAGCGATGGTATTCACCTGGTGCCTCAGTGACGGCGTCACTACGCCCCCAAGTGGTGGGAAGTGTAACAAAACAAAGTAGTAACAACATGGCTCTTACAAATATGATAATGCACCTCTATTCAGCGATGCCTGTGTCTCCTTTGTGGTTGTAATGGTGCGGTCCATTGCTCAATGAAGGTTACTCTACCTTTAGACAACATTGTGGTTTATGTAATGCAGTTTTGTCCCTTGTTAAAGTGGCATATTGTGACAGTTATTTCACTTGTTAAGTGTCACCTGACAGTATGATGACAACAGAGGGTCGTCAAGCTCGGCCCTCATGCTACAACACAGACCACACACCTCATGCTTTCATTGCTGATCTTTGTTTCGGAGCTCAGTTTGAGTTAATTATGTATGTTTGTTACATCATCTGTTGTGTGGAAGTGGTTGTTGTTACGAAAATAAACTTTGGACTTCACCAGAAAGAAAGGGGCTGTCGAACATTAACCAATCCATTTACAAAATAAAAGTTCACACACAAAGCCTATTTCACCAAATAAACAAATAAAACACAACTGTGCTTGCACTCTCACCTTTAGGGGTCAATCTCAGAATAAATTCTCACAGTTTAATGTGTTAAGGCACAAGGAGTAGGAGCCACAAAATTGCCGGTCTAGTGGACACAATATTCCCATTAGCAGCTAGGATGTCCAAAATCACTGGCTATTGTCATTGGGCTGAGGAGGAGTCTGAAGGTTGTGTAATTAACCTTTTGGGTCTTGACTTTAATTCAATCATTGTTTACATTTGAGATTATATACATATATAAATATATGTAAATATCACATTTGATGATGTGTGGCGTACTATTTCTTGGCCGGATGCAGTGACTTCGCAAGGTGGGATAGAAGCACAAAACAGTCTATGAAACTATAACTTCGGTTTTAAGAAATACAAATAATTAATAGTTTGTTAATTTGAAAACCTTTCTGTAATGTTTTTATATTTTTAAATCCAGCCCTTATTGTACTGTAAATGAGAGAATAACATTGATTGAGTATTTATTAATTATAATTGATCCAGTTACATTTGAAAACTGACAATATACTGTATATTGTTGAGATAATATTCAATTGAATTTTCTTAATTTCATTTGACAGTCAGTCATTGATTACATACGGTGCATTAAGGGAAATTCTCTCTAACTGGACCTCGTTGATCATTAATTGAAAACCCCCGTTCTATATTATACTTTATTTGTCAGGTTAGGTAGAGAATGGTCCTACTTATTCTCTACTTCGCCAACAAAATGACCTTAAACTATTTCCCCACATCGGCCCTCAATTGTCAGCTGACAGAGGGAGAAGAAAACCTTGACGCTATGTAAGGCTGGTCCGCGACAGAGTGAATGTCAGACCCCGGCATAACGGTGTTCAGGAGGGAGGGGCGCGAGGGCGAGAGGCTGGAGAGGCGCGTGTGTGACGTCGACTGACAGCTGGAGTGGGAGTGTTTGGGAGAGAAACATTAAGGTCTATTCCTGCGTTTACTTTTACATGTAAGATTTCACTGTAAAATGAGACAGTTTATACATCTTTGAATCCTGATGCTGCTTTTTGATGATTTAATGTTTGTTTTTTATTTAATCTCAGAGAGGATCATATAAGTAGGTTAGATTGAGACGCGAGTCTTTAGACAACAACCAGACATGGATGTGAAAGACGAAATGGACAAATTGGCTGCGGCCAAACACGAACAACATGGACATTTAAGGTACGCTTTAAATTCTCTCTTTCTCTGACTGAAACATCCAGAGCGATGTGTTTTAAACGGCGTCAGCCCGTATGGGCTCAAACCTTAATTAACAGGTGTAACAGTTATTCTCTGGGGGGGGGAAATATCCATGCATCATACTTTTTATATTCTACAGTGACAGCAAGGACAATAAAAAGGAGAAGGAAAAAAAGCCAACGTTGCCCATGGTTGGCCCCGTTGATTTGGTAAGCTCAGTCATCACATGTGATCTATTTCTGTCAGAAACACGTGTTAATGCAATGTAGTTATTCTTTTAAAGCAGTTAACAGTTAATTTAGCTTTATTTGATTCTTTTGACAGTTATATTATTTCTCCAGTTTCCCGCCTTCATATATTTAATCAGAAAGGTCCCATCGAGATACAACATCTCTTCTGGAGTCCTGGTCAAGATGGGCAGCAAAATAAAAAGTTGCATTTCCAAACAGGGAACAATAATATTACAAAATTTACACCAAAGACAGATTTACCTAGCTCTGTTTGGGTGATTGGAGCTACGAGCAGACTTGTCTTTGATCTCTGAGTAATATGTTAATTACTAACATGTACTGAGGCAATTTTCCAGGGAAGTTACTGTTTAAATATTGCTGTAAAATGCAATTTAAATCTTATATTATGTGTGTTTGAAACAACAGAAAAAAAAGCAGAAACTGTATTGATAATTTTAAATGTCTTTGAAATCAGCCTAAGGGTTATAGTAAGTAAAGATTGATAACAAAAGTAATGCTGTTAGGCTGTATGTGGTATGATCATGCATGTGAACATCAAGGTTTGTGAGTATGTGAAGTAAGAGGAGGAGACGCTGGAGAGGACGGGAGTGCGGCACATCCTCCTTTTGTTTGGGTTTGACTCCACTTGTCCCCTGCTGTGAGAATATAATAACTGCTTTCAAGTCGTCGTCGTCGTCGTCGTCTCCCCCCCCCCCCCCCCCCCCCCCCCCCGTCCCCGTCCCCCCCCCCCGTCCCCGTCCCCGTCCCCCCCCGTCCCCGTCCCCGTCCCCGTCCCCGTCCCCCCTGTTGCGTAATTATTTTCTTTTTTTACACCTCACAGATTATCAGGAGCAACAGATACTAATTTCTATTGTTCTGTCTTTCGTCTTTCCTAAACCACACTCCTTTGTATGAGTAAAGTTTAGGTTTGCAAAAGGCTTGGACATTGTCATGATCCTGGCTGGTATGGTCTGTGCCATCGTCAACGGAGTAACGCTTCCTCTCATGTGTATTGTGTTTGGGGACATGACAGACAGCCTCGTACAGAGCTCCGCCACGGGACAAATCCACTCCAACAACACCAGTGAGTTTCCAGTTACATACATGGGGTGGTAGGATGATAAGACAAAACACCATTTACCAATGTTGTTTATTACCTTGTGTCTTTAGATGTCACCTACATACCAAGTAACAGCACCTTAGAGGAAGAAATGACAAAGTAAGACTTGATGTGATCAGCATAAACACAGCAAGTTGTTGTTGTCGGGTGAAGATACTTTACATTTTCTTCAAGTCTAAGCAGAAGTTTTAAAGTCTGTGTCACAGTACTTCTCTTATTCCAGATATGCCATTAGCTACTCCATATTGGGGTTTGTCGTGCTGGTGGTAGCCTACGGGCAGGTGGCCTTCTGGACCCTGTCGGCCGGGCGGCAGACAAAACGCATCCGCGCGTTGTTTTTCCACTGCATCATGCAGCAGGACATCGGCTGGTTCGATGTCTCTGAAACAGGAGAGCTCAACACACGTCTCACAGAGTAGGTAACACACAAGTAACACACTCTATTTCATATGCAGCCAAATTATTGTAAAGCACCTTTTTTTTAAATAAAAAATTCTCAAATATTTGATTTAACATTTGTTTTTTATGTAAGTGAAACATGACCATCACATTTCCCAGAGCCCAAGTTGGCATATTTAACAATTGAACCACACACTATTTGATATACTATCATAGGAGACATAGAAGAGTCAAATTGAAAAGATGGAAACAGTCCCCTTTCGGGATTGTATTCTTAAAAAACAACAACAATTAAATAACAATCCAAAAATTAATGATTATCAAAATTAAAACATTAAAGTCTTCACAGTTTTCACATGACAACAGCAAAATGTTTTCTATTTCATTCCTAATACATGCATGTGGTCAACATTTTGATTATATTTGCATGCACAGTGATGTCTATAAGATCCAAGAGGGTATTGGTGACAAGTCCGGGAAGCTTATTCAGGCCTTAAGCACCTTCCTCACAAGCTTCATCATCGGCTTCATCAAAGGCTGGAAACTCACTCTTGTCATCCTGGCTGTGAGCCCTGCACTTGCCATTTCAGCTGGAATTTTCTCTAAGGTAAATTTATCTCTGTCATCTTTGTGTTGCTCTTTTAAAGTTCACTTTCTCTTTGTGTTCATTCCATCTTTCTGCCGTTCTCTTGCTATCCATATGTCTATCATAAGGACACAGCCCCCTGCAGGTATTGTTAACAACATTATGTCTGTCTCCTTGTCTGACTAGTTGCTTGCGACTTTCACTTCTAAAGAGCAGTCTGCATATGCCAAAGCTGGAGCTGTGGCATCAGAGGTAATCTCTGCTGTCAGGACAGTGTTTGCCTTCAGTGGTCAGAACAGAGAAATCAAGAGGTATGTACAATTATACGATAGTATATATATATAACACTTTATTTGCATTGCACATTTTATACAACAAGACAGAAGCTCCATGTGCTCCACAAAATATGGCAAATCGTAAAGATAGTATACAAATTATATTGTTTGTGGGGTATAGAATAGTATCAATATGAATATCAGTCTGGAATATCCAAATCAAAAGTGTTGCCCTTATATTTTAATGCTGAACTAATTTGATGGAAAGATATGAGACCACATCTATTGTTTTCTATTCAAGCTAAACATCAATGCAGGGCAAATAAATCTTGGTTCATAACATCCAAGAAATAGCCTCCATAAAAGCTGTAACAGGATAAAACCCATACAAAAACCCATGGAATTAGATTTATGCTTTTGACTGATGCTGCCATGATGTCATTACAATCAAATGTATATTTAATGCTTTCTGTTCACGTGCTTGTGTCTCTTCGTGTCTTGCACCACAGATATATTAAGAACTTGGAGGATGCAAAGAACATGGGAATAAAGAAGGCGACATATGCCAATTTTGCCTTTGGCATCAACTTCCTGATGATCTACCTGTCCTATGCTCTGGCCTTCTGGTACGGAAGTACACTCATCCTTAAGAATGAATACACCATTGGAACTGTACTCACTGTGAGTAGACATATTACGACACAACTTCTTTAAATCGCTTCCCTTTGAACATGAGGCAGACTCTGAAAAAGAAGGTTGCTGTAGCTAACCCTGGTGTGTGTCTCTTCAGGTGTTCTTCGTTGTGCTTATTGGAGCGTTCACTGTGGGACAGGCCTCTCCTAACATCGAGACCTTTGCCAGTGCCCGAGGAGCTGCACATAAAGTGTACAGCATTATTGATCATGTAAGCGATGCAACTTTCTTCCCCAAAGCACACATGTTAAATATATGTCTTTTTAGCTCTGTGTGCTGCTGGACAGTTGTCAGTTTATATTACTCAACACGCATCATTGTAATCTGGCACTCTGGGGAGCTGCTTTGATGCAGCCAACAACTCGGAGTCAGATATGTTGGATTTTGCTCTAATTGGAGCTCCTGCTGTCAGGTCATCTGGTTGATATTGCACAGCTGTGGCTCTCCCCATCCTGAACTAACTGTGAATGTACCATGAGGTTCAATAAGTTTTACAAATATTGTACCCAGATCACACACGTATAGCAGCTTCATTATCATGGCATGACTTTGACTATGGTAAATGGACTGTACTTGTATAGCACTTTTCTAGTCTTCCGACCACTCAAAGCGCTTTTACACTACATGTCATCATTCACCCATTTCACACCCATTCATACACTGATGATGGCAGGGGTTACCATGCAAGGTTCCACCTGCCCGCCAGGGCTATCTAATCATTCATACCAATTCATGACTCATGAATAGCCTGGGGTTAAGTGTCTTGCCCAAGAACACAACAACATAGTCTAGCTCAGTGATTTTCAACCACTGTGCCACGGCACATCAGTGTGCCGTGAGAGATAGTCAGGTGGGCCGTGGTAAATTGTCCAATTTCACTTAATCGATCCAAAAAAAAAAATGTAGTTGCCGCAAATACATTTCCATTGTTGAGCGTCTGAGCCTGCAATATAGTGGCTGGCCTAGTAATTAAATACTCTTCCATGCCAGTAGGTAGCGCAATAATTACCTACCTTATATCCTGCATTATACTACAATGGGACATTTTGTAACTTTTTTGGTTATTGGTGTGCCGCGGGATTTATATATTGTAGAAAATGTGCCACGGCTCAAAAAAGGTTGAAAAACACTGGTCTAGCTAGCGGAACCAGGGATCGAACCCCTTGCTCTGACCCCATCTTCTACCATCAGTGGAAGTTTAAAATGGTCCATATAGCTTCAGAAACATGCAGCATAACCAGTTTCTTTAACGTGAAACAGAAGTCACTGGCACTTTGCTTTAGCTATTGTGATGTATTTTACAGTCAAATGGTATAGTGGGGTATACAGTTCAATACTCGCCTTTCATTGGACAGCTAGTATTTGGGTTAAGAGTTTAGCACGATATGCAGCTACAGAGGACTGTTGGCTTCACACAAACATCCTTCACCTGTTATATTGGGAGGTGAATTTGGAAGAAATTAAATTAAAGCTTTGCATATTGTCAACAACCCTGAGTGCAGGATGGGTCATCAAACATGTTCAACCGTAACAAGGGCTAAAGACGCTTTAACTTTCACTGGGACTTTAAGTGAACCACTTCTAGAGTAGTTGCAAGAGTCTTGTTGCAAAATAATCTGGGATGTACAGTATGTTTAAGGGGTCCTCTATGTTCCAGGGTCCTATATTCTTGATATACACATTATAAGAGATTGGTAAGGACTTTCTTCTCAGTTTGAATTGCAATTGAATGACTAGAGATGGATGTGTCAAATGCAGTTTGAATGGGGACAATCCATATAGCTAATGTGGAGATATCAATGTCTAAAGAAAAAAAACAGTCTCACCCGCATACATCTGTAGGTTGCAAGCAGTAGGCTGCATGCTGTAGGTGGAGGATTTCAACATTTGTCCCACAGAAACCGACATTGCTGAGGATATAAAGCCCTTAGAATCGTCTCATTAATGTGTTATATTAAGAAGATTATAAACTAGAAGAAAAATAGAAATCCTTTTTATTTGTCATAGTACATACATACATGAAATGTGTTCTCTGCATTTAACCCATCCTAAGGAGCAGTGGGCTGCCCTGAGCAGCGCCTGGGGAGCAGTTTAGGGTTCGGTGTCTTGCTCAGGGACACTTCGACATGTGAGCTATGGGGGGACTGGGGATCGAACCGGCTACCTTGTGGTTGCGGGATGACCACTCATCCCCCTGAGCTACAGCCGCCCATAGGGAGTATGGGACCATGGGAACATAGATACACTCCTGCCTTTAGTTTACAGTGTGCCTGTTTCTCAGCACAGATACAGGGTATTCTATAGCTGGCTGAGTCCTACATCTGCTTAAACAAACAAGCAGTTCAGTTCAAACAACTTCAGGCAAAACAAAAACATTACAACATCTCAAGAAGGCAGGGAACACCCAGAACAGGTTACCAGACTACTGCGGGGCTTGCATAGGTATCATGCGTGCACCCACATCTACGGGCAATTTAGAGTCATAACAGAACTGAGGCTGCATGTCTTTGGACTGTGGGAGGAAGCTAGAGACCCTGGAGAGAACACACGCTGACACCGGGAGAACATGCAAACTCCACACAGAAGGCCCGTATAGCCTGGGAGTCTAAACATGGCCCCTCTTGCAGTGAGGTTTTGGGGCTAGGCACTGTGCAGCCCTTAGTTAATCTTATTATTATTGTTATGGTCCAAGTTCGAAACCGAGGTAGACTGTGAATTCAAAGTCGTGGCTCCTAAACTGTGAACTTTCTCCCTTTGGACCTAAGAGCCATGGACACATTGTCATCTATATTTATTAATTACTTTTTTTATTGTGTCTTTTATTGCGAAGCAGTTTGTGATGTCTGATCTAGCAAGGTGCTTTCTAGTTTCTAGTTTATACTGTCTAGTCTTAAATACAGAAGTGTGAGGCCTCAAAGAGGGACATAAAACAGTCTCATTCTTTGTTAAAACACAGAGCTCAACCTTTGAGGGAGAATACCGGTGTGCAGTGAAAATACAAAGAGCCGTGGGGGAAAAAAACAATCTCTCTAAATATGCTCACCCAAACATGGGGCGCTAACAGCCTTCCTCCCATTGTCTGTTTGAGGTTGTGATAAGAATCAGGTTCTCTATCCAACTGTGGCCAAACCTGAGAGCTGAGTTTTTAGAATTAAAACTCATAAGATTGTCTCAACAGAAACCGACCATCGACAGCTATTCAGAGGCCGGCTTCAAGCCCGATTCTATTACAGGAAACATCGAGTTCAAGAACATCGACTTCAGCTACCCCTCAAGGCCGAAGACGCAAGTATGTTCCTCTTCGACAGTTGTCTGAACTGTAAAACATACATTGTATTACTTCCACCTACATAACTGACATTGTTATCATTTGTAGATATTACATAACTTGTCTCTGAGCGTGGAGAGTGGGCAGACCATTGCCTTGGTTGGTAGCAGCGGCTGTGGGAAAAGTACCACGATCCAGCTGCTGCAGAGGTTCTACGATCCTCAAGAAGGATCTGTGAGTGATATTTCTAAACAACTTAATTCAAAGGATTTATTCAGCAATTGCCACCATATCCACTCTGCTATAATGCAGGACTTGAAAGAGTACTCCACGAATTTAGTATTGCACTCCTATAACATTTTGGCATTTAATAAGAGCAGGTGTCACATAAAGATAAAGATTAAGATCAAAGTAGTGCTTCTTTTTTTCATTTTTTTTTCATGTACTGCAAGTCCTGTATTCACTGTGTCACTGCTAAGCTTTTTTTCTTGCTTTCAAAGCAGCCTTGATTTCTAAGCCTTTTCTTTTAACAACATGCCGTTTTCAAATACTCATGGCTGTGATTCGATTTCAATTAAGTGCTGTATATGTTTGACTCCTGCACTTTAGGTGACTATTGACGGTCACGACATCCGTTCTCTTAACGTCCGCTACCTGAGGGACATGATTGGAGTGGTGAGCCAGGAGCCCATCCTCTTTGCCACCACCATCGCTGAGAACATCAGATACGGCCGACTTGACGTGACGGAGCATGATATCACGCAAGCTGCCAAGGAGGCTAATGCTTACAACTTCATTATGGACTTTCCTGATGTATGATTGTATTTATGACTCCCTGTCTTCTGTGCATATCAAGAACTCTGTCCACCACCTGCTAATATTGAAACTCTTATCATTGAGCAGAAGTTTGAGACGATGGTCGGTGACCGAGGGACTCAAATGAGTGGAGGGCAGAAGCAGAGGATTGCGATTGCTCGAGCTCTAGTCCGAAACCCCAAAATCCTTCTGTTGGACGAAGCCACATCTGCCCTTGATGCTGAGAGTGAGACCATTGTGCAAGCTGCACTCGACAAGGTAGAAATATTCACAAACGCATGCTCTGCCTCGTTCAGAAAAGCTTTAGCTTACTTTGCACTTTTACACTGACGCAGACATTTTTAAGAACTGCAGTTAAAACACTGACTTTCCCCACTAGCACCACCAGCAATTCAAATGAGACTTTATCAAGTAGTAGTGGTTTTCAATCACATACAAAACGAATGGCATTCCCATCAGCCTCAGTGTTTAGCCTCATCATATATTAGCAAACTAACTTGCAAAAATCATCACTTTTGAATGCGAACATGCTAATGTTCGCCTTCAGCTCAAAGCACAACAATCCTCAGTGAGCCGCAGGCTGTGGACAAATCACTAAATGATGAATTGTGTCAACTGCAAACTTATCTATCTTCATGAAATGTATGTACAATTCTAGCTCCTTCTTGTAAATGTAAGCTGAGAAAAAAAAACTGACACACATCTTTTTGTGCAGGTCCGACAGGGTCGTACCACCATAATTGTTGCCCACCGCCTCTCAACCATCAGAAACGTGGACGTCATCGCTGGCTTTCAGGAGGGGAAAGTTTTAGAGCTGGGGACTCACAGTAAACTGATGGAAGAACAGGGAATCTACCATACACTGGTCACCATGCAGGTAGACACACATAAACACTTGACACACCATTTGGTTGTGATTGTAATTTCAGAATGGTCATCTTGATATTGTTTATTTCTGGGGTTCCCTCCTGTCTCTCTCTCTCTCTCTCTCTCTCTCTCTCTCTCTCTCTCTCTCTCTCTCTCTCTCTCTTTCTCTCTGCCGCAGACCTTTCAAAAGGTTAAGGATTTGGAGGAGACGGAGTCGGAGCATTCTGTGGACAAGAAGATCCCGTTGGCCAAGACCCTTTCTCAGTCCTCTCTGCACAGGACGAAGTCCACAAAAAGCGCCTCCTTCGCTGCCTCAGAGGGAGTGGGAGAGCAGAAAGAAAAGTTGAAGGACGACGGGCCAGAAGAGGTGAGCTGTGGTGCAACATCTCTGGGTCAACATTGTCAACATGGTCTATGCAGGGAAAAACAATAATATATACTCTCATAGTCCAACCCCACTACATGGAGTACATATATTGTTCAATGTCAAGAAGTCTTTTGACGGGGCTTAGTTAGATATTTTTTTCCCAGGCCTGAACAGCTAACAATATACCTGTCTCTTCTCTCTCCCCTCTGCTCAAGCTAACTCTTTTAGATCCATGTACTTAATATTACAACGAGGGAGAAATGAGGGCTGTCCCCTCTCCCCTCTGTAATTTGTCCTTGCTATCAAACCCTTAGCTTTTGCTTTGCGTTGTCTAAGTAGTTATGATGGGATCTAAAGAGGGCCAGGGAGCATTTAGTCTTCTTAAATGCTGACAATGTATTATGATTTGTGAAAATCCTGCCAAATGTCTGTTCTGAAGGAGTATGGAGGGGTATCTGGTTACAAACTGAACTTATCTGAAAGTTAACTTTGACCACTAAACACTGTAGCCATGGTGGTCCCAGGTGGTAAACTAAATACAATTCAATTTAACGCCACTCCAAAGTTTGTTCCTTTTCCAAACCACCCCTACCTTGGTTAGGATATATTTTTGATGACACTAGATACAATTGTATCCGATTTCATTTCAAATAAGAAACCGAGAATTTGGAAAGATTACTAAGTGGCCAAAATATATAAAGGAAAAATTGGACTTCTTCAATTCCAGGATTACTATTTAGTCTCTCCTTCTTAGTCCAGTCTGTTAACTTTGATAGTGATGCAGTTTGGAAACAGGTGGGGCAGATCTCATGGTGAGCAGATCTTATATTGCCTGTCCTTCCCCTGCCTCTGAACTATGTACACAACAGTTGTAAAGATATTTTAATGGGTCTGTACTTTCTCCTCTGTTCCGGCCTTTCCCTTGATCTTTCCCCACATTCCAACAGTTCCTTACTAAATTCAGTTCACCACAGTCTAACTTTGTTAATATCTTCCTGAGGAAAAAACAGTCGGAGATGTGGCTCAGCTCTTTCTCTCTCTCTTTCTGAAGAATGAAGATGTTCCCCTCATGTCGTTCCCTCAATTGCTGCACCTCAACCGTAACGAGTGGCCGTACATTTTGGTCGGGACCATCTGTGCCATCTTCAACGGAGCTATGCAACCATTGTTTGCTGTCATCTTCTCCAAGATCATCACTGTATGTTACTCCTTGTATCTGTGCAACACAAACGTTATTCTAAAGCTTCATTATGCAACATTTGTCAGATGTTGTAGAAAGCTAGAAATGATCTGTTTGTTTTTTCTCCTCTCAGGTGTTTGCAGAACCCGATCAAGAGGTTATCAGGGAAAGATCTTCATTCTTTTCTCTGATGTTTGTTGTTATTGGAGCTGTAACTTTCGTCACCATGTTTCTCCAGGTATGACCAACATATATTCATTTCCCGGGGGTGTTTATTGCCCTCAAAGGAACTTGATATTTTTGGAAATACACTAAGATGAGAAGATTCTACTCTCATGTCTATACAATTCATTTTAAGACATACAGTAAGCACCTGGTTAGTATAGCTTAGATACAGAACTGTCTTCTGGCTCTTACTATATGCTAGTTAGTCACAAAGGCCAATGTCCATGTTCTTATTATGCCTTCTGTCCGTAAACCTTTAACAGGGCTTCTGTTTTGGTAAATCTGGAGAGATGCTGACCCTTAAACTGAGACGCGATGCCTTTAAGGCCATGATGAGACAGGTAAGTGTAGCCATGCCTCTCTTCTCTTCTCTGCTAGCTCTCCATCTGGGCTGAGTTTCTACAACAACTGTATTCTTAATAAATATTAACTCATAATGTTTTTATTTCTTTGCTGCACATCTCACATCAAGAGGTGCGGGGTTATATTAACGGGTTCTCTCTGGGACTAAGTTTGGCAACCTGTCCAGGGTGTACCCGGCCTTCGCCCAATGCCAGCTGGGTTAAAAGATAATGGATGGATTTATTTTCACGAAAAATGGAAAATGTCATCCCTGTTTTCGTGTAGGACCTCGGCTGGTTTGACAACCCCAAAAACAGTGTTGGAGCGCTCACTACGAGACTGGCCACAGACGCAGCCCAAGTGCAAGGGGTAAGTTGCAACAGCGGAGACACACAAACAGACACACACAGACATGACACAGACACACACACTAAATTAACAAACATATTTGTCAAAGAATACAACAATGAATCGTCTCAGAAAATCAGCGTTCCAGTCACTTACTTTGTTCCCATCTTTCACGCCTGCTCAGGCCACAGGAGTACGTATGGCCACGCTGGCTCAGAACGTAGCCAACATGGGCACCTCTGTGATCATCTCCTTTGTGTACGGCTGGCAGCTGACCTTGCTCGTCCTGGCTGTGGTGCCCTTCATGGCAGCGGCTGGAACTATAGAGATGCGGGCGCTTACCGGATACGCTGCTCAAGACAAGAAGGAGCTGGAGAAGGCTGGAAAGGTAGGGACGCAGTATGAAATGTGCCAAAGTAACGTGTTCATTCTTTTTGGTTTGTGATAAACAGTAGACATAATGTTTGTATGGTTTGTCTTTACAGATTGCTACAGAGGCCATTGAAAATATCCGTACTGTCGTCTCTCTAAACAGAGAACCCAAGTTTGAGTCTTTGTATCAGGAAAACCTTGAAAAACCATACAAGTACGGGACATTAAACAACAGATCCATCTTCTCCGTGGGATATATGAACTCATATTATACATCTATTTTATTAAAATTGTATTCATTTGAATAGTGACCTCTCTGATGCCAGCTTTCTCTCACTTTCTGAACAGGAACTCTCAGAAAAACGCCCATGTGCATGGTTTATCCTTCTCCCTTACCCAGGCCATGATCTACTTTGCTTATGCAGGCTGTTTCCGCTTTGGAGCTTGGCTCATTGTGACAGGAAGGATGGATGCTGAGGGAGTATTTCTGTGAGTAAGCAGATAGCATGACTTTGACTTGTCTCTTAATCAGGAGATTAAAATGCAGTTTATGATAGAGAAGATGACCTCAACACGTAGGTTACTAAAGAACAGAAGCTTTTTTATATGGCTTTTAATCATAACCCTGGCCTGAAGTATGTGAGAGGCCACTGCGAATGAGTTGGCTCCAAACAAAGAGGACATAGTCACACAACACATCTTCGGTGATCCAAAAGACACCCACACACGTGTTGTAATAACGCCAACACAACACAATTTTCTACCTGTTACACAAAGAGGAAATCCAAAGGTTGCATCTGAACAAACAGTAAAACCATAAAACACAGCAATATTAACTCATTTATACAACACGCATGCATTGTAAATCCTCAGATGTATATTTGACAAAAATATAAGAGTAAATTAAATTCCCTTAACACTCTACTGACTAGGTATAACTAATAAGCTCTTGACTTTCTCTCCCAGTGTCATTTCCGCTATACTGTACGGTGCCATGGCTCTCGGAGAGGCGAACTCCTTCGCTCCAAACTATGCAAAGGCCAAAATCTCAGCTTCCCACCTCATGATGCTGCTGAACAAAGTGTCCGCCATCGACAATCTCTCACAGGAGGGGGAGTCACCAGTAGGTCACACAAAGCCCCACGCACCAAACACAGTTTATGGAGCAGCTTTTTACACACGAGCTAACATATCACTCTTCTGTGTCATCTCTCAAAAACCACCAGGACAAATTTGAGGGTAACGTGCACTTTGACAGTGTCTTTTTTAACTACCCGACACGCCCTAATGTGCCCATCCTCCAAGGGCTGAATCTCAAGGTGAGCAAGGGAGAGACTTTGGCCTTGGTGGGGAGCAGCGGCTGCGGAAAGAGCACCACCATCCAGCTGCTGGAGAGGTTCTACGATCCCAGAGAGGGGAGAGTGGTGAGACAATAAAACACACACACGCGCTCTGTGGCTGGATAATTGGCCAGTTAACCATTAGCCAGCTGGCTAATGATTAGCTGGCCAATGGGTTTATGGCTGCTTGACGGCACTTTACTGACGAGACGGGGACCTTGAGACTGTATTAGTTCTGTGTAGCATGTGTGTTTGCACAAACCATTTCATTTTATCTTGATGGGATCCTTGTTTTTGCTGACTGTCTTCTGTGAGAGAAAACTATATGTATTGCTATGATGTAAAAAAATAAAATATTTATAATTATTAACAAGTTTTTAAAACTAAGACAGTTAATTATTATCTCGGCCCTTTGTAACTTCCCATGTACAGTATGTTGTTTTCGGCCAGAGCAGGCAGCTATTTTTAAGAATTTTCAAAAAATCTCTAAAAACCCACTGCACACTACCTGCACAGAATTAATCGTCATACAGACGAAGTTAGCAACTAGCTGTTGGAGTATTTAGGAGCCAAATAGAAAGATATTTTGCTCAGGAAAACAATTATTGTTAAGACATCAAATCCAATGTATGCTTTGCCAATAATTATTGCTAACATTTTCTTCTTCAGCTGCTCGACAATATAAATGCAAAACAGCTGAACATCCAGTGGTTGAGATCTCAAATAGGCATCGTATCCCAGGAGCCTGTGCTGTTCGACTGCACCTTGAGTGAAAACATCGCCTATGGAGACAACAGCCGCATCGCAACCATGGCGGAGATACAGGAAGCTGCTAAAGCAGCCAACATTCACAGCTTCATCGATAGCCTGCCACAGGTAACTGCTGTGATGTTTCAGTAATGCTCTGTTCTCAGTCATGACATAGCCAGAAATAAAAGGCCAGTGGGATGTTTTTTTGGAGAACACTTATAATCTTTACAACATCTCACAACAGCATCTACTGGGACACTTGGGATATGATGTCTGTCAGTGTGGTGATGATTAAACCATAGCAAATACTTGCTATATTTGCTCAGGCTTAGAAATATCTATCTTTCGATATCTAATTTCTTCCTCCACCTCCATACAATCATGATTAACATAATGTGGTCTGTGGTGCTCACAGCATTGAAAAATGCTATTTAACTCCCTTTGTCTTGGGGTTAAAATGACCCATCAACACACATACATATACACTCATACACGGGTCATTTTGACCCCAAGACAACGGGAGGGTTAAAAATCAAACAGGCACCTCTCTTTTCAGAATAAGTGTAAGGATCCATCATTTCTTAATAATTTCCAAGGAAGTTTTGTGAGATTAAATATGCAAATTGGTACTTATTATAGATAAACTAATGTAGACACAGTGTTCCAAATGGTACATTTATAATCAATCAATTACAATGAATTGCAAAAAGGGTTTTGTACAAAAACTGTTCACAGTGAGGTGTTGATTACAGCGTGAGCTTTTGTCATTATTTTTGGCAATATATCAATAATGTGCTCTCTCTCTCTCTGTTTGTATGAGTAGAAGTACGACACTCAGGCAGGTGATAAAGGAACTCAGCTGTCAGGTGGCCAGAAGCAGCGTATAGCCATTGCCCGAGCCATCCTCCGCAAACCCAAAGTGTTGCTCCTGGACGAGGCCACGTCCGCACTCGACACTGAGAGTGAGAAGGTGAGTGTTGGGGGAGGGGAGCTAAAGAAAGTCAGCAGTCGCTAAATAAATCCTCCCCACTAATGATACTAGCACCAGTAAGACCAATGAACAAGAACATGTCAAGACAAAAATGACAAAAAGAAGCTATTTTACTGAAATTGTACCTAAATTAAAATTGTAATAGAAAGATGTGTTAAGATATCTGTTAAAGCAGAAAATCTCATTTCAAAAGTACTAAATGGAAAATGAGTTATGCATTACACAGAGCTGTTGAAATACTATTTAACTGTCAGTTACATTGTTAAATTAGATCTTAATCTTAATGTGATTATAAAAGATGAAAAATATAGTAAAGCTCTGATATTTATTTTTCAACCGACATTGATTCCAAAGAATAAAATAGAAATGCCCATGAAAATCAAACCAGAGATTAGAAACATATATACTCTCACAGTTTAATAACAGTGTTGCCGTGAACACAAAGTGTACTCAATGCTCACTGGAAATTTAGTGAAAATTAATCAAAATGGAAATGAATTCATGCATCCTCCCTCATCATAAGAGTCCATGTCAGTGGGGGTCCTGGGCCTTGTTGATGAAGCAGGAAGTACCTGTGAATGATGGCCCGTAGCCAGAGGGGTCGGCCACAATCTTTCCTGCCCGCCTCAGGGTCCTGGAGGCCCACAGCTCCTGCAGGGACGGCTGATTGCAGCCAATCACCTTCTCCGCAGAGCGAGGGATGCGCTGCAGTCTGCCCTGTAAATATACATGTGAGCTCAGTGTCGTCATTCTGCTCTTCCCAGGTAGTGCAGGAGGCACTGGACGAGGCCAGTAAGGGCAGGACGTGTATCATTGTGGCTCATCGTCTGTCCACCATCCAAAATGCTGACCGCATCGCTGTTTTCAGTGAAGGAGGGGTGATCGAACTGGGGACACATCAACAGCTGCTGGCCCAAAAGGGAGTCTACCATATGCTGGTCAACAAACAGATGAGCCATTAGAGGAAATAAGAGGACAGAGAGAGCAATACTACACCTATTGTTTTACATTCCTTTGTTTCCAGAGGTATTCATGTTTCCCTGCCCAGCTTCAAGGGTCTAACTGTTTTTAGAAATGTAACTTGGTAATCTTTTAGCCACAGGATAATCTGTCCGACAGCTGTGCCTCTTTGAGTCACATAGTTTAGTTATGATCAGATCAGCCAAGTCACCTTTTAGTCCAAAAGCCAAGTCAAACTTCTGTTATACTGCTCATTAGTTGTCGCTTTTATGGACCTTTTTTTTTTATACAGAAGATACTTTGACATGCAGGAGAAGCACAGGTTTTAATAGTTATGTTCTACAGTATATGTATTTGGACACATTTTGGACAGTTAATGCCTGAACAGTTTAACCCACAAATAATATGTAGGGCCTACATTTGCAAGAATTACTAACCTTTTTGTAAAATGTGCCTGTATGCAACTAATAAAGTTTTATATTCAGTTATTGAAACATCACCTCATTTTAACATGTTACTCATTTAAAGAATCAAACGGGTGGAAATCTTTCAACTTTATTTGTCATCATTTTTGCTACATTTCTAAAAATCACATACATTTAGTGTTTTTGAAACAGAGACATTTATTTATTTTGGATTTCATTTGTGTGTTTAAAGGAAGTACAATGGTATTTACATTTTGCAATTCCCAAAGCTTTAAATGCAGTGGAAATGTGGAAGAAAACATATCACAGTTGTTAAGGTTCTTTTATGGTTACAGTAGTCATCCTAATATAAAGTAATGTGAACATTCAGCCATCTTTCACTTGACAGAGAACACAAACAAAAGACAGCATAGTATGCAGGCCCTATAAGGTGCAGTGACCAGGTATAAGGCAATAATCAGCAAGTTAACTATTTCTCTGAAGTACTGAAGTAATACAAAACAATGTGCAACACCTCAATAGATTGGAAGGCAACGTGAGTTAGATATTGTAGCTCCAGATTTGATTAGTTCAGGCATAGCCCTCCGAGCTGTGGGCCCATCTGGCTCCCCCTACAGCAGCTGAGGAAATGCTGCTTTTCAATTCAAACTGGATTTTGAAGCATCTATTTCAATCGGAAAGTGGAAGCTCGCAAAACATGGTAGTAACGTTACTTCCAGCATAGCTAGCCAGTGTTAGCCGACTTTATTCAATGGATCCTGAAATAGATTCAAGATTCAAGATGTTTTTACTGTAATATGCACAGATAACAGACAGTTATTCTATACAATGAAAAGCTTATTTAGCTGGGTCCTCCTAACACAGAGAATCAGAATAAACTTAAGTATTAAGAAATAGTGATGTCAAATACGGCCGTCAAAGTTCACAACAACAGGTTGTCCTGCGATCTCTATTACACTACACGCGTTACCCTGTAATTCAAATTAACTAACATACAGAGTCAGAGTAACTAACAAAATAAACACCAAGATATCAACTGATTTCTTTTTCAATTACAGTCCAACTTTAAGAGCTCAGTACTGTCACACATGTCTGTAGATTTTCATCAATCTAAAAAGACAAATTCATTCTATTTCACGTATACATAGTTTTTACGTGTTTAATTGGAATGCCTTTCATTTAATTTAACAGAAAAATCTAAGGTTGACAGTCAAAAGAAATTTTATAAATGCGTTTTAATGCCCAAGTCAGTGGCTATCACTTCACAGTACATATTCTGTACCTTTGCATTGATCTTTGCTGAAGACAAACATGACATCATAACTGAGATGTGGTGGCCAGGAGGAGCATCTCATGTAAGGAGCTACTGAAGTTGTTGAACAGTACCGCAGCATCCGTCTCACGGCAAGATTTCCACGCCGAGATGGCGACCACAATCCTGGAGGGAAAAAAGACGTGTGGATATGATTGCAGTTTCTGAAACTGCAGGGAAGTTATACATAATTTCAAACTTGAAATTAACTTCAAGAAAATCAACAACGAAAAAAAGAAGCTTTGATTTTGGCTTGACCAGCAGCCAATTGTAAATTGACCCTTTGTTTTTAAGCGGTTTTATCTGCCCAAAGGCTGTAACATTGTGTAGTTACAATTCAACGGGAACCAACAATAACACACTTTTGGGGCTGGTTACACATGCCAGTCTATAGATTAATCTCAGGGGGAATTAAAGAGCAGGTAGGAAGCAGACAAATGAGTATTGAAAACATTTCAATTCAGAATCGACACGTTAACTGATTGGTTGGTGGTTTCTATAAAGGCTGATCAAAAAAGTAAAACTATTTAGAACAAACATCAGCGGATAACAATCAGAATTTAAATTGGATGGATATAGCGCTTGAAAATGTGGCACCAAAACTCTTATGCTGCATTTACACCAAAAGCGTTGTGAATTATTTGAGTGAGTAGATTACATGCAAAGTCAATGCACAGACGCGAATGGTTGCGAAAAAGCAAATTTTCCACCGGGCGGTAATAATTTGAAAAGGCGAATTTTTCGCCTGCCGTTGAGTTGCGAAAGCCAATCAGCATTGGGATGCTCCGCCCGTCATCACTGCCGTCCTGCCATTGCTTAATCAAACTGCTGCTGGTAGCGCTGGAAGCGGCTTCATTCAGACGCAGGTCGGAGTTGTGTGTGTGCCTACGGATAATATTATGAACCCAGACACGAGGGCGTTCGATGTTCCGAAATTTGTTGGACTTCCACAACAAGTATAAAGCAGAACTAGTGGTTATTTCAATGGTGGATGGTGGAAAAGGTAACTCTTTTCATGGAGTTAAGCCACGGAAAAGCCGCGCCCCCTTTCCGCTGCGAAAAAGCGAAAAGGCGAATGACGCGAATTTACGACATAAAGTCGAGCGAGTAAACTCAGCCGAAAAAGTGTTGCGAAAAACTTTTGGTGTGAACGCAGCATTAGAGTCAATGGAGCACTGGAGTGAAAGGAAAGTGTCTCTTATATGTCACGCCATTTTGTGTGTTTATTTCTATTTCTCATAATTAGTTAGTTAATGAGTGTTGGGCTATCAAAAGCAACCTCAACAACTTTCAACATCATAAATCATGATAGTTGGAGCCACAGATTTTCAGAAGATGAAAGAGCATTCTGGAAACATGCTGACGTCTGCCCACCTGTTATCTCTGATACGATAAAAGAAGCCATAGCCATGGTGCACCATGGGAGCCACAGCCCCCAGAACTGTAGTGTAGCCCACCAGACTGGACGACAGCACAAAGTTACCACCACCACCACTGCAGGAAAAGACACAACTCAGTTACAGGCAAACAGAAATAACTCCCTAACAATTTACAATCTAATGCAATGTCTTGAGTCTGCAATGTCTTGAGTCTGCTTGAGTCTTCTGACGAGAAGAATAACCATGAAATGAAAAAGAAACAAAGAAATAAATGATATTAAAGATCAACATATCGGGACGATTCATTCAATTCAATATGCATCCCATTGATGGCATAGAGCTTATTAATTAAACATTGGTATCAGATCAGTACTCTGTCTCGGCCAATACCTAAAGTCAAACAATAGTATTCACAAATAAAGGGATTTCCATACTAAATCAACAATGATGACAGTAGATGAACACATTTAAAATGAAGTACATGCTTTAGTTACACCTGTGCTTTCCCTGCTATGACAATTTAACTGTATACTTTGAAAAAGGTACTCTAACACCCACATGTACACAAGGATACAACCAGTATGGACACAAAACATTGATTAGCTTTGCAGACAGTACCTCCTTTCATAGACGGGGTCCATGAAGAGTTCTGGAGTGGGTCGTCCCTCCTCTTTGGCAATCAGATACAGCCCGAGAAGATGCCTGTCAAAACCTGGCAACGGTGTCACAAAATGACAAGTTAGAGCATCTTTAGCGTCTGTGCTGAGAGCGTTTCATAATGAAATAGAATGTTTTAGCAGTGTACAGTTTTGAGGGGGATTTAAATCAAATCCTTCGCATTTGATTGAACCGTTAAATAGTGGATGGTGATATGGAGCTACCGAGCACTGTGGCTCTACACACACCTCCCAATAGTCTCTAAAGGTTGTAAATTGATTGATGGATGATGTCATGATATAAATGGTTGACATTTGTTGGTACTAGCTTACACAAGTACACTTTAAATTGGGTTTTACAGGAAGAAAAGATTATTACATTTTGATATAAAAATACAAAGACATGTATTATATTGTAAAACTCTGTCCACATATTGTTAGATATCCTTTAGATATCCTTTCGGTCCCACAATGTGTTGAATACACTGTTTCTTCTATATTTATTTTATTATTTATAATATTCTAAATCATGCATTGTTTATATCCATGTTTGCTTCTTCTTATTCTTCTTTACTGGCTTTTTTGGTAAATTGTTCAATTTGCTTTGGAAAAGCAGAAAAACAATGCCAAGATGTAAATGGTGCAATCCGAATGCCTGTTTCAAAATTCATCTCCCATCTTCCACTTTGTTTTAGAGAGTGATTGTATTTTATGGGAACAGTGATATATAGGAATATCACACAAGTACACGTTTGTAAAGTGAGCTAACCTTTTCCTTCCTGGGCTTCAGCCATCAGTTGGTTGTGTTTAAGTATGGCGAGCAGCATGGTTTTCCTCTTGGCATCAATCTGGCAGAAGAATGTTTATGTAACATGTCAAACAAGCAAAGATGGCATCCACCTCCATACTGTGTGATTTTTCCACAGTGCAGGGACAGGCATGCACACACTCACATCACATGTGGGGTCCATCATGGCGTTACACCAGGTCACAGTCTCCTGGGTGCAGGGTCGCATCGTCTCCGTCCTGCCGTGGTAGAACGTGCGAGTCATTGCGGTCTCATAACAACTTCCTGGCCTGTGGGGGGTAAGAAGAAGTTTTTGGGAAGCCTGTCGGGGCCATTCACCTCACATACTTCAAACATCAGTAAATGCATGGCCATATTTAAAACCAGTCGGTACCTTTTGTGCATTTTCTGGTAGGCCAACTGCTTTGCTAGTTGAACAAAGGTGTCTGGATGCAACTTCTTTTGTTTGATGGCTGCTTTTCCAAATGCTGTGAAGGCGTAACACACAATCTGCAGGTCCTGTGTCTATAAAACCAGTGACAGAGTGGACACCCACACAGCTGTGAGTATGGATATTTTGCATCAAGCCTTTTTTACTGTAGTTAAATGTTTAATACTGGCTCACCGACTCAAGGTATTGCTGTTTGGCATCGCGGATGTCACTCTGGACTTTTTCATCGACAGTAAACACCAGCTCTTCAGGACGGGGTACGGGTCTGACTGCGTCTGAGCCCTACAAAATATAGACATCTATGTGTGAAAAGTGGACAGATACATTCAAATGAATCAAACAAGAACTATTCAAATGTATGTAGAGAATAAATAGGAGTCAATGTTTACCCTCCATTTGCCTTCTGTAACTTTGATTTGCTGGTCCAGATACCAACACATAGAAACCAGTACCATGCCATCATATGGTGCATGCTGCAAAACAATCTTTTTATTATTTCCAACTCAGTAAGAATTTTGTTTTAAATGTAAGATGTTTTTGCTTTGGGACAGGAACTTTCCCTGATGAGCAGCATGAAAATCTTGATCACAAAAAACGTATCATACAGGCTGGCGAAAAATGATAAACTCACATCAGAAGAGGTTCCAAATGTGCCATCTGCGAACGAGAGGGAATTGTACGATTTGTCACCCCAGCGGATGGTGGGATTGCCTGCAAGGGCTTCCACGATCAACTGTGTTCAGAATTTCAAAGTCACACAATCAGACACACAACTCTTTTCTTTTTGAAAACAATGAACTATGTTATGACATCTTTAGTTATTAAACTGTGTGCAGCTCGTACATTTGTGTAGTTCTCTGGAGTGGAGTAGGGCTTTGTTTCATCCAGCGATAAGACGAACAGGCTGCTCTGGATGGTCTCCAGGATGGTGTCATTGTGTGGATCAATGTTAATTAGATGCTCCCTGGCCTGCAGAGAGAGTAAATGCTGACAGTACTGAAAGTATCCTCAAGTATGCTTTTGTGTTATGAGAACTTTTTCACAAATGTGTTTTAGAACTTATTTGCCAAGATGACCACCAAAGTCTCCAAACTTGAGGACCCTTACCAGCGCCCAACGAGTTCTCTCCTCTGAGGTAAGAACAGCCACTCCGTCTCCCTCTGGCTCTCCCTCACAGCACTCTTTCACATAGCTGAGCTGCCTATGCGCACACACAAACAGCGAAACCCAAGAAGGACAAAACAAGTTAACAAATTTTTCTTTGAGATCATAGATTACACTGATAGTAAAGTTGAAAGATGGACTAACCAATGAAAAATAATTAACAGATTTAAGTGAATATTTAATTAACCTGTTCTTAACAATTTAATTAAAAAAATGTACCGCCTGTTGTAGGTTATTTCTATCAGTCAAGTCGTGTAGTACCGCAACAGCTATTTTTCTTTAAAACTGTCACTTGATTATTCTATATTTTAATAGGACAGCTAAAGATGCTGTGCTTTGTGATTATTGTGGTGCTTTGTGATTATTGTGGTTAAAATATGTCTCACTCTCGCATCCCTGTTGGGAGGAGCTAAGACACGAGATAAGAGACATGAGGCGCCATGCTACTCAAATGGAGAGCACCCCCTTCACCATCATAAAGGATCTTCCAATCCCTTGAATGCACCTCAAGGAGACGAGGAGCAAGGAGCATAGATTGAGGAAAGTGAAGGAAGTGAATCCGACACAGAGGTATTTTATGAAGTGGTGTGATGTATAAGTGGTGCTCCTTTTTGTGTGGCACAGTTTGAAGCGACTGACGTCACTGAAAACTGAAGCTACGTAACCAAGGATTTCTCATTTGGCAGCTTCAGCACCTCCGTTCTCATGTCTCTTACTTGCTTACTCTCACATCCTCCCTGGGAGGAATTAAGACGCAAGTGAAGGAGGCGAGGAGACATGTTAGCATAATGATACGCACTGAATGTCTGCTCCCCAAATATACTGTAAGTGTAGAGCCCTCTTTGGGATCATTAATGTAATGTCATTCTGTTTTACTCGCCGCTAAGATGTAAAACGTTCCTCTATGTTTTCAAAACTTAAATTTGCAATGTCAGCAGGACACACCCCGCAACCCATAAACAGGAAGCTTATTATTTTGAGTGGTGTGTGTACTTGTGTGTATGTCACTACCTCAGTAGTTCTGGAGGAGTGAGGATTTGTCCATCAAAGACTGCGTCAAATGTGAAGATCCTTCCACGACATAATACTACCAAATGGGAGGGGCATGGTCCCTCACGCTCTGTGGCACAGCATAACATGTACACAACGGTGATCTGTCAGCTGATAAAGTGTGCTAAAGTGTATACAGGGTAAGGTACAGGGTAGGTCAGAGATAAGAACCAAGATTATTCTACCTGTCTTGAAGTAGTTACGAATGGTATCCTTCTTTACTCCAGGTACTTTGCAGGTGCTGAACAGCATTTTGAACTGGTCCATATCTAATGGTAGTTTGCCAGATTTCTGGGGAGAAAGCCTTTCCCTAAAATATGCAAGCAATAGAAAAAACAACACATTACATATAAACCTGACTTTATGTAAAAACAAGAGGAGCTTCTACTTAACGCACCACAAAAACAGCGCTTGTAAAGAGGTGTCTTACGTGCGGATGAGGTTCCAGTACTGTAGTGTATGCCATGTGCTAATACTGGCCCTCTGCAGTTGAGTTCCCTCTTCAGGGGGCCAGCAGTGCTCCAGGTAGGGCCCCGGGCCGCCAAAGTTCACATTCAGCTGAGAGGGAATGCGGACCTCCAGATATGCAGCATCTAACCACCATTCTTCCAGCTAAAGAATACAAAATTTAAAAAAAAGTAAAACATCCACGACTCCATGATCAATGGCTTGTAACACCAAAACAAGGCACTTAACGCTCCATTACACACCCAGTTCTTCTTGGTCTTGGCTCTTTGCAGTAGTTTCTGGTGCAGCTCTTTGCCAACACCCTCTTGAAATTTCCTCACAATGTCCACTGTAGCCTTAAACTCTTCATCAAATGCAAATGGCTGAACTGATGAAAAACATGGCAATTCAAAATTATTCAAGAAAGAGCACCAGCTGCTCATTGTGAACATTAAGCATATTCTGTTGTAAAAGCTGTGGATTTAATTCAGCTAGCAAAATATGTACAAAATGCTTACATATACAGTTCAAATGAAAACACACAACCATACAAACACAGCATGCACAACCAAAATAAAACTTGTGTATGCTATTACAATATTAAAAGTTAAAGAACAAATTAGATTAGAAAGAATGAAGGTGTTACACCTAGGACACAGATAAATCCACAAAATGTATGTGATGAATATAGATGAATGCCATAGCATACATTTAGCAGCAATGAGCAATGAAGGTCATGTTGAATTTCCTTGAATTACTGTATTTCATCTTGGAAAGAGCTCATTGCAGGGGTGGAATATGGACTCCAAAAATGTCAAATGAAAGTATGCTTAAAAAATAATCTGAGGCACAGTGTAGCATTTATGCAAAATTTAAATGCTGGTATTTTATATGGCAATGTGTATTTAAAACGACCAACGCCTTGCGACCAACACGTCAGCAGTGTTGGCCTAACACCTACAGTATGTTGTGTTAGGCCCAATACGAGTGTCCCCCCTTAGGCCTCAAACCCTGATCCCTCTGGGCTTTACTGTTGTCACCTGTTAAATGGTTGAGTGTGAGAGACTGTGAGGGCTTGAAATGGTCTAAATACGAATGGGACAGCACTTTGCTGCAACATATCACGTTGCCATGACAAAGTCAAAAAACTATTGCGTATAATTGTGGGTATTTCTTTTATACTTTGTCTTCCAGGCTCTTTCCTCACGAGATGAGGTCATTTCAAATAATCTATTTACTCGTTTTTGTCAAAACAGCTTCAATAAAAAAACAATATATATATATATATATATATATATATATATATATATATATATATATATATATATATATACACACACACATACATACATACATACACACAGTATAGTCTCTGCTTGCATTTCTCAGATTTCTTGTGTTTTTATATCCCATCTTTAATACTTAATGTTTTTGAGTAAATGTAATTTGCCAGGCTGGACTTTGCCGTCTTCTTTGTTTACTTTTTTTTACGTCTCCATGCTTCCACTGGTAACTGTGTGTTACCAGTGCAACCTTTGATTGCTATGAATTATGGGTAATTCCATTGGGCAAAGTCTGCATCTAATGCTGACTTACGGAAAGAGTTAAAAAAGGGTTCATAATGTCTCCCAGAGTGTCCTCAAACACTCGACAATTTGACAGTGGGACAGAACTAAACCCTCACGGACTTTGCGGGAGCGCGCCTCAAAGTCTGTGAGTCCGTAAGGGTGGGCCGTGCACTAATGACTAGAGTGGGAAGGTGGTTCTGTTTTTGACCAGAGTGGAAAGGTGGTTCTGTTTTTGACCAATGTGCAAGCCAATTGGTCAAAAACAGGGGAGTGATACGTCATCAATAGAGAAAAGAAAGGAGGGGAAGAGAAAAGAAAGGAAAGGGAATGAAAAAAAGTACAGTATTTTCTTGAGTAACGCTAAATATTTGCATATTTACAAAATTTTAAACAGAACTTGTTACTCGTCTGGTTGTTCAAAGTTACTATCCTACCTGCATTCAGGTACTTTGAAAGGCTCATCTCTAGTGACGGGACAGGCAAAGGTGGCAAGCTGCTTTGGTACTGGAAGGTCCGCTCTGCCAGAGACTCTGACAAGTTATTATCCATTTCTTCTTCCTGGATAGAGTTCAGACTGGATACACAAAAACAATGTCCTAAATCAGATGTTTCAGATTTAACATAGACAGGAAATGTAAAACCAAAAAGCAGTCAATTTATGTTCTATGGAACTATTTACTCTGAAGAGTAAAACTAATGTTTCTTTGAAAATATTGACAATAATTACCATGTAAGTTGTGCAATAGGCCAATATTTGTTGTGTCCATATATATATATATATGTATATATATACATACTTATATATACACATATACATACACACACACACATATACATATATATATATATATATATATATATATATATATATATATATATATATAGTAATTATTTATTAAGGCCATTCATACAGATTTACACTAATTCATACATCATCAGTCACCGATCAGAGAAGTACTGCTCAAACTAGTCTGGTCCACACGTGACCCCCGAGACCGACTCAGAGGTCACGTGTGGACCAGCCTATCAGATACACACTGGACAGGAGCTGTGAACGTCACTTTCACCACAGTCTGTTTAGCATTTAGCATTCACGCTTACCAGTATTTATCCCTCTGACTGTTACAACAGTTGTATTGTGGAAGATTAAGTCGCCATAGGCTGTGTTGCTCCCGTGATCTGCACCGACGCAAAGTAACGTTGAGTCTTAAACTCCTTACACAGGACTCAAACATTGCTGTAGTAACTTGACTTAAAGCGCCCACTTCAGAAACACAACCTAACGTCACGTACCTGCTTGCTGAAAGTTGATTTCAGAGTTTTAACGAGCATACGGCGGAGACGAACTTAACGGTTTCTAGTCAGCTAGCGTTAATAGTGGCGAAACTCTGCTTGTCAACAACAATGTTGGACTTCACGTTAAATCGGGTCAACATGATGTAAAAACGATGTTCCTAGCTTTCCAACGCAGTGCATCGAAATGCTAACCTTATTAATGACGTGTTGACTTGAGCTTCCTGCCTCCACGCGCAGGTGTTGTTGTCCGCAGCCCCGCTACCTTTACCCCACTTTACCCCCACGGCACTGTCCCGGAACACCGAAGATCGCACTGCGCATGTGCGGCCAGTGCGTTGTGCTACATTAAATGTGCTACATCTGTAAAAGAGGTGAGGCGAACGACCGGAATGGAGACAATGACACTTTAAACTAAAAAACAAAGTGTACATTTATAATTATTGGGAAATATTGATGAAAATAATTAATATTGATGAAAAATAATTAAGGTGCAGAAACTCTCAACAGCAAAGCAAAACAATTATACAGCCATTAATATGGTCATCCATGGCTCCACACGTTTGTGTACCTTTGGTCTTTTTTTTTCATGGTTTGGTGGTTTAAACCCAATCAAGCGGAATCCTAAAGAATAGCTTAAAAAGTCTTAAAACAGTCTCATGTACCCATATTGAAACAGGTTCGCTTGCTGAAATCATTCCTCCTGTTCATACAGGTCATAATTAAGAGCTCCCTTTCTACTCTTCTTACCATATGATGGGGAACAAAATCTGAGCTGCCAGTTTATTAGGTACCCTTCGCTAAAAGATAATGGTCTAATATAATACCCCTGACAAATCATATCTTCATTAGAGTTGTAATGTTCAGTTTTTGTTGAGACTGTTTCAGGTATTTTTGGAGGACGTAGTTTGTGTTGCTTGTTGAATTGTATTTATAATTAACAACAAAACAAAAACATTATACAGAGGTTTTATTTCCATGTTTGACAGCATTCAGTTTGTCCTCTTCAGGAATCAAGCTACATATCATAGTGCATGTGTATACTGTATATTACTGTGCACATGGGAATTACAAGAATAAACTACATAAATGAGATTAATATTATAAATTATTAGAACATTTTATATTTTGAACCTTAAAATGATACATGTCAATATTCAGTTACTAATCTATATAAAAAAGGACAAAGAAATCACAGCAAATTTTTAATTACACTTAATCCTGCATAATTATGGCCTCTGACATCAGAAGGATACTTGTTATAGAGATAACAACATTTCTGTAGTTATTGAGTTAGTAGACATTTGATCATTTTTGCATTCATTTTGCCTCTTCAGTTTATTGCAAGCCTTACATGCCATATTTGCTGATGACTTCCTTTGCAAGTGTAATGTAGGCTGACATGGCATCGTCCTTGGACATTCCTGAAAGGTTGTGGAAAGAAGAAAATATTTGCGTTAAAAACACCAGTATTAAATTGTTGCTTTTTTGGGGCTACTTTTTACATCTACACACATTTAAAAGTTGTTACCATTTCTGGAGTTCCAGGCATCCCACTTGGCTTTTCCCTTCAAATCCATCATTCCCGGTCTATCTACAATTGTGATGGCACACAGAGAGGACATGTTTAGTATTCAGGGAACATTGCATGGAAAGGATTCTGTGTTTCTGCTGCAAGTCATACCGGTGTTAATCTCTCCAACTACTGCCTGCTTATAAAGTCCATACAGGTCCAGCAGCTCCTGGTCCGTAGGCCTCGTCTTCACCTTCTTCACATCCTCTGCCATCTTCTGAAACTCTGCCTGCAGATATTACGAAGTCATTCCCTGTATTTCTGATAAATTATTAAAAACCAAGCTATTGTGTTTGCACATATATCCATGTATTCTGCTCTTTGCCAAGACTGACAAATGAAACAGTTTAATATATGTAGTGCAGCAGAAGTGTGTAGTAATCACAGAATATTAATCAGTTAACGACACTGAATAAGAAATCTCAGCATAGTATTCTAGTCATGCTGCAGAGCTCGGGAGACCTATTGTTGCACAAATTGAAGATAAACAATGGGCTTTTATTCAAGACTCTAGGGCTTTTGTGCCTGAATAATCCACTTTACAAAAGATCTAGGGCATAGCAGTACAGATATTTAGAAACCCTTTACACAATTGACAAAAACCTGAAAACCTCTAAAGTCACACTGTAGATAGTTAGATTATTAAATTATTTTAAATGCAACAAAGATCAACCATCAAGTATTGGTCGATTATTTGTTCATCTTCTCAAATAAATTGGAGCCAGATCATGTAAAGCCTAATAATAATTTCTTGTTTCTCTCATTTGAAAGCAATCTGCTTGCAATACATTAATCTAACTGTAGTTGCAGCACCAGAGGGATCACCGAGCCAGAAGATAAATATATTTAGACTCGCTCTTCTTACATTTAGTCATCCCCTACTGTCAAAGAGGGTTCGACATTCAGCACATTACGTCAATGCCCTGTCGTTACAACCGTTATTCATTTCATAGCGATAATGCATCTCCAGTATACTTCCACTGAAATGGAGAGAAGAGCAGTAAATATTTTACCAGATTAGACATTTTCGCAGATGCAGCAGCGCAGTTCAGATGAATGTATTAATCCTGTCGGCTGGATGTCTCTGATTACAGCACAGCTGATCAATGCATAATCGGTCGAGGAGAGGCCTGCAGAGGAGGGCAGAGAGCTGAGGATCTGATTGGCTGCATGTCATCCTCACACACACGAGAGAGAGAGAGAGAGAGAGAGAGAGAGAGAGAGAGAGAGAGAGAGAGAGAGAGAGAGAGAGAGAGAGAGAGAGAGAGAGAGAGAATAACACATAATAATACAACTTTTACATTAAAAAAAAGGAAATACTTAAAAGAATAAAAATAAAGATACTTTTGTCTTTTATGAAATAATTGTTTTCTGTTTTTATTGAGTCCCTTATCATTGTCGTGAATTGTCGCACTGCCGTGGACGCTGGTCGGCGCTGTGGATGTTTTGTTTAAATAAAGTTAGTTAAATTCAAACAAAATGGCGGCGCCCTGTGGTCCACCCGTGTTGTTGGCCTGATGATGTGAACGGAGCAATATAACACTTGTGCCACATTTGTAATCAGGTAAAGGAACTAAATGCCATTCTTTGTCAAGTTGACCGTCAATATGTTGATTTATAAGAAGAGTTAACCGTTAAACGTATTCTCCTTCCTTCAGAGAGATGGGTCATTCAACTTGAAATAATGCACGTTATTGCCTACAACCACACTCAAAACAATGGCCCAATATTATATACATTCTAATTATGTCTTTATTTTATTGATAATTATGTGCACTGCCCAGCTCAAGCCTTGTTATTTTGGCTGGACTAGTCAAGACTTTGAATCTACTCCAGAAACATTTTGGATACTAATTCATTAACTTTATTTCTTAAAGTGAGGAAGAAGTTAATTGTATAGTTTGGTTTTGGTATGTCTGTAATTTCTTCTTAAAAACACTTAAAGTGTTTCTCATTTACTACATGCTTTCATGTCTTCATTTCAGAGGAGGTATGGCCGCTGCAGGAAAGCCAGTTAAAAAGGAAATCAAAAAGTACATTCCAGTCAAGACCTCCTTCACTTCACCATTCACTCCAAAATGGGGCCCACTTCCACAAGAAGACATGCAGTTCATCCTGAAAACCCTAAAGGATAAGCTGGTTTCCACTGGTTTGGAGAAGAAGGAGGTGAAAGTGTTTCGCCCATGGAGGAAGAAGAAAAACAAGAAACCTGCTGCCACATCTGAACTTGTTGCCCAGGTGCGCCAGGATGGACAGGTCCAGAATTCTCCCAAAACGGTGAGCCAGGATGGACAGGTCCAGGATTCCCCCCAAAACGGCTGGACAGATGTGGCAGCTAGGAGACAACTGGCCATTGGCGTCAACGAGGTCACTAAAGCTCTGGAGAGGAACGAGCTCAAACTGTTGCTTGTGTGCAAGTCTGTGAAGCCGCCACACATGACGGATCATCTGATCGCACTGAGTGCAACGAGAGGGGTGCCGGCCTGCCAGGTGCCTCGGCTGAGCCAGTGCGTGTCGGAGCCGCTGGGCCTGAAAAGTGTCCTCGCTCTGGGATTCAGACAGTGCGCCTCCAAAGAAGACGAGTTGTTCACTGACGCTGTTGAGGCCATTACACTCAGAGTGCCTTCAGTAGATGTTGCATGGCTGCAAGGTGCAGCACCCAGAGTAACCCCTGAAGACCACGTTGACATGGAGGAGGAAGTCGACGAGAAGAGGGGCCAGAAAAGGAAACTTGAGAGTGAATCTGAGGAAGTCACAGAGTCTGCGTCCTCCTGCACTCTGCAACCGCTAAAAGTGAAAAGAATAGTTGCTAACCCTGCAAAGAACAGACAAAAGTCAAAGCCAGTCAAATAAAACTGAGACTCTGTCTAGATATTAAAAAGAGCATTCCTATGTTTTTACTTGTTTAATATCTAGTATTTCACCTCCAGACCCTGAAGTTGGGATCTGATGCTTTAGCGCATTCACATAAAACTACTCACTGTTTTTAGCTTTGTGAAAGCCCTTTTCAAACATTGTGGGCAGCCATTGGTTTGTAATCATATTTGCGAGGATGTAAAACTTGCTTGAGTTAATTTCAGTGAACTAGAGCTGAAACGCTTACATGCTCTGTTTTCAGCTTCTCCAACATGAGGATCTGCAGTTTTTTTTTTTTTCTTTTGAAAGTTTATTAAATGTCTTTGGAGTTTTGGACTGTTGTACGTACAAAACAATTAAGTTGAAGACGTCACCATGCGTATGTTGAACACTTTTTTTTACCTTTTTTTTATTTTTAGACAAAACAAAGCAATTTGACAGAATAGATGATGAATATAATTGTAGGTTGCAGCCCGACATTAACACAAGGGCAACTTCTTTAAAAGCAAGTAATTCTGTTTTCATACTCCATTGAAATGAATGGATGCCGGTAGCAGCGTGGAGGGTGGGGGAAATAATTGATGATGTGCTTTGGAGGATGGCCAGATGTAACATGACTTCTTAAAATCTGTAAGGACCCTGGTATGATCCTTTAACTTGACTTTGTTTTCTAATAAACATTTCATTGGCTAGAAACTGAAATCAATTAAATTGATATTTCTTATTTCTGAAAATGATGTGAGACTGTATTTTTAGTAACATAACAAACATTTCAGACTCCATTTAAAAACAATTGGGCCAGAGTTCCCATTGCCCCCCCGACATGTTAAAAAGAAGTGCATTACTCATGGACCTTTTTTAAAGTGAGTTTATTCAAACAAATATCCATGCTGGTATAGCCGACGTGTGTGTTTAAACCGATTGTTATTTGCATGGGGGTCATGTCTAAATGATGCTGGTACAATTTCTTCAGCTTTTTCACAGCTTACAATGGATTTGAATAAAAATATTGTTCTTCAGTTAGAGAAAGCTGTATGTTGTTTCAAAAGTACACCCCCCACCCCAAATTCTTAATTAAAAAACAAAACCTTTTAAATAAGGCAGGTACTTCGGGTGGAGTTGTCACTGAAGGGGGTGGCTAGTAACATCAATGCTAAAAATGATCACAGCAGCAAAACTGACATGCTCAAAGTTCATTCAAACAGCTGCAGGCAACACTTCTGTGACACAACCAACATCCATGAGGCACACCGTTGACTCAATAACCCAGTTTCAGTGTTAAACGCCGGTAACATTGGTCTTTGTCAATGTAACTCAATTAACCGTTCCATGGTAACAAAAAATAATCTTTGAGCCCTGAAGCGCGGACTCCATTGGTCGTCCTTTCTTGCTAATATATATATATATAAAGGGATAAGAGGGAAATAACATCACATACAGAAAAAGTACAACAAATGGCAGCAGCCTTTACCTCTCGAGTTATGCAGAGCCACATGAACAGGAGCATCAAACAAAGTAACAAACTCGGAGCAAGACAACAATTCAAAAGCATTTTAACCTTCGAGTACACCAGCAGCTCCACCACAGAACGAGTGGCGTGACAACAGCTTTTCATCAAAGATATTTATCTTACTGGTAAATGACAAATACTCCAAACCCTCAAATCTGTTATTTAACGGGGAAATACTGGAAAGAAAAAGAGGAATTATGTCTTTAGACATTTTGCAAAGTACAATTATAAATACCAGGACCGTTCAAATCATTTTCATTTAGCTGCACAACACACTAAAAAAAGACCCACAGTATATTTTTCAGACACACGAATACAGTATCATTAAAAAAAAAAAAAAATCCAGATAAGTCAATAAAAATGGACCTCAGGAAAAGCTCAAACTTCCAATGTATGCGGTTACTGATACAGACTTGTTTATTCAGCCACTGTGTCCTGAAAACATGCTGTTCAATTATTACAAAGACACTTTGAATTTTATACTCAAGTTTTATTTAACAGAGTTTGACTAACATCCTTCACATCCTACTGCAGGCGAGGGAAATGATGGTTATGTTTGTATTAAGAGAAAGTGTTTTATTTCTGGCCAATCAGTTGCTTTTTTTAGGACACCTCGTTCACTGCTTTGTAAAAGTATTAGGTCGTAGTTTCTCTGAGTGGCAATGAATACATTGACAAAAGACAACTGACCTGCTTTAAACAAGATTTATGAGATTTTTGTTTTTACTTTTAAGTGAGTAAGCAATTTGTATGTTATAAAACTGTCTAGACAGAAACCAAGAATATTTTGATGTATAATTTTTGTTTTAATCAAATCTAAATCAGACATTACACAATTGGTATTCACTGTTGTTCCTAGGCGTTGATGCTGTAACTCTCACTGCCTACTGGGCTGCCCATCCTTACTTTTTTCCGCTAGTGTAACCTTTGCCTATTTAACAGCCGTAGTACCTGAACACACCGTTCACATGCAGATAACCCTGAGCTGCATGAGTCCATCAGTGAATATAACCAAACATGTGGTGTAGATGTTCTTTTCAAATTCTACTCTAGAAATAACTTTATAACATGAAAACCGCTCACGTCCTTTGTAAAAACCAAGGCTGTACCGCAACGCGTTTTTTTTTTAAATCTGACCCTTTCAAAGAAAAAAGGACCCGTTTGCTTTTTACGGAACTCAAAAATTGTGCTTCATTGATGCAATACATTCTTCATCAAAAACCACTTTAAACCCACGTTATCTGAACAAACTCAGTGACATCTACACTACCTATGAGGAAAATACTTTGGATCAGCCCTCCCAAACCCCAAACTCACACTACAGGAATAAATATGATCTGGCTTTAAATGTACAGGTAACTGTATATTTGAATAAAAAAAAGGAAAATCAATGCACCAGTTGGATGAGTCCCCCCATGAAGAGACCCTTTTTGTGTATATGTGTCATTTAACAGTGTTTGTGTGTGAAAAGTTACGATATTTTTCTTTTAAATGCTTGAGGGAGAAAATGTTTTTATACGTCAGCTATCACAGAAACATGTTCTTAGCATTTCTAAATTCTACTGAGGCCCCAAAACAGCCAGCAGAGAAACATCTGACCACAACGATATGAGAGGGAGATGGAAATAAGATCTCCTTAAATACCTTGAAGACCCTCTTATACTGCAGTTACAGTGAGGACACCAAAACCTATATATTGGTATTGTGGTCATGTTTACTTGATTATCATTTACATAGATCAATGTCAGTGAAATTAAATGAGATGCCAGTCCCTTGTAACGAGGGGTCTGCTCAGGAAGAAGAACTAAACAAAACTCACAATGTCAAGGCATCCTCTTGTATGTCAAACTGGTATGTCTTAAATGTGAGGGTGCATGTCAGGAGCGTTGTACTGTATGAGTATCTCAGGCATAGCATGACTTCACATTCAGGATGTTGATGATTTAAGAGTTTTCACCTCCGGGTGAACTGAGAATGTCCTTGAACCGTCTCCCAGTCTCCAGGTTAGTTTAACTGTTGTAGTTCTCATTGTCTAGCTTGGGCTACCTGTATGTCCAGGTAAGGAATAGCCAGAGGTCGCTAACGACCTTTTGATCAGTGTTTGTGGAGCAGCCATGAAGAGACCTGCTACTGAAGGACGAGGCCAACCTGAAACGCAGAGGGAACTTGTTGTTAAATGAGTTTTGACAAAAAGACGATGCTCTTTCAAAATAGATAGCGGAGGAAAATTCGATCTGAAATATATATATTTTATTTGTTATTTAATATCCACTACTGATGTTATTACATGTGATAGTTCATTCGGTGTTCACGTGCTGCCAAAGTACTTCCAATTTAGAAACTATTGAAGGTTTTTCTTTTTACGTAGTGAGGGACTTTACACACAAACGTAATGGAGTTACAAATAACTGGTGGCAAATGAACAAGATTCATTCTGCAATACTGCCAATATCATTACCTCTCAAATAGTCTCCTTTTTGCCTCACTTTGTCCCACTTATTACACAATACTACTATCCCACCGACTACAGCATTTTAGTAATTAAGTTGCAGAGGTTATAGCATTTCAAGTTTCCTATAAAAATACATTTTAAATTTAGACAATTTACACTGCCAATAATGTCTACAACATAAATCTCGGAAAAGAAATAAGATCTTTATTGGATCTTAACACCAGATTTAATTGATTGTTCGCTCAGACAAATCATGCTGCTGACCTTATCAGGGTCCATAGGGGGACATTTCCAGTTGTAGAGGTAATACTGCAGATTTCCATCTCCTATGCCAAACTTGAGCTTCTCCAGGAACACCTTATTCTCCATTAGATCCAAGGCATTGAACACATCAAAACCTTTCTGTAAAACACACAGAGGAAAGAAAGTTTAACTCTAAACACTGTTGCTGATTTATATATGTAAGGCCCTGGATTGTGCCCTTTTTCATGAATTTGTAGTTCTGGAAGACTCCTTCCTTTATCCTAAATTTGAAGTGAACTAATAGTACCATAGAACAAGTTTGTTATTGGTAGTGGCATGTGTTTTACAACAATCTACAAATAGTGTAACTTTACCAGCTTGGCCAGGATCAGTGCATCATTCATAAGGTCCAGTAGTGGGGTTTGTGTGTGAACGTTGTAAAAAGAGTAAGCAGCCTTCAGGCTCCTATGGAGAGGGTGATGCATCACAGTCGAGGGCAGAGTGTAGAAACTAGTGAAATCTGTCAGTACACCACCGGCACCCTGAGAAGACAAAGACACAACAACTGTTAACAGATAGAAGAATCAACAGACCCTCAGTATCTTGAGGATAGAAACTCATTCCAGTTACCTCTACTACAAATGTATCAATTATGTTGTCCTGCGGGAAGAACCAGTGAGCCACCTCCTCTTCTCCCATAGAAGGTGCAAGCTGGAAACGTCGGAGGAATTTCTGTAGCAGTTCAGTGACCTGGCGGATGTCACGCCTCTCCATCGGCCGCAAACCTGGGGTCTTAGTGCTCTAGATGGCGTAAAGAGAGCGAGAGGAAAAAAATGGAAATAAGTTCCTGCCATTAATAGGAATTGTAATGAAAGGTGCAGCACTGGCAGGTTTACTGTTTACATCTGGTAGTCTGTAGAGTTTCATGGTTCTTTGCAGGGTCATGTTCCTGCTCAGGTGGGAGAATTTAACTTCCACAAGTTTTCTGGGGTTCAAAGAACGATGCCAATACCTGACACAGACAGAGAAAAGAGAGGAAAAAAAGAAAAGCATAAGAGAAAAAGAGTGAAGGAGTATTGGTTTTAATTACTTTCTGACACTGTGTTCGATGCGTTTCATGTCTGAATACTGCATAGCATACCTGCACGTGGACACCGGTTTAGGCAGTACTACTCCTGCTGTGTATACAGCCTGAAATATTCCTTCTATGTTCACCCTCCGTGTGATCTCTCTGATTAGCACTGGAGCGACGCGCTTTGAGCGCAGCTTCTTATGAACACACAGGAAGTTGATTTCAACCATCCTCTTCAGTCTAGAACAGAAGAAGGAAAGAAGATGTGCATTACAGTGAAGTGCATTGCAGTGCATTATAATGTTCATGATCAGTAATGAATGCTCACGTGTCATAGATGCGTATATCTGCAGGGATGGCACTGATGAAACCAACAAGCTTCTTATTCGAGGACACTCTCACTCCACAATGCCACTGTGGTAACCAGCCGGGTGGACGCAGAGCCCTGAGAGGGAGGAGGCGGTTAGTGGGAGAGCAGACAGTTGATAAAAATATATTTAGTACATATTTGGTGAGCAGTTGACTAAACATCAGAAAGGTAATAATAAAAGAACCACATCAGACCTGAAAGCTTACCATTTGAGAAAGTTTGGTGAATAATCAAATCTGAACATGTTGTCGTCATCCTCCACATAGTTTTCATTTAACAATGTGTACAACTCCTTCAGCTGAAAAAGACACAGCAATTCATTTTGTGTATCATTTCTACAAATTGTATTTTATCATTGAAATGATTTGTCAATTAAATCGACCATAAGAAAATTAATTGGCAACTATTTATTCAAGCAAAAATGGAAAACATTTCCCACTTGGTCTTATTATAATTACATTTTAGACTCAAGTGCGGACAAAAATAACACATTTTATAAGTCATCTGGTGCTATCTACAATATTGTAATGGCCATTTTTCCTGTTTTCTGAGCATTTCTAGACCAAACAACTTAATCAAGAAAATAATCAGCAGATGTTTAGTGTCGGAGTCAAACACAGTACTTACTACATCTGCATTGCTGAGATCCAGAGTGTCCCACATAAAGCCTTGAGGTAAGGAATATGGCTCCTGTCTAATGTTGTCTTTGTCTTCTTCTATGGGCCCATGACTCGTCACCACTTCATCTGTTAAAAAATATATATATTTACCAAGGACCTGTACATTTAGCATTTTGCTCAAGTAACACTAATCCTGAGTCAAACATAAGTATCAGGGTTCATACACATTTTGACCAATGGATTTCCATGACTTTTCACCAAATTCCCATGACCAAACATTTTGTGAAATCTCAGTGTATACATGAAAAAGTGAGAAAATGTAGTATTTAAACTAACAATGAGAATTCCAAAGCATACCTTAAATGACACAAATGAATGAGAGACAATAGTTTGATTAAATGAATAAACATTTATAGATATACTCAGCGTATCCCTGCTTATATTTTGAGTGTCTTTCTTTTAAAAGCATATTCATTATTTCAAACTCAGCGTAAATGAACGACATGGACATATGAATATAACAAATTTCCATGACTTTTCCAAAACTTTTGGGAAACAGCTTAATCTCATACCACTAAGCGGTCCAGTGAGCATTCCTGGACCCCCACTGAACTTAACACCTTACATGCTTTTTGGACACAGTCTTTGAGCAGCACAGACTGTGACGAAATAGAACCAATAGATGGCACTGGTGCACAGGCACAGTGTTCAAGCATGATGATGATAAATGGCGCCTCTGCTAACAGCTGAAGTAACAGTGTTCAAGTTAGGGAAGCAAATTAAGCAATTTCTGTAATTATCAATAGGCCAACCTGAGGATTAATAATAAGTAAATCATTGAGAGGTACCAAATGCATTAATTTTCTCAATAAAAGCTCATGGTCATGGACTATTTTTGCAGCACAATTAAAATAAATGAGATATAAATCAAATAAACAATGCTCTTGCTCACGCTGTCTAAGTTACATAGGTACTTACTTAGCTTCGGCACAGGCTGGGTGTCCCAGAACTGGTACTTGTGCTTGGCTGCCTCATCAATGCTCTTTGCTGGACCCTGGCAGGACAGCAACTCCATGGCTCTTTGGATGTCCTGCAGCTTCTGAATGGGCAAGCCAGGGTTCTACATGTACACAAAAAGACTGTGGGTTTTAAGTATAAAGAAAACATAAATTAACTTTTTCCTGCATGTGTGACATGACATGCAGCAACATGGAACACAGTTGCTATACATGATTGAATCCCCTAAATAATTCAAATGAAGCCATAAAGACAACAGATGGCATGTATGAGATGTATAACACTTTCAAATAAAAACCCTGCGCTTTACAGGGGATGTGCTCGACACCTTTGACTGGTCACACCAGACTATTGGTAACTGATAAATACAGGATCATCACTGCTCACAAACAGCCATGTACACAACTGCAGTTCAGCGCATGTCCCTGTCAAACACTGATATTGTTAGTACGTTTACATGCACACTAGTAAACAAGTCTTATCATCATCATAATGGATATGGCGTTTACACGGAACATGAGAAGCCAGGTTAATCGAATCCCAGTCAGCAATATCCAGGTCTGTGAAAGGGAAGGCATTTGATGGATTCATGGTAAATTGTAGCAATTACGCATTTTTTTGGGCACAATCTGAAATTTCATGAATGAAACTTTAACTCTGCGGAATTTGTCCCTGGTGCCCAGAATTTTAAGTATTTTGTGTGTGTGTGTGTGTGTGCGTGTGTTTGTGTAGATCCAGATGTGTCTTGTGAATGTATTTAAACCTCTCAGCCACTCTTTATCATTTTTCCAACCTATTTACCTGTTCTGTTGATTTTCTTCATCTTCAATTAAAGAGATGAGCAACTATTTAAATTAATCTTGTACACTACTGTCAGACTTTCATTTCAGTGTGCATTACATTGTTTAACATCATGTTTTAGGTTTTAGCCTCTCAAGCACCTGCCCACATGACGGACAGTGATTAAATACTTGTAGAAGGTGTTAACGTGCAACAATATCCCAGGTTTGTATCGGGAGTGCTCAAGGAAGCAAACAGTATTTCGGGTTCTCATAACTGGGATATGGGCGTATTCAATTTGTACATGGACATGACATAACTGGAATTAGTAATGTCTCAGCATTTAAGGGATGCTTTTACTAAAGAAGCCACGACCACATTCACAGTAGCTGTAGGATTATTATAGACCATTAACACAGTCTAGACCCAGGTTGGATAACCCCAATTGATGCATTCACACTTCTGGCAAACAAACAGGGTTGGGTTGCTAGTGTGCAGAAAGCCTTGTCTGCGTTTCCACTCAACTAGTCCTCGCACCCTGTCCACCGTCAGCCTGGCAGGTGACTCCACCAGGTTAGTGGGTGGTGGTTTGGGATTTGCCATGAAAGGGTCTGTGCACATTTCACTGGGTCATCTTCGCACCTTTATCTCCTGAGAGTCAGAAGCCGAGTCGGATTTGGCTCCCCCCGAGCTTGGCTTCTCTTTCTTCCTCTTCTGCTTCTTCTTCTTCCTCTTGGCCCCCAGGTCTCCCCCTGGACTCCTGGACGGACATGGACACAAAGACACGCCATTAAACGAGGGGGGCGCGCGACTTTGCTCGACTAAACTAACCGACACGCGCAGCCCTAGCGGCCGTTAGCTAACGTTAGCTACCATAGCAACGAATGACAGCTGAGCTAGCCGACCGATGGCTAACTAACGGTTCCTCTGAGCTGTCACCGTGTCGTCCAGTCAGTCGCTGGCTAAGAGGAGGAATTTGTGTTTTGAGGAGAGACGTGCTTACAACAACTAAAATATCAACACCACATTTAAGTCATCTCCTCCTGTGGTTACTGGCTGGTAATGACGGCCTGGCGGTGTTTGAGTCGGCCAACGTTAGCTAGCTTGCCGTGCCCGAGCGAGCACACACACACAAACAGGCAGCGCACAGACGGGCTGAAATAACGTTCCTGCGTCTCCCCTGCCGGAGCGGACAGGCCGCCCTCACCCTTGCATATGCTCGTTCTCCTCCTCGTTGTCCCCGTCTATCCCGCAGGTGTCCTGGTCGTCCAGCTCCAGGCTCTGCTGACTGGCCGCGGATTCACTGTCCTCCGCCATCATACAAATGTTTAAAAAAAAATTGTCAGCCACCGTATATGATAGAGATCACGGGCAACGGCGAGAGATGGAAACACAAAGAAAGTGCCGAAGGAAACCGCACCGCCTAGAGGCCGATGGAGGGAAGACGGAACTTAAACTATACAGATTTACGTGGAAACGATCCAGATTTAACTGTCATCGTGTTTTTTTTCTTCTTCTTTCCGTCTGTGGTCATTTGATTCAACGCAACTTCATTAAGTAATATGCACCACGTGAGCGTAAACATAAATCTACAAGACAGGATCATAACATCAGATAATAAAACCTGTCTTAGATGTTTTATTTGAATGGTTCAAATTGCCAAACAAATTGATACTAATCAAATTACACAAAACTACTGATGAAGTGAATATAAGGTTGGATTCACGGACACAGGACATTTGCTTGCTTTACGCCGATGGTATTCCAGCTTTGTTAAGATAACAGAGTTTATATCCATTTAATCTTTTCTTAAATAATGGGGGGGGGGGGGGGGGACAATAAAGGCAAATGTTTTTTGCTCACCATAGCATTACCAATGTACCTTTTAAAAAAACTCAAGACCATGGTTACATGGTATGAAGTATAAAATACTCAATATAATTGTGATAAAACAATGGAACATAAGTTACTTTAACAAAACGTAGAAACTACTTACAGAAGGCATCGTATATGCCTATATCAACAAAATTCATGAAAAGTGATTGTTATTTTACCATTAACTATTATTTATAATATTCTTAAAAAAAAAAAAGATCTAAATGTATTGTAAGATACATGCCAGCACTCGATTCTTGACAATCTTCTCTTTGGAGGAGGGTCCCTCAGGAAAAAACATTTTATTGATAACATGACATGACAAATTGAGGAGATTTAAGCTGCAATTGACTTCTTTCATGTTTGTTCAGTCATACAAAACACAGATACACACACACAAATCATTCCAGTTTGGCGGTTTATTCAGAATAATAGGCTTCAAATATAATGCACGCAACCAAGTTACACACTCAGGATGCTGTAATGCAACTCCACCCTCCATCTGGATGTTGGTGTGGGATACGAAGAGAGAAGAGGCCATTCACAACACCAACTCACACATCATTTTGACCAGGTAGAGGAAAGGAAAGAACTATACACACACTGTAATATGATTGTATGACTATATGAGCCTTGAGTGGATGTATGTTGATTATTTGTCAGCGCTTCCTCATGGACACACCGTCTGACACCACCCTGGCGCACACAAAGTCATTTGAGACAAACATTCACCCTCTAAAAACAAAACAAAAATTTAAAGAAATGCACTTAAATGACCTGCGGTTTAGCTTCACATCCAATCACACACACTTAGCTTTATCTAGCCCCTACTACACTCAAACTTTCTGTAAATCCTGAACTGCTTACAAAGACAGATTGGTGCCTTGCTGATTACTGTTGAGGATTTTATGATTGCAGCAGCTGGTAGACATTTCCAGAGATGTCTGCAGTGTAGCTTGTAATACGCTAGTGTTGAGCAAAGTTTACTGCATGCTTTCTTTCACAAGTGGGAGAGAAAGGGAGGGCTGAGGTAGAGGAGAAAAGATGAAGGCAAAAGAAGGTGAGAAATAAATAAGGTAACTGTTCAACAAATTCGATGTAGAGACAGGTTGTTCAAAGGCACTTGGAACATGAGGAAATGGTATTAAAAAAAAAATTAAAAAAAGTGTAAGGTGAAACAGCATGCAAAAATAGTTTGGTTTCAGGAAAAAGCAGGTTTGTTTCTGTATCTCCAACAATAAGGCGAGTGAAGAAGAAAATCCCATAACATATTAAATAAAATAAAAACAGCCTATTTTTAGGGTAAAATACTTCATGTTGGCAATTTGAAATCATAGTGATAAAAATTACAAAAAGGCAAGCAGCCGTATAAAAGTGATGCATAGCCTTAAGAGCAAAAATATGTCAGTCAGTGGTTCAACAATTACAAAACCATTCATATTATTACACCTCACAACTCTTTTGGGTGAAACTACAGTTTTATAGTGGTATTACATCCTTTCCCACCAGCATAGTGGTGTCACATCATCTGTTGCAGTGCGGATAGTGGTTTAATTTCTTCAGTCCAAACACTTCACCCCTTCTGTAGCTCATGTAGACACCCAAACAGCCTTCTGACGGACTAGATTCATTCTAGCAACATACGTAAAACCATTCAAACTACAGGATTCACATGTTTATGTCGGGCCTGATTCTTGTGCAGAAATACGCTGAAACACTTTTACCGACTGCAAAAAAGTAGATCCTTGCAGTATTTTGCACAGCTGCGACACAATCTTAAAAATTAGGGTTGTAATCTAACTTTAAAGTATAGTATGTTCTTTACAGTCAGAGGGCTGAGGCCAATATGGCTCGAGAAAAAAGGATCCTGTAGTTTTTAAATTTGTGAGAACCTCCCATCATTTGTTTCTACAACAGTTCCTTTCTGGTTACAAGGATATATATATATATATATATATATATATATATATATATATATATATATATATATATATATATATTAAAAAAAGGCATACATTTGTTGTGCATAAAATATTTAAATCTCTTGCCTCCAACGTCTATTTGTCTCCCTCGGGTAATGTGTACATCATTCCTGATGAGTGGTCTGTTTATGCAAAGCGTCGTGAGGATAGCAAAGTGGAGTACAACAGTGGTAATTTCATAAAGTGGTCGTGGCTGCTCATGAAGGATCTGAATCGTTCCTTCATACTCTGGACTAGAAAGGGATCCCCAGTGCTGAAATGTTTCATCAGTGCTCTATTCAGAAAAACAAAGACTCTCAATTTAAATGGTGGTATCCTTCACGTTATGCTCTGGGAAGCGGGGGACATCATGGTTAAAGGATAGGTTCACATTTGTATCCGTCTCACAACACTGACATGCCCACATCTATAACATTTTAGTTGCTGTCATTGTTCCTTCTGTCTTCACTGGCAGCCACAAGTTCCCGTTCTAAAGTGATTTTAATATAAAACATGGGGGACAAAATTCAAATCCTTTTTTTTTCTTTCGCATTTGCATTTGCAGTGTATCAATGCATGTTCAGACAACTATAATTGGATTACTTTGACACCGAAGAAAACTTGAACACGTGATGATTCTCAAGAGTTAAAAGGAGAATCTTTTTGCTATGATTTCTAAGTGGTTTTATGGACCTTTTATTCACAATGGACATTGGAGATAATGATATCAGGAAGTGTGAGTCAGACTGAGTAAAAAAATAAGTGTGCTGAGATATTACTACGGTTAGATTACAATTTAGATTTCTGACTCAAATTGCGTCAGTTTTAGAGATTTTAGGTATTTGTTTGTATTCATGCTAGTTATTTATGTTTTATGCTTGTATTGTTGCTAGAATCCTTTTTGGACTAACAATCTCAAAATATTTTTGGGGGGAGATTCGACAAATTCAGACTGATAAAGCAAAAGGAAAGAATAATGACTGTGGATTTCTTGCTTTAGGAAGGCCAGTATTCACAGGAGGAACAATTACACCAACCAAAAATACTTTAAATGTACATAAGGGCATGTGAGCATTTTATTAAGAAAAGATGAGGTCCTATCCTTGAAGTGGTCGTCTGTGTATCATTTCATGTTGAAGGCCAGCAGGGGTCGCTCCTCTCTCTTCTGCCAAGGACTCTTCTTCTCCTCCTCCTCTCCATCCTCGTGTGCTGCATCGTCATCAGGAGAGACTGACAGCAGCGCATGATCAGTCCTGAACGTCTCTCCCTCTGGTGTTGGCAAGGGAGGAGGAGAATCAGGGGATGAAGAGGAAAGTGAGGGCGGTTCTTCTTGTATTTGTACCGCTTCCACATCCCCCTGGCCCTGATCCCCTTTCTGACCCTCTGCTTTGGCTGACAGGATCGGTCCTGTTTTACTGTCCTGTGGGCTGCACTGTGGCGACTCCTCCTCGCTGCCTCCCCCTTCCAGATCATCCACATACACCAGCTGAGTGTAGGCCATGGCTGGAGCTGGGCCCTTCGACCTGTAAACCTCTCTTTCCTCCCGCCCTCCGTCTCTCCCCTTGCGGCCCACTCTTGGCTCGTTCAGGTCCACGCCGGAGTCCAGACTGGCATCGTTGCTGTTGCTGTTGCCGCGCCTCCCGCCACGCCTCCCGCCACTGCTATTACCTTGCGGACCTCCTCCGTTTGGCGTGTTGCTGTGACAACCCGCCCGCTGGAGATCGATGTAGGAGTGGCGAATATGAGCATTGGAGCGTCCATCAAGTGAGACAAACCAGGCTCGTGGGTGAGTCAGAGGCTTCCCTCCTCTTAGCTCCATTAAAGTCTTTTCAGCCCACAAGGTGTCCTCAATGTTTATTTCCACTAGACCCGTTTCCCCAAGAGCTGCTGGGATAGACAGAGACTGTGACAGCCCGAGTCGTTCCCCGTCACCCTGCTGGGTGGGACATGGGGCACAGTTCGTGGAAGTTTGCCCCAGGGGCTGCTGGGAATGTGAGGCATTGAGCTCAGCCTGGATGGTCTCCAAGTCACTCTGCTGATCAGTCTGCAGAAGGAGGGCTTGACCAGACAGAGGGTGCTCCCCTGGCAGGCGCATGTAGTGTGCCGGGATCACCAGCGTGGGACGCACCCTCGGGTAGCCTTCTCCTCCACTCAGCAGGTCCACAGAGCCGCAGCAGAGAAGCTGGCCCGGCCGGGAGAGCAACGGGGGACTGGGACGCTCCAGGTGGTCCACGGAGCGGGACAGAAGGTAGTCGGGAGCTCTGCACTCACATCCCTCCCCTCTACTGGGGGAGTGAGGAGGAGAGGAAGGGGAGACGCAATCAACAATCCCGACACCGCTCAGATGGTTAGCCGACACCTGACCGTGATTGGCGGATGCATCTGAAATCGGATTGCTGGATGAGCAGACGGAGGTATATGATTGACGGTAGCCTCTGTCGGTTCCGCATGAGAGGGCAGCCTTTAGTTGGAACGTCTCCACAGACTGCAGGTAGTCTCTGCTGCGAGGCGTCAGGTTGCAAAGAGATGAGCCGTGGTGGCTGTTGCCGAGAGAGGAGCGGCTGTGTTTGCTGTGATGGATTAGGCTGTGCTGGCGATGATTGTCTTGGTGCTCATATGAGGAAGGCTTCAGCATTGGTGTGGTCATGTCGGGCTCAGTCGCTGTAGAAACAAGTTCCAGCTGCACCTAAGGGGTGCATCATATACAACTGTAACACACTTTTTAAATATACTTCATGTAAAGTAAGATATGAAGCAGACACCAACCACAGATCAAATACAAGGGCATTTTTAAAACACTATAAATTCTTCGTAGTTTGAGAAATATTTTTTTTCTGCCCACCACAGGAATGTTTGATGAAGGATTCCCTCCTCGGCTGTGCAGAGGTGACACAGGGAACCAGTATTTCCTCTGACGTTCACTACAACAGTGCATGTTAGACTAGCGATTGAACCGTTCTCTGTAAATTTAACCGACCTCGTTGCTGATGAGGTTCAGGTGGGACATGGAGGTCGCTTGGTCCCTCTTACTGCCGTCCAGACCGGAGGACAGTGTGAGCTTGCGGTGAGACCCTCGAGGCTTCAAACAACGACGCCTGTGCAACACAGAGACACAACAGAGATTATGATTCAATCAGAAGAATCCATTTGACTTTAAATTCTTTTCCTCTGAGCACTGAAATTGGATAATTTGTACTCTGCTTTGTTTACATTTAATGTTTTAGTCACTACATATCGTCTGCTTCAATCAAACCAGCTTATGTCACATGACCTGCTATGAATAACTTTCAATATGAATTTTGAGCATTTTGGGGCCGATATCACAACTGAAGATTGGATAAATGGACAAAGAGGAGGAGCCACATGCTGAACAATATAACCTTTTAACAGCTCATTATGTTCATTTTACAAAACTACACCAGTACATTGAGATTTAGAGGCTAAATGTTGGCGATAGGACAGATTGTTTTCAGACATGTCACTAGATGCTGAAGGGATGCAAAAGGACGTTTCTTAGCCGAAGGAAATTGATTTCTTACCGATCAGAGACTAAAAGAACTTTACCTCCTAGTTAATGTTAAATTAAATGCATCATACAAGCAACATTAGTGTTCATGGCATTTACAAAAGATAAAGACACTAATGTGTATTATATATTTAGTATACACTGGACAACGTCAAGTACAAAACTTGTAAAGCATGTATGAATGAATTAGTCAGCTATTGTGCATTCACATGGTCCACACAGCCAGCCAGAAGAACTGACTTGTATTATTGTACAATTCTGACACTGTTAACATTTTCCTTTGTTTCCTCGTTTTGGCTTTAATGTTGCTGTGGAAAGTGTTTCACACACCTGCAGTAGTACAACAGGAGGCAGAGCAGGCAGAGCAGGATGAGAGCCATGCCTCCCAGTATAGCCAACAGGAACACTGTGTGGTACGTGCTGATGTCCTTCGCAAACACTGGACCTGTTGGTCAGACCAGAGGTCATGAAGAACATTTTTTTTCTATGAAACAGCTTTTACTCACTGTAAAAACAAAACAGTTTTATTATTATGTATTTTTACCAGCCGCGAGACATCTACGCCGGTATTGTTTTCACCTTGTAAAGCCTCAGACATACGTTCTGCACACGCGGTTTCATTTATACTACAGTTGAGGGTCCGTAACTGTTTGGCATTTCACGCAAGCACATTTTTTGATCCACAAAATCGCTGTTGTAATCGGTGTCACAGCAGTTTCTCACCTGAGTGTAGAGGGGACATGGCGGCCACCCAATATCCCAGCTGAGGAGCAATGTAGGTCAGACTGAGCTGGTTGCCGTCCCGCTGCACGTGACCCCAACTGCTCTTTATCCATGCACCTTCACACACACACACACACACACACACACACACACGGCTTGAAATTGAATTTACCAACAATTATGTTGTATAAGAAACAGTGTGCCTGTTCACAGAGTGCATTAGAGGCAAAGTGACACCTCATAGGCTTGCAACAACCTCTCACCTGACTCTCATAAACAAAGCAGCACTCTACTTACCTCACAATATCTGTCAATTTAAGTTGTGACATTAAGTCGAATGTAATTTCTCAGCAATGCCTAGCCGTATTTAACATTAACTCCTAATGATACATTTAAAACATTGTAAACAAGCGTAACAAATATAGATAACCTTTTTTTTGCTAAAATTTCCACTTATGAAACAAGGAGCTTCCGGACTACTGTAGCTAGCAGTAGTGACGTGGTGAATGTTTGCAGGTCTGATGGTATCGATAGAAACGAAAGATCTTTTTTCTGAACTCAGATTGCTCAGCAGTGTGAGAGGAGTGTATTTTGGCAGTACTTAACTCTCCCACATGGAGGCAGCATGCTCAGTCAAATGTCACTGAGAGCCTATGAATAGGAGCACAATACCAGCTCCAGCAGTGCCAGGACCAAAAAAAACACACACAATAAAGCCAGAGTCACTGATTGATTGGCTCACAGTAACTCTGCTCCAAGAGGAAACATTCAGTCGTGCCTTCACGCTTCCCCTCCTTTGGGTCGCAGGGCTTACATGGTGAACCACTTTGTTTATTTCCAGTTATACAACATCAAGTGGTCAGGAATCTGAATCAATCTTTTGGAGGGAGGAAACAAAAAAAAGGGAAGGAGAAGAAAACAAAGAGAGGAAACAAGAGAAAACAAAAAGGAGGAATGGAGGAAGAGATGAGGGAAAGGGCACAAGAAACAGAGGCAAAGAGAAACGAGAGAGGCTGTGTGACTCAGCACCACACACACACACACACACACACACACACACACACACACACACACACACACACACACACACACACACAGAGCCCGGATTCACCCTGGCTGTCTGTTTCCACAGGGGAGTCCTCTCTCTCTGTATGACTGACCTGTCATAGCAACATTTAAGGACTCTGTTCCCACGCCTCAATACAACACGCTGCACTGAAACATTTACAGAATAATGTCAATACAGCTTGTCTATTACTGCAGCTTCTCGCCCACTCATGCAAAGTCCACAGAGCTGACGTGAGGGTCTTTTTGTAGTCTGCCCACCTGAGGAAGCTGATTTGCATCATCAAACTCCTCTCAGGGTGAAGGTGCGTCTGTTTACGAATGAAACACGCAAACTGGTGAACTTGATCTGTTTGTGCATGACATAATTTGCCTCCCGTGTTATACAAGACAAACAGGTTTTTGTGTGTGTCTTCCATGGGCACACTCTGTAAACACAACTAAACTTCTTTACTTCTTTGTGAGGGAGCTTTTATCCGCCTGAAGTATTCTTCCAACAAGGCAGAAGAAAACTATGTGTCCGTTTTCTGTCCTCAGTTTAACACACATATATACATACATAACTGCGCACATACACAGTGAAGAAATTTAATCAGTTCTCTCTATGTTGTGTTACTTATTTGGTGGGTTGCTAAGGAACACAAGATGTAGCCCGGAGAGAGGGGTCCGGGATGGAAATACTCGCTGCTACAGGCTGTGCGTAGGCTATGTGTGTGTGTGTGTGTGTGTGTGTGTGTGTGTGTGTGTGTGTGTGTGTGTGTGTGTGTGTGTGTGTGTGTGTGTGTGTGTGTGTGTGTGTTCTCTCAGCTTTTATCAAAGCCCTTTTTATAAGCTCTGGATGTTGATACTTTGGGCACTTTAAACAAAGCCTTATCATCTTTAAAACCATCACAGTGTAAAGATCGTTCAGATTTTCATCATTTATTGGCTCAATTAAAATGTTCCTTGCTTAGCAAGAATTTTCGGGTCTCATTACACATGCAGTTAGGAATAAAACAAGTTTATTAAAGATTTAGGACATTATATTTATTTAATGTCAGTGATCAAAGCTTATTTCTGCTGTACCAAAATAAACTCAGTTATCGCAGGTTTAATAGATTATTCAGTTTCACTACCGTGCATAATGTACAGTAGATCTGGAAATGTGATCCTAATGTACACAGAGAAGGATGTTTTGTTTTGCAGACACGTCTGACTCAACTGATGATCTAATCACCGTCTTTCAGCTCCGCCTGTCCAAGAAGAACTGGGTGTGTCACATTGCGGGACGTCTGACAACACACATTCAAGACTGCTGAGATAAACAAAGGGTCCAGAGAGGCTTGAAGGGTCTCTGCTGTAGGAGCCAGCACCGCAGAGCTCTTTGTTTAGTTCAAGATTTAACTGAGCTCCAGCAGATTATATATCCACGGTCCAATCTTGTGATGTGTGGCAATATTTGTGTTTTGATTTGCAGACTAATGTGGAGCCGCATGTTGGTAATATTGTCATGGCCTAATGAATAAATTCATTCATCACTCAGATGACCTCGCTGCACTGTGTGGATATGCACATGGTTTGAGTAAATGTTTCTTTTCTGATAATTTCCTAAATCATTCAATCATGGAAGTGGACCTCATTTACATAGAAGTGATTATATAACAGCACTGCACTTTTAAAAGGGTTATTTTTCAGATATCTTAGCGGAAGGTACTAACGTGGATATGTAGATGAGAAGACTTTATGCTGAGAGTCGGAAGAGCTTTTTTGTTACTCAGTACATACCCAAGCGCGGGTCAAATCTCCAAGCAGGGATGTGATCATTTTCCTTCAGGCCACTGTCAGCCGGGAGGGGGACGGAGACTGTGATAGGCTCATTCACCTGCAGCTCCACTCCGTCGCTGGCCAATAAGTGAACAGAGATGGCTGCCACAGGAGTCAACTCAAACCTCTTCTCTGTCCCTGTGAGGGAAGCAGAAGAGTATAAGAGAGGAAAATGCAGTAAAAATGAGAGTGGGTGGGAGGAAGGTGCACGGGAGGGGGAGGGGGAGCAGAGAAAGGAGTCAACATGAAAAGCGTAGATAAAGGAGAGTTGTCAGAGAAAGGACAGACAGGAAAGAAAACAAAACAAAGGGAAAGACAGGAAAGAAGGAAACCGGATGGAGAGTGAAAAAGCTGAGAGGGTGGAAAGTGTCACAAAGCACAAGTATGCTTGTGTTTCCTGGAGGGAAAAGGTACGCGCTGTGGCGAGGGGGAGCTTTTGAAGGGTATTCAAGCTGAAGGACACACAAAATCATACAACACACACACACACACACACACACACACCAAGACAGGATGAGACTGCCTAAAAGCATGCAGGCTTGTGTTAGACAGAGAGCACACACAGGGGTTATTGTGTTTCAGGAGGTCAGATAGAGAGGCCTCTCTGGGGTAAAGTCTCTCTCATGTACCACTGCTTCTTCTGTTCTCTTCACTCCCCACACCCTCTCATCAGCTTTCTCCTCTGTCATCTGTGCCCGACTCTCCTTGGCCCTATTTCTTACAGTCAAGTCTGTTACCAGCCGCCAGTTCGAGCCTCACCTGTGCCGTTGCCGCTGAGGACCTGCAGGTGGGGAAAGTGCTGGATGTGCGAGGGGGAGCTGGCCACGGTGAGCAGAGCAGTTAGGTTGGCGTAAGATGTGTTGGAAGGAAGACTCAGCGCTCTGCGCGGGAAATGAACACTGGGCTGAGGCCTGAAACCTTGAGGAGTGACAGACAGAGACATCAGAAAACAGGGACATGTTGAATTGATATCCAGTGTGGTTTAAGTTTCAGTTTTAGACACATTTCAAAAAGCTTTTGAAAAGATTATTCTGGCATATTGCCCTTACTTCTGTCGTAGATGGTTGGGATATTGGGTAATGACACTTGCACACACTAGCCCTGCCGTTATTTGGCGCAGCGCCAGTGATTTAACACCGTGGCTCACAACCCATGTGATCATGCATCAGGATGACGTACGGCACAATAATCAAAGAACTGTTCATCATAACTTTTTGTGTTTGTGAATAAACAAATTTGTTTTTTTTTCCTGGCAGCAGGAGTCCATCTTGCACACTGATGTTGTTTCAGGATGTTTTACAAGTCAATTCTCTACTCCTCGTTTTCTCCTAATGCCTTTTTAGAAATGTAGCCATCAAATTAGGCTTAATGGGGTCAACTCTGCATCAATACAGTAGAGTTAATGCCTTGCTCGACTTTTTCCTCTCGACCAGTGTGATGCTTCTTTCTGATATTTTTCTGTGCAATTAATAGCTGCCTTTTCATTTCTCCCCCTCCAGTCTCTGCCAGTCATTAACAAATTATACTAAACAGTGAAAACTGCATTTAGCTGGACTCAGCAAGGTGATGTCATTGTGGTCCGACCGTAGCGGGTGCACATTCCTGAGCAGTGAGATAAACATCCAGCTGTATATGAGAGTTCACTGTGTTTCTAGTTGTACTCAACATGGAATTTGGCTCTGCAGTATGTACATCTTTGAACTTTTTTCAGTCGGAGGCTTGGTCTTGAAGTTCAGGTGTGAGTGTTATTTCCCTTCTGAGAGTCTGTTTTTGTGAAAGGAAATGACCCCGTTTCTGTTCTCTGTGCGTTCCTTTCCTCAACTCTTCTTGTCTTCTTTCCCTCCACTTTCCTCTCACCTCATCTGTTCCTCCTTCTGTTGGACACTGCTCTGCCCATCCCCCCTTTCTCCCCTATTCTCTCCAACTGCTCCACCCACAACCCCATTTCCCAGCCCATACTGTATCATCCTCCTCCTCCTCTTCCCCCCTTTTATTCTCTCTCCTCGTGCCACATGCCAAGGTTTATCCCTCCCCTGGGCGCACAAGTTCACAACATTGTGACAAACAGTGTGTCGGACAGAGGGCAGAAAACTCCACTCCACTGTGACACGTGCTGTGGACACTGTGTACTCAAGACATGTTAATGCCGTCTGTAAATTTATGAGTCTGTGAAGTTTTATTTTTTTTGTCGGACGAAACAGCTGACACATTAAATGACTCCCTTGTTGGTCAGTCACACAAAAGACCCAGCACACAAAGAGGCTGTATTGATTCTGCCTGAGTGAGAAAGCCTTATCTAATATAATTACACACACCGTAACAAAGAGGCCGACTAACAAAGACAGACTCATGATTTATATTTGTGCATGGAGGATTTTTACTCAGCAATAGGCTATTCACTGTCTAGGTGGGGAGCATTATTTAAATGTATAATTAAGCACACACACACACACACACACACACACACACACACACTTTACCTTGTACACCTGAAACAATCTCCACAACATCTTCATACACCATCAGAGTAGCAGCTCTTTCTGGTAGCAGGTCCAGGCTGATGGAGGAAAACACTGGAACACAAACAAAAACCACAAAGTGTACATACTACATTAATGGACAGAATAAATACACAATCAGACAAACAAAACAAACTGCAGCAATCTACCTGGCCACTTTAATGATCACTATCAGGCATAACAAGTCATTAAACCATCTTTATAAATCTTTAATAGTCTTGCTTTCCATCCCGTCTGCTGTACAGGACACAAGTCTGACCCAGCAAACTGCCCTTCTTTCCTCTTCCTTCCTTCCTTTCACTCCTCCATTGTTCAGAGCTGGTAAGCGTGATAATCCAATTGGCCGCCGTTCCGTTGGCTCATAATAGCTCCCCCCCTCACTAGTCCACCTCCTCACTGCAACACACTCGTACACATACTTCACTGCCTCCTCTTGGGAGGTGTTCTGTGTGTAAGTGTGTGTGCTAGTGAAAGGGAAGCTTAAGCAGCCCCCTCGCTGGGTTTGGGCATCTATTGTAATAAATTAGTAATGGAGCACTCCACTCAGCATTAGCTCTCACACCTGGCATAAAATCACACTATTTCTTTTCCACACATCAAACTGACTGCACACATGGAGATCAATAATCGCAAACACACTCTGAATCTAAATGTGGGTATTCAATAATATCTATCATGTATTTGTTCTAAAATATCTCACACGCGCACACACACACACACACCTACCAGGTAATCTGGAGGGAGTCCAGGGCACAGAGTTTGGCACATATCCCTGTTTGGTTGCGGTGACGACCAACGGCGTCCCAAGGCGGTAGGGGAAGCGCAGGTAGGTGTTGCCGTCAGGTGATGAGGTTTCCGTGGTTACAGAAGTGTGGTTGGCGAAGAGCTGTATTGCGGCTCCTCCCAGGGGCTGGTGAGTGCTGGCATCGCTCAGGTGAACCTTCAGAGTCACCTCTGTGGACAAACGGAGTGTTTACTGAGCCGTGTATGCGTATATTCGAGTGTTGGTGTGGAGAGACGAGTGGCATGCAGACTTAAAAACACAGAGGCGGTATAATCACTGCCGTCTCAAAGAGTCGTCTCTTTAACTGGGTTTGTTTCAGTGCCAGGCGCCTTGTCTTCAATCCATAACCCGGCCAATCGTAAAGAGATGGCCATTTCCTGGACTTCTGCCAATGTCACTTCCTCTCTAAAACAATGGACCATTTCCCTCTCTCAAAGAAGCTTTAACCACAGGGAGAAAACAACGGTATATATAAACACCCTGTGTAAACATAAGGAGGAATTAAAGACACTTGACACACACTGCCTGTTGATGATAAACTAAAACTCACAACACACTAAAAGCGCCTATAAACTGAAAACTAACAGTTCACAGCATGTGGATCTAATTAATTAAAAAGGTCTTCCGATCCCGTCTATAGACAAAATGATTAATTGAATATAAAATCGATAGAATCAGTGGATTATTCAATAATGAAAATAATCATTTGATGCAGCCCTAAAATAACACATGCAACATCTATTTGTGCTGCTCTCTCGTTGTGAAAATGTAGCAAAACAATAAACAAGTTATTGCCATGGTGCCGGTAATCTGCCGTTACATAACATGTGACAACAGTTAGGTGGGACTGCAGGAGATGCTGTTGCATGGATGCTACTTTGTATCAGTGATTGTTGTTATTAAGGGTAACGTTTTGTTACAATTATTGAAGCAGTTGTGTGTACTTCACTTTAATGTTGCAGCTGATAAAGGTGGGGCTAATTTGAATTACTTTCATATACTGATGAGTATCTTATCCCCCTGGGGATCAATAAAGTCTAATCCATAGAAATGTATGTTCTTATCTGAAAGATGGGGTCAACGATTCTGGAAAAATAATATTTGAATTCAACACCCAAAACACAACACAAAACAGAAAGCTAGCAGGCCGTGTGGAGATATTCGCTAAATTTGACATTTTTTTATTGGATTAACATATCTGACTGCACCTTTAACCTATAATATACATTATATGTTATATATTTAGTGTTATTAATATAAAATCTGCAAAGTAACTAGTTACTAAAATGATCAAATAAATGGATGGATGGAAAAAGTTATGTGTGTATATATATATATATATATATATATATATATATATATATATATATATATATATATATATATATATATATATATATATATATATATATATATACACACACACACACACACACACACACACACACACATAAATAGTAGAAATAAGTGAAATGATGTATTAAGTGGTAGAACATTTTAATATTCAATTAATGTGCAAGGAACTCAAAACTGTACAGTACTTGAGTAAATGTACTTAGTTACTTTCCCCAACTGCCGAACAAGGTATGCACACATCTATTTACCACAGAGAGGCAGGTCAAACTGAGGTCAATTATATCACATGCTGGAAAACAAATTTCAGTTTTATATCCCAAAAGGTACAATAAAATCAAACTTGGTATAAAAACACTATAATTGAAAATCTACACAAACCCACAACCTATGTCTCCGTCTTTGCAAACACAACCGCCTAAACCCGGTTTGATCATTGGCTGCTGGTTGACCCACGGTGACCTTTCAATTTAGGCTGAAAGGGTTTCTCCCTTCACCTAAACATGCCCACCTCCCCCATACTCACTGCAACTGAATTTCATCGTAACTCTTTCTTGTAACCCCACCCTCCGTGACACACACACACACACACACACACACACACACACACACACACACACTACCACTACACATACCCCTGGCTAGACCTATCCCCCTCCCCCCACTCAGAGATCCTGCGGTCAGTGAGGAACTACTATGACAGATCTTGTGAGAGTTCAGCCCGAGTGCAGCAGGCTCCACCTAAAAACAGAGCGCTGCACCAAATGATACCTTTGCATGGGTGGGAGTTAGGAGGTTCGGCAGAGCAACGTGTCAATTTCAAACCATACGCATCATAACCCTGAGAGGTCTGGTGTGACTACCTGCTCTGTGGCTGCTTTCTGACCCTTCACTTCATTCCTCTCTGTTATTACATTTGCACTGTCACGGCTAGAGGGCTAGAAAACAAAAAGGCGTCTGACAGAAACTTCCCATTGCATTAGGAATTGGTGTGCGAGTGTGTGTGCGTGTGCGTGTGCGCGCACAGAGAGAGAGAGATCATGACCTCACTTCCTGTCCCACTCCCAGTGATATGTTGTCAGGGGTACCAGCTGTGCTCACTTTAAAAAGAACTCCCTTGGGAGACTCCAGATTGACAAATGCAACAGTCCCCCTCCCAATCCTCATCCAATAAATCACTACTGCGATGACATCATTGTTAAACAAGCTAGGAGTCTCCTCTCTGCTCCAACACACAGGAGGGAAGATGATGTTCGACCTGAAGAATGACAGAAGACCTTGATTCTGCAGCTAAACCAGCACCTTTATAACTGTCCCTCTGTGTATTGACTCCTTATCCGAGTGTGTCGAGTGCCATATGGAGGGTACAGGCATCAAAGAGAGTTTTGCCTGACCAACGCTGTGATCTCAGACCAATTATCCCAGACAGCAGCAGCCAAAGCAGCAGGGTGGTTGAGTGTGTCTGAATGCAAGTAGAAAGATAGGAACCCAAGAGGAGAAAACAGGGAAGACAGTGGAAGAGAGAGTGTGTGTGTTTTTCAGCCCACTAAAACTTGAATTAATGTGCGTTTGGGGCATTAATCAGAGGTTACAGGGAGGCGAAGCGTTTCTACACCATAAAAGTGAGGTGTGATCAACTGGAAATGCCTGGTATGGCTGGCATCCGTGGGGTGTGTGAGGGGGTTTGGTGTTCGTCCAAACAGAGGAGGGGGGAAGCAGATGCTTTCTGCACACGAGGCTGATTTGAAAGCTTGTCCACAACATCCAGTAGAACCACGCTGTAGCTCAGTGACTTTTCACAAGTTACTGGAGTTCCAAGTGGTGTCAATGGGAAAAACCAAATTATTTTGTTTGTAATTAATCTGTTTTTTATGTGGATTTTCAGTAAGCAACAACTTCAGGGGAAATATTCAGAAAGATTTTTAAGCTTTTAAGCTTGAGGTTAAAAAGATGGATAATAAATAAAAGCCAAATGCAACAAGTACAACTTAGTTTGTGACTCAGATGTTACTGAATAGACCAACATTTGGGGCTGATAGAATTAAGGAAGGCTACAGTCTCCTCATTACATGTTCATATGGTTGTTATATTGTAATACAAATGTAAAATGCCATATTTTCATTCATCATATGTTTTCCACCATTTAAGGGTTGACTGGCACTTTTTAGAATTACTTCATCTCCACACCCCTCTTCTTTTTCATCTTTAATGACTTAATGGCATCCAACTGGAGAAAATGCTCAACAATGTCAAATGGGTTTGGGTTAGAGAAGATAAAATCCTCAACAAACCACAGTGATATACTCAGAAGAGTGAAAAGATGGTAAGTGCAAACATATGTATCACGATCTGAAGCAGGAGCGCATGGTTGATTACGAGAATGGAAGAGCTCTTGTAAAATTGGTTTGAATAAAAAATAAAAATATAGTCACGTATTACATTAATATGTTATCATAAATGCATCCTTAAAAAAAGCAATGCAGTTAAGGATTAAAGTATATGAAAACTACACCAATGCATGTCAACAAACTGTTGTGTGATTATAGACGTAATAACATGTTCAACCACAGCAAAAAAACACAAGAACTGAAGCTAATTGTTTACCGTTCAGAAAAAAAACATCTGATTCTCAGTGTGGTGGTTTTCTAAAACAAGAAATAATTAGGCCTCTTAAAAAATGTTATGGGAACGAAATGAAGAATACACAAAAGGTCAATGCAATTAAGAATGCATCATCATCAGGGACAACGGGAAACATGTCACAACATGTGGAAACGAAGAAAAATAAAAACACACACACCACGCCCGTCTAGTGAACTACAGCTCTGCCACTATAAGTAAAGAAAAGGGCTATCAATAGGTGTTCAGCCTGCTATTCTACCTCATCTGGATTAAAAGTGAGATTAGATAGCGACGGTCGATCCCATTAACTCAGCAGGGGACGCAGCAATTAGATAACATTATCATGTCTCTAGCTGGAGAGCACATGGACTCTCTTCATCTTACTACAGTACATATTCCCATCCACATAATGCATTATACGCCATTAACGTTTCTGCTCTTTGGCTCAGTGGGTTATTTATTGTCCCCCCTCCCTAAACACTACGCTTTCTCATGACCTGGTGTATCTTCCCCAAAAGGGATCTACTGTTGGCACTCACACCAGCATCTCATGATTACAATCAAGTTTGGAAAGCTGGTGACAATACGATTGGACTACTTCCTGAAAGCCCTCATCCAGCTTCAGCCAATGTTTGTCTGCTAGAGATGCAATGCCATGCCTATTATGTCCAGCAGTAATGTGAGTGAGATCTATATCTGCGGGGAGATTGTCTGTCTGGCTCCACTCATCCATGTTGTCTGCTGGACAGACCAGGAGAAGTCCTCAGTATCGACCTGAGCATAACCTCCCCCGGGACAATTGAAGGTCAATCTGAGACAAAGTGAACACCAGAGAAGGAGAGTGAGAAAGAAAGAGAAAACAGAGAGCAGAGAGAGGCCTGGACAGACTTTACCTTGTTCTCTACCAGAGCGTGTTGTTGTGAATTTAGCTAATTGTAATGATCCAGAAAATGCCCGATGACAATCTTTGAAGGAGAACTACTTCAAAAACGGATGACCTGATAACGAATATAAAATATCAGAAAGGGACTTGATAGTTTTGAGATTACTTTTTTAAAAGCATTACTGATTTACAGCATCAGTTACTGAATGTTTACATTCATACTTGTACTGTAAAGTAAACACAGTCGTAGTGAGAAGACCAAATGTAGGCCGAACAAGAAAGACAACGTGTGCGATGTTTGCATGCAAGAGATAAAAGTGATGGATAAAAACAGATGTGGCTGCACTTTAGAAGATACTATGACAGGGAAGCTTTGAAGTTTGTGACTGAATGAGCCGCTAACAGATTATTGTGATTCATGCCGGCTTTAAAACTTTTAATGGCTCTGCTCTTGTAAGTGACAGGATTCTTTGAGAATACACTGCTATCTGCAGACACTAGACACTTTACCAACTACATTTATGCCTTTAAACACTTTTTTTTTTAAATTGAATTCCTTCTTCTGTCTTCTTTTATCTGTGGCATTTAAAAAAAAATCAAAACACTAGTTATGCTTAGTATATATTTATTACTTAGCAGGGCAAATTATTTTCTTTTCTTTCTAGGTTTGTCTATAAAATGTCAAGGAATATTAAAATAATAATCAGTTATATATCAAATCCTCATATTGGAAAAGCTAGGGCCAGAGAAGGTAACTATTAATCAATTATCAATATTGTTGATTCACAATTCTTAAATATAAAACAAACATAATGTTATGTATAGTCAGCTGACACGCTTTGGGGGTTTTGTTGGTTGGGTAAAACAAGTCATCTTGGGCTCTGGGAAATTGTGATTTTCCACAATTTCACAACCGATTATTTGAATAATCAAGGAAATAATCATAAGTTGCAGCTCCAGCACAAAGACCAAGTGTAAAGTTTGAGCTTGTTGAACACCTGAACCAGGTGGATGGTTGCAGTCACTGACCTAAACCTAAATAGCACATAGAAACAGCAGAACAGCCACCTCCTTCCACAAAGTGCAAAGTTCAAACAGTGCAAGCCCTTTAAGGTCTACCACATGGTCCATTATGTGGTCCATCCTCCCAGATAGACGCTCACAAAGAGAAAGAGGGTTCTCTGAAACGCTAAAATGACAAATCGCAGCAGCTGGACTCACTCCTCTGCTGCCTTATTCTGGACAATACGAGGGCATGTTGACAGCCACTGACAAAGTAGTGCACACAGATATGACTGCACCACAATGAAAACAAATGATGTATTATAAAAATCCAGATAACAAACATGTCAGAGAAGTTTTCGTGCTCTCCTTCAGCCTCCAGCTAACTTGCTAAAGCTAAGTTCAGGTCACATCAGCACCCAGGCTAGTTAGCAGCAACATTACCCCCCAACATGTCCGGATAACTAGGCGCTAAACGCTTTAGAGCACTTTTACCCTCCGTGGCTGCGCCCTCCGGTGACGTTTTGGCGTCCGCGCTGGAGCCGAGGAGTCCCACCAGGAAGAGGACCGCCGCAGCGGCTCGTCTCCGGTCCGCAGCCCGCATCGTTGCAGATGTGAGTATCAAAACAAAAAAACAAAAAAAAGTAGAAGCCAAATCTTTTGTTTTTACCAACTCACTGAGCGGCCACATCGGCGCACACTGGGTTTATTCCGCAGAGGGAGCGACTCTCCATGTTTAGCAGCATCAGCCTGTGAATCCGTGCTTCCCCCGAGCCGTCGTGCATCCCTCGGCCCTTGTGCCGCTCCGTCGGGTTTTGCTTTTTTCATCGACTGGTCAGAGAGGAAGACAGCCCCCTTTCCTCTGAGCCACATGCCCGAGAACAGCACCAACAAGCGGCTCCTTCCTCTCACTTGTGCGGACCACCAGCGCCACCTGCCACACAAAGAATGGGCAGTTTCTTCCAGCTTCTTTTTTTTTTGCTGCTCAGGGTCATTTTTTAATTACATTCTCCTAATGTTGGGCTCAAAATGATGGAGCCCAAAACTGACGACGTGTAGTCAAATATTTAACTAAATGATTCAATAAATAATAGTGTTAGTCAGCTAACTAAATCGGAGAATTAAGAAGAAAAAAAAATATATATATTATGTATTTCATTCATTTCCATTAATCAGTTGATAAAATAAATTCAAACTTTATTATTTCACAAATTATATCTTTTCACGCTAAACTTATTAATTTAATTAATAATAATATGTATTGATGTATTCGGTTTTATTTTTGATTTGTCTGTTAATCTTTTATAAAATAATGTAATAAAAAATGAAATATAATCATGAAAACCGCAACTAACATAATGTAAAACACTTATTATAAAATGAAAAGGTTATCAGACCAAGTCCAAAGTACAACTAAATGTATCAATAAATAATATTTTAAGAAAAATAAAGCTTTAAAATAATTTGTTTATTTGTCCTTCGCCACTAATCATCAGTGTATAGTATAAATCAACTTTTTTACATTTACTTTTCTTTTTATATTTAATTTAATTTATTATTTATCATTTAATTTTGTATATATTTATAATATTATTCATGGTGTATTCCGTATGTGTTGTAACCAGCACTTCATTTGTCATGACACCCAAGTTTCCATCAAGCGCTTTACAAAACACTGCATGCTGGGAAGTATGCTGATCATGTTCCTTTACAAACGTAATGCAATGCAGGTGTTTTCAATCACCTTGTTGATTAGACTTCTACTTAGGTGGAAGTTTGGTAGAGCTTTATGAGAAGAACTCAAATCAGACCATTTAAGTGAAAACACCTGTGTGGGCGTAGAATACAAAGGGGCTCTTATTTCATTCAGATCATCAGCTTTTCAAATCAAAGGACTTTAAAGTCAGGAGAAGTTGTGTTTTTAAGTTCTTAAAAGGTTCTAAAAATTTAAACTACAAAGCTGATTTTTCTTGAAATTAATCAAACGTGTGCACCACATTTCTGTGATATTTTTTAGTTTGCTAGCTCTTATTCTTCCCAAAACATTTACAAAAACCTTAGCATCTTTAAATGAGGATTCATAGCCTGGTTTCAAGCGTGTTGCAAACAATATTAAATCAGTCACATGCCCTCGCTCTGTGCTTCGTCTCACTCCACACATGAACTGCTTTAATTATTAGTTCCCTTCTGTGGTTTTTGCTTTTGACATGTATGTTTGTTGCACAAACAGTCAGCCTGCTCCTCCTGCTCCTCCTGCTCTCGTCTAAGGACCTCTAGCGCCATCTGCAGCCCAAAAAATAAACCGCCAGCGAGAAGTAGGTATGAAAAGGTTACCTGTTTTTATGTAAATTATTCGGCAGGTTGAATTTTGAACCTTTTCATTATTAATTAAAGGAAACAAACAGCTTAAATGAAATTCTCAATTATTGTAAAAAATAAAACATGATTTTTGTTTTGTTTATCACTTTGGTCCTGTCTTGTTTTTATCTTTCAGGGGTGTCTTATTTATTTGTTTTTACTCTTATGTATGGCACACAAGATTAACCCAACCACAACCTCTCCTAACAGCTGCAGGTGTTCTTTGAGAAAACAATACAACCTTCAATACTTAGGTTAGTAGTTCCTAACTTTGGGTTTGTGACACCACACATCTTTGCGTCACAAAAGTGTACACATTTCTTTTTTGATTTCTCACTATTGTTTTTTCTTTTGAGATATACTAATTTAACTTCTTCTGATTTCTAAAATATATTCAAATGAATAAACCATTGCTCATAACATTTGTAATATATGTGCATTGTGCAATCTATAATGAAGGATTGTGAATCAATTTTATATCACAATCCAAAAAGGTTGGGAATGAAATATCTGCACTGCTTATGTACTGCAGCACTGTCTTTTCACAACCGCTGCCAAATTTAGAAAAAATATCTCTCTCCTGCTAAACCGGTTAGACTGGTGGTTCACATCAACATTAATATAACAAGGAAGTCTCATAACAGCACTAGTAGTGCTTCCAATAACTCGTGAATACTTCGATGCAGGTCCGTGATGACTTTCCATTAAACTTTAGTTTCCCTGTTTTGCATATGATCTGGTCATGTACATATGAAGTGCAGCTTGGCGACTACTCCACCGATGAAGACTTGCAGCTCAGACATGAAGCGCTCAGCTCTCATAATCCTGATGATCAACATATTCTATGCCTTTTCGCAAAGTAAGAATGAGTTTCACATGTAATACTTGGTTTTCGTAGCATTAATAGGCTACTTATGGAAACCAAGACCAGATCAAATAGAAGCCTCTTGCTGTAGATCTATGTCCTTATAGGTTTATACAAATACATGTTTAATTTTTCTGTATATTTCTACTGTTTCCAGTTCCCCATGAAGTTCTCTATGTTGTGGGCTGCTTTGAAAATGGGACAACTGAAGTTCAGTTTGAGTTTGATGCAGAGGAGCTTCTATATGTGGACTTTGACAGAGATGAGGTTGTTTACAGTATACCCAGATTTCTTAGTGACGACCCAAGCAAAATGTTTGAGAATTACAAAGTATTTAGAAATGCTAAGAACAACAAGAAGGCGTGTTTAACAATTGTTACAACCTGCAACGCAGTGGAGAAAAATCCACCAGAAGAAATGGGTATGTTAACCTCAACATTTCTCTCTGTAGTGATGTGATTTTGTGTTTTTGATGTGATTTTAAAAAAAAAATCCTTTGACCCACTAAAGACCCCCCTGAGAGCATCCTCTACCCTTCAGAAGAAGTTCAGCTGGGAGTTGAAAACATCCTCATCTGCTTTGTGAATCATTTCTACCCACCTGAGATCAAAGTCAGCTGGACCAGAAACGGCCATCTGGTGTCGGAGGGGGTCTCACTCAGTCGATATTATCCCAATAATGACCAAACCTTCCACCAGTTCACAACCCTGACCTTCACACCAAAGGAGGGAGATATTTACAGCTGTACCGTTGAACATTTGGCTTTAGGCAGGCCAAAAACAAAGATCTGGGGTAATTGTTTTAATGTAGTGAAGCCACTTAAATATTAAAGTATTACAATGATTTGTTGTAAAATACTTTTTTTGCGTCTGCAATGATGCCTTTTCTTTTTTACTTTCCCCCACAGAACCTGACTTCAGTCATCCCAGTCCTGGACCAGATGTTTACTGTGGAGTGGGCCTGACTCTGGGCTTGTTGGGAGTCGCAGCTGGAACATTTTTTATGGTTAAGGGACACCATAGACAGTAATTTAGAAGATAACCACGAGAATATACACATTAAATCTATGATGAAGGTGCACATGCATTTTACACAAACAATAATTTTGGAGTACACCATTTATCATCTTTTAAACTGTGACTTGTCTTTGAGAGAGGTTTAAAAATCAGGCCTGCTGTGGCCCATTGAAGAATGACATAAATGAACATTAAATGAACGGTTTACAGATACACTGTTCAAACACACATTAGCTCTACACACGTGGACACACCTTAATACACTGTATATATGCTAGATTATGTTGTATTTCTTAAGAGAGACTATGTAACGTTTTAAGGAATAAATAACGTATTCTTTGCCTTTAAAATTAAATGCTGAATTCATCAATATTTAAGACATTACTGAATGTCAGGAAGGGCTTTGGATTTACACATTGTATGCAAAAAGGCCTTCTCGTCTTAACCTTTATAAAACAAACCTATTTTTAGGCCTCTGCTCGAAAATTGCATACCCAAACTAAAAAGGGTGTATCTTTGCAACCACTAGGGCTATTTGAATAATATTGGTGTTATAATAAAATGCTACAGATGTGATATTTTTTTAAGATGTGTAAATATCAGTCTACGTATATGTTACTGGTTAAGAGTAAATGAAGATGACACGCAGCAAAAATGAAAAAGTTTTAGGTTCGCTGAGAAAAAAGGCACTTTCAGGATAATTATTTCTTTGGAATGATGCAGCTGTAGAGTCTAAACCTCTCCCAAGTCATAGCACAATCTGTGAATATTCTCTCTGCAAAGTTTGACTTTGATAAAGTGAAGCAGAACAAAGTTAGAGAGGGTTTAGTACAGAGAGAATTCAGGCGAGGTCTCCAAAATGGACATTTGGGCACATTTGGGGACATCTGTGCCATTTTAATTTTCTCATATACCAAATCATATATTTCACTTGCATATTACTTATGGTGTTCAATACATCCAAATACAGCAGTTTTGGTTATGTTGTTTAATATATTTTATTATTATTTACAGTTTTAAATAACAATCTTTCAATCTTTCAGTTTTTATTTAACTTCTTTGTAATACATTTATTGGCATTTCTGTTTACCTTGTCGTTGTCGTTGATTTAAACATTATCGCGTAACATGCTGTCTGTTGGCTCTGTTATCTGTAACTTTATTATACTGAGGTTTCATTTATACACTAACTTTTCTTGACCATAAAATAACCTTCATTTAATCAGGTAATCATATTCAAGATCTCTTTTGCAAGAACGCCCGATATGATATGATGTGGAAATGATGTAATGAGGCTGACTTTATAAATACAAATGACAGAAAGTAGTTCCCTTCTTGTTGCTAGTGAGGACCAGCTTACTTCCTCATATGTAGTACACAGTGATGAGGACGATATTTATCTCCTGTAATGAAACGCAATGCACGATGATAAACTGCATCTGGTTGTTTAAGATATGAGAATTAAATATATATTCAACAGACAATATGGTTGACTGTAATCATGTTCCTGTCCTCAAGTAAAAAGCAGTGATGAAAATAAACCAAGTTGCCATGTAAAATGAAAATCCAATAGTTTAATATATAAGCTAATAATATGACTGACATTGGCCATTCTGCTGCATAATAACTACTTTGACTTTTGATCATTTAAATATTGTTTTCTGATAAGACTTATTTGTTCTCAAGTAACATCTTAAATGCAGATCTTATACTTGTCATGACGTATTTTGTATTGTAGCATTATGGCAATATCTGAACGACTTCCACTGGCAACATGTTAAAATGCTAAACATTAATACATGTTCAGATATAGGTTAGATTTTTTATTGTGTTTTGATTTTTTGAACGTTCATGCAGTTAACCACTAAAAGTGCGGTTAGCTGCTTTAATTCAAGATTAAATGAAAATTAGTCAGTTCATCCACCAATGCTGACATCAAATTATAAATTACTTCAATAATTCAAATTGAATTAGAAAAAATACAGGTGAAGGAGAGAAGTCAGAGAGTTACTGGCATCGTGTGTTGCCACACCTGTTTACAAAAATGTTGCAGAGCACTACTGTTTTACTTCCTCATGTTTTCAGTGCGAGATTAATTCACTTCGTCTAATTTGTCTTTTCCCCATATGTAACCATGCGTGTTCACAGCTTCTTTTCTTTGCTGTTTCTGCTCCTTTTATGTTCAAGAGCTGGTAAGTAACCTAACATTGAAATAGAAGCTGTTATTGTTTATGTGTGTTGCTGTTCACAACAGCACTATTACCTATCAACGTGTGTGAGAATTTCTCCATTAGCTAATACTTGTTGGCTTCATGTTACAGATGCTATTTTTGGTCATGCTTCGCTTTGGTGCCAGTATACTTCTTTAGATGACGTCATTTATTTGGAGCAGTACTACTTCAACAAGATGCTTCTGCTCCAATACAACAGCACTTTGGGAAACTTTACCGGCTACACAAAGAGAGCAATATATATTGCAGATCGCCTCAACAAAAGACCTACTGTCATGAGCCAAATAAAAAGGAATGAGGAGACATGCAAAAACCTCATCCCATTAACATTGGATCTCCTTTCAAAACCAGGTGACTTTGTGTTTTGAAACTCTGGTAAGGCTTTCGATGACAGACTGCAAATTATGGTGTAGTTGTTTAGTATATGTGTGGTATCAATAAAATACTTACTGGGCACATATAGCAGGACAAATACAAGTGAAAAATCTATATATAATAAGGGGTTAACAACTTTGAGTTTAAGAGGGAGAAATAAACTAGTGTGCACTAAGTGCATGCAAGTATTTTCTAAATTACTGAATACCTATTTAATAATTATGGGATAAAGTAACTAACTGTATTGATGTATATTGGCAAAATTACAGTACATGGAATACTTTCTTTAAAAAAAGCATTCATCAGGTGTGTCGAGCTGAAATTATTCATGGGTACTTTTAAAAGAAAGTTGGTAAAAACATGGACATGAACTATTCCATATACTGTAATCTGGCCAATATACATCAATACAGTTAGTTACTTTATCCCATAATTATTAAATAGGTATGCAGTAATTTCTGTAACTAAGGAACCTACTTTACACTGGCACCCACATACAGTGTACATAAATCGTCATGTGATATTTGTTTTCAGGTTTGCTCGTATGGCCGGCAATCTTTTGAAAACGATGCTGAAACGCCCGTGTGGACGTATATCATTTTTGTTTTAAAACCCCGGTTTTAAATGGAAACGTATTAGTTTGGATTTAGCCTTAGTCTGTCCTCCGCCCTAGGCTTTTTTCTTCTGCCTCCCATTGATAACCATGAAGTATTTCATCGGAATACCATATGAACAAAATATTTACGCGATAATTTGTGGGCTGTTATCTTAAGTATTACCAAAACCCTCAGCATTTTTGGTGCTGTATAAGTGACAGTTATGCTGTTTCACGCCAACATGTTTGTCTATTGCTTGTCTTTCACCAAGTGGAGCCCTCCGTCAAGCTGAGGTCAGTTGATGCAGCAGGCAGTAAACATCCAGGCCTGCTGATCTGCAGTGTGTACGGCTTTTATCCCAAACAAATCAGAGTGACTTGGCAGAAGAACGGGAACAATGTGACATCTGATGTGACGTCCACTGAAGAGCTGTCCAATGGGAATTGGCTCTACCAGATTCACTCATATCTGGAATTTACACCCAGACCTGGAGAGAAAATCACTTGCATGGTGGAGCATGCCAGCCTCACAGGGCCCAAGCTTTATGAGTGGGGTAAGAGAGTGACAGGAGATGTTCTCATCAATAAAAACCTAACAGAGACTGTAGACGACTTCATATTCAGTTTTTAAATCTAATGTTTGTGAAAATGTTTGTTTTCAGACGCAGCAAATGAGTCACAGAGGAACAAGATTGCTGTCGGGACAGCAGGGCTGCTGCTGGGTCTGGTGTTTTTAGTTACTGGACTGATTTACTACATGAAGAACAATGCTGGTGAGAGACAAGATCAAATGAACCAAAAAAGGACACAGTGCTACAGTGTTAGCAGCTGAGACAAAGAGATTGTGGAGATAAATAGTATCTAAAGACTACAAAGATATAAACAGAACATTCTGCTTTTGATGCCACTGTAACATTGCATCACTGTTGCCTGAAGCGCAACACATAGACATCCCTGCATTGATGCATTTCTGTCAGAAAAGATTCATAATTTCATCATCTTTTAAATCATAAAGCATGAAAGTCAACACCAACAGTAATTATTTTCACAAAACCCATCAGAGTTCATGTAGAGCCTCTAGTTTTCAACACTTTGCAACACCAAATTATTATGACTCAAAATCAATGTGTGACTTTCTTTTTCTTTTTCTTATTCTAGGCCGAGAATTGGTGCCAACAAGTTAAGGCGGACTGCCACTTTGGCTGAAACATATGTTATACAAGCCAAAATGTAAAATGATCCAACGGTGGAAATCTCACCAAAATGGCAGAGGATTGAATAAATAAGAAGGTGTGAAGTCCCACAGTTCAGGAGGGTAATATGCTGTGTACAATATGTAGAGGAATACTTTGTGTTGCGTGGGTAAATCTATTAAAAGTAAGCTTTTAATTAAGTTTGAGGAAATAGTATATAAAGAATAAAAAATATCTTGTCAAAATCTTCTTTTGAACTGTACACATTGTCATAATTTAAGAGAACGTACTTGCTGTGCTGATGCCTACTACAATATAAAGAACAGTCTCCAGGTGAGAACCAAGATTAAAAAATCAAATCAAATGAAACTAACAAATGATAAATAACTATTGCCCTGAGCTTCTTAATTTAAGAACAGGACAAACAACAATGACGGTGCCAACGAGTTAACATAGGTTATGGTAGTTTGCATTTAACAGCTGTCCTGTTAGTTTGTTTAAAACTATCTGCTTCAATAATCTGTTCTACAGGTTTTAAACACGAAACAGACACCTGAAGTCAGAGAGGCCTGTGGGGTTTTGTACGAGGACCCTTATAAAATCCAATCTTTATGCAGAGATATCCTTAAATGACTTACTCTTTGTCATGTTAACATTTAAAAAAATGTGTTATAGTCATCAAAACCCCAAAAGCACTGTTACAAACCTACTGTACATGACTCACTTCCCTTGCATGAAAGTAGGTCAGGCTTGTAGGCAATGGAGCCCTCAGTCATGGCTGTAGCCCTCAACAAGGTTGAAGGCTTACAGCCAGACTGAGGTCAGCAATGCCCACTGCTGAAGTGCCCACAAGCTTGACCTTCTTTCATTGCTTAAAAGTATGTCAGAATTGTGGGCATTGCGGCCCTCAGTCATGGCTCTAGCCCCCAACAAGGCTGAACAGATTGGACACACTAACCTTGTTTACTACTCACACAAAATATAGAGAAGGAAAAGGATTGGGAGTAGGAATCGGAATCAGAAAAGCAACGCAAAAGAAAAGCAACAAAAACTGACTTGACACATTCTGCATGGGTTGTCTTCTGCTAGGTCACACTACAGGGGACTGGTTTACTTTCTTACTGCCCAGTCAAGTTACCATCCTTATTGTGTTCATGTAATGTGGTTTGTAGAGGCTCTTTGGGTTTTAGGATGACTGATATGGAAGGGCAATTTGCTATTTTATATTATCATTTAATTCAGTGTTTACCATACTTTTTTTATGGGGACACATTTTCAAAAAAATGACAAACCATCTCAAACCAATTTACGATAGGCCTTTAATTATAAATCGTGAGGAGAGCAAATGTGTGACCATCTTTACTGTCATTTACGCATCACCTCATATTATCTTGAATAGGTAAATCAGCCATTTATATATATATATATATATATATATATATATATATATATATATATATATATATATATATATTTGATCAATTACAACTTTGTTTTATGCATGTGTTATTGGAAGTGTATACACATGTTAAATACTTTATAAATGACAGAGTTAACAAACAGATACGTTCTAAGTGTTTTCTCGTATTTTAAATGTTCTCTTAGGTACCAACATAATGTACAAAAATAAGCCTTAGCCTACAGGATTTATCAATAAATCGATAAAAATATAAATATATGCATTCTAACCACCACAACTGAAGCTATTTATCTATAGATTTATATTTGCCATTTTAGTCATTTTGTCCATGTTTTCTCGAAGACAGCGACCAGGGTTTAAATCTCCCATTTCGCCGTTCCTCTTTATGCGCCTGCGCACTCTGTAATAATGAGTCGATTTGGCTTCTATTTTATTTTCCTCTTCTTGCTAATCAAAAGCCCGAGTTTGATCCTGTTCTTGTGTTTCGCCATTTATGTTTACATTCATTACAGAACGCGATAAAGAAAAAAGAAAAATAGATAATTTGAGAGGGGAAATAGATACGAATTGATACCAGCTCGTGTTACAAGACGGCGGATGTACAGCGTTATCACCGTGGTTTCTTTTCAGTTTACAAACACGTCACGAGATATCTCGTCCTTGTCACTGCGGCTCTGCCTGGCGTCAGTCTGAAGTGATGGACTGTGCTGTTCCCGTCTCGGAGGTCGGACCAAAAAACTCAACCAAAACACCGGAGAGGGCGTCGCGGTTACGTTACCGAGCCGCGATAAGAGGCGAGATGCGCGATAAGAGGCCGCTATAAACACACAGATAGAGAGGATGTCTGCAAACAGCCTGCGCTCAACGACCAGAGAGCGATTCTGCAAAACAGCCGGTAAGATATTTAGAGACACTGTTGGATTTTAATGACCTGCTGCAACAGGTGAAATAACCTAAGACACCTTAAATGTGTGCAGGTGGAGACTTTCTATCTTCTGTTACTAATCTACTTATTTATTTGCTCCACTTCACGGTGTTCTAACACACCATATATGTATATCTAACGTACTTTATTCTACTGTACATCGTGGTGGAAAGTGCTAAAATTTTTATACTCATTGATTTCAAGAGATTCAAGATTTTATTTCATATGTATACTCCAAATACATACAAAATATGGTTCCTTTAACTCCACTGCATTTATTTGACAGCTTGGCCAATATATATTTAAAAAAAAACTATTGTGAGAATCATTTTTTTTTTTACACAAATGCAAAATTTGAAAACCCTAAACAGTGTATAAAATGCTGGCCCAACTACAACATTAAAATATTAAAAGCCAATGCATCAGTGATGATTAAACAATCAGTTAATACATTATAACTCTGACAGAGACCATTTTGCCCGAACAGTGAATGTTTTTAATTTAGTACTTAAAATCAATTTAGCACTTCCGTACTCAATTGCCATTTTGAATACTTAATGTATACTTATAATGTATTTTCCTACTTTTACTTCAGTAAAGGATTTGCATACTTCCCCCTACTACTGATCGTACCTTATTCTACTATAATTACCTATTATGCTGTCTTCCACTGTGCATTATTCCACCATACTTTTATTAATTTAAAAAATTGATTCATTAATTATTAAATTATCTTTTCTTTTTAGGATAAAAGGTCAAACTTCTATGTAACTTTACCAACTAAATGTCAAGTTTTATTTTTCTAGGGTATTATTACCACACATTAACTGTAAACTTAACTGACTGGAGCTGCAAGTAAATACTTATTGTATAATGTATAAACTAGTGCCTTGTTGTCTTCCCCACAGTTCTTCTCTGACGATAGCAGTGACCCTGCCTGTGTGTTCAGCTCAATGGGTGGCTTACTGTCAGTTTGGCTGTGCAGCAGGGCAGACAGCATCCCTCTCTCCTCCTCATCAGCTTTCCCCCCTCTGGCTGTCGCGACATCCTCTCGCCTTGCTGTCACTCTGAACTCTTTCCCGGTTGCTCCAGACAGTCGCTCACACTGGAGCTCAGTGCACTGCTCTCCTCACTTCCGGCTGTCTGCCTGCAAACAGGAAGTGACACGTTCACCTGTTGAGCTGAGCAGCGACGGGGTAAGAGCAGAAATAGGGGTGAAGAGTGGGCTTCATGTCTGGGAGCTGCTGTGGAGCCCCAACCACAGAGGTAGCCATGCCGTCATTGGCATTTCCAGGCAGAGCTGTCCCCTGCAGGCCTCAGGCTACAATGTGCTAATTGGCCGAGACTCGCAGTCCTGGGGTTGGGAACTTAAAACCAATCAGCTCTGGCATGCTGGGCAGAGTCTGGGACCTTACCCAGGAATGAAGAAGAAATGCCACTCTGAGGCTGTAGAGGATTTTAGGACACAGTCTTTCACTGCATCATACCCAAAGACGGTACAGACACCTCTTCCCATCCCTGAGCGCGTCCTGCTGGTCCTGGACGCCGACGCCGGGACTCTGGGATTTGTTGTTGATGGCAGCTTCCTTGACGTTGCTTTCAAAGACCTCCCTCATGGAGTGGAGCTGTTCCCAGCTGTGAGCAGCGTGAGAGGAGGATCAAGCATACGACTACAATACCTGAACGGCGCCACGCGTGAGTATTACGTTTTTACACAGATCTGCTTTGATTAGATCTACATAAGTCGTTAAAACACTAAAACTAATATTGTGTCTCTTCCCATCTCCCTCCCAGGTGATCCCCCTGCCTTGATGGATCTATGTGGACATTCAATTCGACAGTTTTTAGGACAACAGAGGCAAAGTCAAACGGACAAACTTCCTCTACCCCCTTGTCTCCAGCACTACTTGCTTTCTACTCATTAATGTACACTTATTCATGCACAAACACAAACAATAGGAAACATTTTGTCAATCACTGAAGTGTACCAAGAATTTCTAGATTTCTAGATAGATTTTTATCTGAAAAAGGATGTACACACTGTCATACAAATGAATGTATTATTATATAAATTTCACTGAGGTTTAAAAGTATTAACAGTGAGCTGGGGGCATTTTCTTTCTGTTTTTTTTCTATAATAAATGACTCCCATTTGAATAAAAATTTGTCATTATTACTGTTTTACAGTTTCAATAATTTTTTGAATGAGAAAAACATAAACCACATTCAGTAACAAGAACTCAATTATTATAATGAAGAAATGGCGATTCTATGGTTCCCAATAAACACAGAAGTCTTTATGAAACCACATCTGCTTTCACTGACTGTATACACACGGAGGTCAGAGAGATTTAAATCTTGACATTAAACTCAATTATACAACTAAATGAAACCCATTGATGCCTTAAATGACATGAAACGGTTGTTTATTTTATTCATTAAATAATTACTCCTAACAAAATTATGAATGAATTACATTTCAGAATGAATCGATATCAATGATAAAAAACAAACTGCATAAATTCCGTTGCAACTTTAAATGAGCATCTGAAATTAAAGATGACTCAGACGTACACACTCAGTTTAGCAGCAATGGAAAATGACTGAGTGACAATATGACAAAGGAACCGAGCTGCGCTGGAAAACTTTATTTTGGACGTCACTAGTTATCCTGACGCTGTAACGTCAACGCAAATAGACCCGTAAGTAACTGATGTGTGTCAGCTAGCTAACTTCCTACAGCGTGATTTACGGTATTTAACGTCGTCGAGCTCGGCTCAAGCTAACGGTAACTAACTGAAGTTACCCGGCAACGGTAACTAACTAATGGGCAACGATAACTAACTAACGGGTAACGTTATCAACGGTAACTAACTAACGTTATCAACGGTAACTAACTAGCGGGCAACGGTAGCTAACTACTCGCCGAGCTAACATTAAATGGCGGACAACCTTTGTTGGTCAATGTATTGCCCTCAACTGATAACTAGCTAAAAAATGTGTTTCAGAAAGTTAAATGTAATAATTGTGTTTTAAAAAAGAAGAAAAAATGACTGATTCAATTATGAGCTTTATTTTTATTTTTTTACTGTTCTTAACCAGTGGTTATGGCGGAACTGGAAAGTCTAAGAGGAGGAGGAGGAGGAGGATTGAACGTTGGACCACCGGGCATAAATGGAGATGAAGAAGAGGAGGAAGACTCACCTACAGTAAACTCAGACGTCACACCGGCAGAGTAGTAGCTACATAGTTGTAGCAGTCATATGCACACTGTGTGTTTTTTTGTATTCCCAGGTTTTACTCAGTGTTTTAGCCCAGCATGGACAGATGGGCCTCTGCTTCTATGACAGCAAGAACTCCTCTTTACGCTTCATGAGAGACACTCAGGACACCTACGAGCTCCACCTGCTGGCCAGAGGTACACAACACACCTCCTGTTTCTCACTGTCAGTCTCTTCATGGTCCCCACGTATTTTCAATAGCTTATAAATAATGATGGTGTCTAGAAGCTGACCGTTGTGTATCTTGTATGTCTTTCTTTGTGTTCAGTCATCCAGGAGGTCGGCCCTCATGTCATAATCACTAGTGCAAAGCAGGAGCACTGCATGACAAGCTTCCTGCAACAACTTGGTGAGTGCCGGGATACATTATCTTGGCACGGGACAGAAAAATACCACACACAGAAAATGTTGTTTTGGCATGATATGAGACGAGAAGTAGATTCTGGGTCAAGGGAATTAAATAAGATTAGGGATGCTTGACCCTGCAGTCAGATAGTGTGATAAGAGAGAAACATGATTGTATGGCTGTTATACACAGCTTTAAAATGCTTTTACTGAGACTACAGGGACACAATTATGACATCATATTTTTTTATTTGTTTTTTAAAACTTGCCAGGTTCAAACCCTGACTACAAACCTGAGGTCGTTACTTATCCATATATGGACTTTGGTAAACAGACGCCCACCTATAATATCAAATATCCACACCAATTTTAGGCAGAAATTTCTTTTGCTTTAAAATAGCAGAATTTGAATGGATTGATTTTGAGTCCATTTTGAATGTTGCAGGTCTGGAGGTCAGTAAGCAGAGGTTACTTTCGGCCCATCTGCCTTTCCTTCCTGCCTCTATTTCAGACAGAGACAAACTGTCCTACCTCTCCTCCTGTTTCTCCTTTGACTCACCCCTGATGGTGAGTCAGCTGTCTACACGTCATCCTAGCCATCATTCCATCGTTGTGCGGGAGCTGACACAAAACACAAAATCGTTGTGTGTGTGTGTGTGTGTGTGTGTGTGTGTGTGTGTGTGTGTGTGTGTGTGTGTGTGTGTGCGCGTGTGTGTGTGTGTGTGTGTGTGTGTACATTTGTTGGGGAAGCTGAGGGCAGTGGGCGCTCTGCTGAAATGTCTGGACAGGAGGAGAGTGGGAGTGGAGCTGGAAGACAGCAGTGTTGGAGTTCCTATCCTACAGTTCAACGCCTACACGCTGTAAGACACATGTAGCTCTGCACACACACACACACACAAACGTAATGGGGACCTTGAAAGAGTTTTGTCAATGGCGGAATGTTTTTTTTAACCACTTTGTATTTAGTGACACAGATTTTAATCTTAAACGGTATGCATTTGTGGCATTGTGTTTAATATTCCATATCTTATACCTTATTTACAGTATTATATTTTCTCTATACCATCTAGATGACCATCTTGTGAGATGCAGATGTTTTCATGAATGAAAATGATGCTTCTCTGAAATGTGCATTGTTTCTTCCCAATATAGTAAAGGTGTGGTTTGCATTGACCCAGATACCTACAGGTAAAATTGTTCTCTATTACATAGATTATCTTTACCAGACATATGCATGTCCCTTAAAGCTGACGCTGATCTCTGAAATGTCTTGTTTATTGTTCCATAACTACAACCTACAGTGCAGCTGTGTAGTACATTTTAATTTGACTATTACTTGTGGAAGAAGTATTGCTTAACCAGGATCTTTCATTTTACCTTTGCTCTCCTGACCTATAGTGTATACTTTCTTAACAAAAGCAAAACATATAGAAAGAGACAAGGGGTGGTTTAGAAATCACCATGGACTTTGTATTTGTTTCAGTGTACTGCAGGTCTTCAAATCAGAACTCCACCCATCAGTGTACAAGTTGCATTCAGGTGAAAAGGAAGGACTCAGTCTTTATGGTATGTGGCCCTGAAAGTGTCTCTCTCGCTCTCTCTATCTATCTTTCTCTCTCTCTCTCTCTCTCTCTCTCTCTCTGTCTTATCCGATGGCGTTTACAAGAAATACATGTTCAGTTAGTACATGTTTGTGTGTTGCAGGGATACTAAACCGCTGCAGGTGCAAGTTTGGCTCCAAACTGCTACGGTGAGAAACATCTGTGGTGTTTTAACAACAAAAAATGATGACGAGGCCTTTACTTCTTCAAAAGTGAATATAAGTATTTTATTACATAAGGCTGTTGTATACATAAGTCCTCCGTATTAAGTTAAACTAAACTTCACCACCATGCTGTGTAACAGTATTGATGTCAGATACCTGTTGTAATGCTGCAGCACCACCACTACTAAAACTAGTATTATGACTACTTCTAATAGGCAGGGTAAGTTTATAGCAAATTAAATATGAAGAACCGCATGTACACACGACAATTGTACTGAATATACAAATTATATAAACATAACTATCTGTTTAGAATGATCATGTAAAAGAAATTAATTTCTGTATATCAGTTAGAATATTGTTTTTGTCTCAGGTTTGCGTACCACTGCTTGCATCTATGGCAACAATATAAATGTTTTAGCTTCTCCAACATGATGCTTCATGTGGTATGGCACAGTCACAAATATTATGGTGATTTTTATTCCATGCTATGATTATTGTAGGATTATTGTTAGATGTTTCTTTCCATACACACAACACCTGGTTAACTCTGGTGGCTGAGGCAAACAAAAGATGTAACGTTTACTAGTTTGTACTATTTGCTTTAAAAGCACCAGAAGTGTTAGTGGGTTCCTCTCCTTTCAGCCAGTGGTTTCTGCGGCCAACACAGGACCTGGCCGTGTTACACAGGAGACAGGAAGTGATACGTTTCTTCACGTCACCTCGGAACTCTGACGCCCTCAGCACCCTGCAATCCTCGCTACGCAACATCAGTAACATACCAGTAACTATTCTGACTCATGATCTTTCCCCCCCCCCCCCCAAATCTGTGATAATCTATCCCTTTCCACCTGAACCCCCTGAACAAAGAAAGTATGACTCTGCCTGAAGGTCTGTGTGTGCTTGTGTGTGTTAGACTCTTCTGCGCAGGATGTCTCTCTCTCACACCAAAGTGTCCGACTGGCAGAGTCTCTACAAGGTTGGAGCAACAGTTTTACCACACACACCTTATCCGTGTGACAGGGTCTGTTGAATGTGTGTGAACATGTTGTGTTTGTGTGTGTTTGCCAGACAGTGTACAATGTGGTGTGTATCAGGGACACGGTGCGACACCTGCCTCAGTCCATTCATCTCTTTCATGATATCAGTGAAGGTTTCTCTGATGACCTCCACCATATTGCTTCCCTCATCAGCCGAGTTGTGAGTTTCACAAAAAATCTCCTGGCTTTTGTTGTCAGTAGTTCACCATTGTTTTGCAGTGTTAATAAGTCTGACTCCATCGTTGATTTGTAACATGTAGGTGGATTTTGAAACCAGCATAGCTAAGAACTGCTTCAGCATCAAACCGAACGTGGACCCAGCAATCGATGAGAGTAAGTGCCTCCATACTGGACTCAAAGCTGGAACAGTCACATTACAAGTGAAAAGGCCTGATCAAATCTCACCATGTGTTTTGAGCCTGTGTTGATACGTTTGTATGGTGGCTGATTTAAAGTCCTAACCATGCTCCCTCCCTCTGACAGAGAAGAGAATGATGGTGGGGTTATCTGACTTCCTGACAGATGTAGCCAGAAGAGAGCTGGAACACCTGGACGCTCGCATTCCCTCCTGCTGCGTCATCTACATCCCTCTGGTCTGAGCTTCATGTCAACGCAGCTACCGGCTGATCTTTCAAACAATACAATTTATATTTACACATCTGGCTTGAGCCCACATTGTACTGTATAACTGGTGGAAGCACTCTGGTCAATATGTATTTGTTAAATTCTCCTTACAGATTGGATTCCTGCTCTCTGTCCCTCGCCTGCCTATCATGGTGGAGAAAGAGGATTTTCAGATAGAGGGGCTTGATTTTATGGTTTGCGTAGGATCTTGTCAACATGTATTTTTTGTTTTGTTTTGTTTGTGATCTTCAAAATCACAAATGCTCATGTGCTGTAATATTGTTTCCTGTGTCCATGTGTGCTAGTTTCTGTCAGAGGACCGTCTGCACTACCGCAGCCAGAGAACAAAGGAGCTAGACGACCTCTTAGGAGACTTGCACTGTGTCATTAGAGGTTTTTTGCCTTCTTACTAATAGAAAACGTTCCCCTGATAGCTGTGTACCTGACGTTGTACTGCTGAAGGCTTTCATGATTGTACAATTTCTGTTTCTCAGATATGGAGACAGCAGTGATGACACAGTTGCAGAGCACAATCCTCGAGAGGAGCGCCTCCCTTTACAAGGTCGGTGTGCACTTCCAGGTCCCAGTGTTTAAAACATGATCCCACTATGATGAAATGATTGTGTCCATGACAGTCATTGTTGTTAATGTGTGCAAGGGGAGTTGGTTCTGATTAGCTAACATCTTTTCCTTGATTGCGTTGTTTTGAACATATGATTATAAAACAGGTCCTGATCCCATTACGAGTTCTTTTCAAGTGATATTTGTCTCATGACAGATGGCCGTGCAACTATTGCAGAGTTTATTGTTATTGTTTAGGGCAGAATGAGTATTAAGTTCAGATGATGAATAATTGTTTTTCCAATATTTTAGCTGTTGTTAAAATGTTGTAGCTATTTTTGCACTTAGGCAATTAAACTATTGTTATTAAAACAATGAGTTTCATAATAAAAACAGATTGCAGGGTTTAAAATCTCTCTTTTGAGAATTTAACACTCACACTCTCTCACTGTGGTTACAATGGATTCCCATAACAGCAAGTGTCAGAAACACAAATGAAATGATCGCACTGTTCCTGGAACACGATGCACTTCTTTGTTGTTTATCTGTATGGTCAGTACGTTCCAACTACTCACATTGCTCACCCTAGATTTGGCTAGATACACAGCTGCTGTCTCTTTTGTACAACTAACACTCTACGTTTGTGATGCTCTTTCAATGTGTTGTGTAGGTTCTGGATCTCATTGCCGAACTGGACTGTCTGATGGCTATGAGCACCGCCTCTCAAGAGTTCGGCTACACCTCACCTAAACTCGCCAACCACAGAAAGATAACAGTCACACAGGGCAGGTAGGCACTCACACACTAGATGGAAACAAGTATCCAAGTATGCCCGTTCGTCATGTGATGTAAAATGTTTCATGAAAGTACCATGGGAAGTATCATGTCATGTAAGCTAATCTAGCATTGGTTACTTATCACATACAGTACACACACACACACAAACCTAAAGTTCTTTTTTGTGACGACATTGCAGTACAGGACTGATACATGTCTGTATTTTACGATGCTCTAGACACCCGCTGTTAGAGCTGTGCTCTCCTGTGTTTGTGGCCAACTCCTTCCAGAGCTCAGAGTCGCAGGGCAGAGTCAAGATCATCACCGGCCCCAACTCATCTGGCAAGAGCATCTACCTCAAACAGGTGGGGCTGTCAAAAAAATAAACAATTGGTTCATCTCAGTCACAGTCACCATGATAAACTGCTTCTGGTATTGACTAGCTCTAATATACTCTGCCTTTTGTGTAACTGTGACATTGTGTTGGCATGTCTTTTTCTATATGTGACCCAGTTTGTACATGTTTCAGTTTCTTGTTTGCCTGAAATTGGCTTGTTATTTTATGTTTTGGAGCCAAATAGTTTTTTTTCATTGCTTATCTTTTGCTACATCCGGTGATACAGCAAGAGTTTCAAGAAACAAAAGTCCAGTGACTCGAGGAAAAGTGGTAGAGAGTACTTGTTAAAAAGAAATCTACATAATTACACATAATCTGCTTTCAACATCTGTTTCTTCAGCGCCTATAGCTGCACTAGATAATAGTAACCTCAACATTTAGTTAGATAATGACATGATGTTCAAGATTTATGTTTTCCCTTTCCAAACTGTCTGACTGATTAATTATTGGTATCAGAAGAACCCTTGAAGCTGTAATTTACTAATTAATCAGAAAACACATTTAGAGCGCTATAATTAAGAAGAAGAAGAAGTTATCCTTTTATTAATCCCCTTGGGGAAATTTGTCTCTGCATTTAACCCATCCTTAGTAATTAAGAATCAGTGTGCTGCTGTGAGGCGCCCGGGGAGCAACTGGGGCTTCAATGTCTTGCTCAAGGACACTTCGACATGCGAACTATGGGGAGACCAGGGATCAAACCGGCTACCTTGTGGTTTCAGAACGACCACTCTCCCCATGAGCTACAGCCGCCCCAAGGGAGACAATAACGGTTCTTTATGAGAACGTCTTAATTTTACACTTTATTAGGAGGAGCTTTGACTTCTGAGCTGATGTGACTCCCCTCCCACTTGTTTAAGTTCACACTACAGCACTTTTCATCCAACCCTGACTTGTTCTGATTTTACTTTGTCAGGTTGGTCTGATTGTGTTCATGGCTCTGATTGGCTCAGACGTGCCTGCAAAGGAGGCAGAGATTGGTCTGGTGGATGGGATTTTTACCCGCATGCAGAGCAGAGAGTCTGTGTCTGTTGGCCTCAGCACCTTCATGATAGACCTCAACCAGGTACCTAACATGCTCACTCACACACACACACACACACACACACACACACACACACACACACACACACACACACACACACACACACACACACCTTTATGCACCCAAGCTTATGAATGTGTCAGTGTGTGTGTGGGTGAGGAAATAAAAGATATGAACTTCCAATGCTACTGTCCTCCAGCTACACTCCCACTCTCCACCTGTCAAGACATTTGTATAGAGCAACTGCTGCCTGCAGCCAACACACACACAATAAAACAAAATGTAGTATCATTGTGTCTCTATTCTCCAGATGGCCCATGCTTTCAACAGCAGTACTGGCAACTCTTTGGTTCTCGTCGATGAATTTGGAAAGGGAACTAACACAGTAAGAGAAAATTGTTCCAGCACTTTGTGAATTAAATACATATGTATACACATAACAAGGACAAACAGTGTCATTATTGTGTAGTGCCTGAAACCAATCCCAGCCAGCATCATCCAATTTAGAGCTGCAGCACGAACAGACCTTCAGGTCAGCCCAACATGTGCCACCCATCAGGAAGAAAACAGCAGCAGCTGTTCAGACCAGCCGATATTGAGGCGTTAATGTGCGCCATCTACATGCAAAAGAAGTTGTGCAACCTGCAGGAAAAGACTGCTATTTTTCATTTAGGGTCATAAATACTTTTGTTTTTACATTTTAGATTTTGGCAACTGGGTTATATTTCCTGCTGGATACTAGGAAAAGTTAAAACCCCCAAAAGTGCACTGGCATAAAAACAACAGCTTTACAAGACAGTGTAACACTCCTGCATGTGTATGAATTCAAGCAGCTAAAGCCTTCCTTGCCTGTACGTGGTGTCATGTACCATTTAACCGCAAGGCCTGCTTATTTTGTTGCAAGTTACACCCCTCTGTCTTTCCCATCCTTTCTATCTTTCTATCAGAAATAAATGCAAAATGCTCCACGAAAAAGAGGTCTACATCTGCATATCTAAACTGCTGCTGCTGCTGCTGGCCCTTCCCGTGGGTGTTTGTGGAAAATGTGCAACCTATTTGTGTGACAAAATGTTTTTTCTTTTTTGATTAAAATGTAGATACATTATAATTACTTACAGGGAGAATTTCTATTGTTGTGTGCTTACATGTACTCATCAACACATTAGTATCAGTTAAGGTAAAACAAAAAAATTGTAATACTGTTGCTCAATCATAAAGAAAGAGGACATTTGGGCGGGGGACCTTTTTAATCCAGAGAACAATAGACAGGAATGTTCTGTTAATTGGTTTATTTGCAGCACCAACTCAATCTCAGGCCAGCAAGGGTTTGTGTAAAGAGCTTAACCTGTCTTAAGAAGGTTGAGTTTGACCTACAGGAGCTTTATCCTCGCTCAGAAACAACCAACTGTTTATTGTTCCCCTTCAGGTGGATGGACTCTCTTTGTTAGCTGCATCGATCTCTCACTGGCTGAGAAAACCTCCGGTGGATGTTCCTCATATCCTGTTGGCTACTAACTTCCACAGTTTGATGCAGCTGGGCCTGCTACCCTCCTCTGACCTGCTGTCTCTTCTGGTGCTGACAGATACTCAACTGAGCTTGCATAATGATGAAATGTAGCCTGAAGCATTTTGTGATTGTGCGGTTTCATGATAATAAACTAATGTGCTGCAGAGAACCTCAAATGACCAACTAGTTAATGAGACACTTTTTTACCTCATTATTTTATTGTGTAACCGTGTGTGTGTGTGTTAGACTCTGGAGACAGCAGTGGACGGGGATGAGTTGGTGTTTCTGTACCAACTGAAGGAAGGAATCTGCCAGTCCAGCTATGCTGCCAACATCGCTACACTGGCAGGCCTGCCAACTAGCCTTGTGCAGAGAGGAGTGGAGGTAAACACACACACACACACACACATATACACAGATATGCAGAAGCATGCTCACATAGACCAACTGTGTGTGTGTGTGTTTGATCAGGTGTCTGAACTCTTCAGGACGGGAAAGCTCATCCAGCGTATTGACAAAGCATCATCGGACGAGCAAACAAACCGGTTCGTTAAACTCCAGCGCCACAGAATGACAAAAGGAAAACCAACAATTTTATGTGAAACAGATGTGTGTGACCGACAGGTGCAGGTCTATTGTGGAGGCTTTCCTGAGCCTCGACCTGGAGGACAAAGATTTGGACCTTCAGCGCTTCATGAAAGAGGAGCTCCTGCCCTCTGCTGGGCAGCTGCTGAACCACCACTGAACTGTTCAGCAAACATGTTCCTGCAGCTCTGTGGTCAGTTTGTTTGTTCGCCATTGACTATTTTCAAATAGTCTTGGGAGACGACTTTAACTGATGTTCCACCTCATACAATAATAATATAATAATTATATTACAGTATGACTGAAACATGTATTATACTGCATGCGTTCTTTAGTTGAAATACCATGTTAAATATGGTACAAACAGATTTGCACTTTGGTTGGATTAAAGTCTTTATAAATGAATTAGTTCATGCCATGCTTATCTAAGTAGTATTTTCAATTTCAGGAAACAAAATTCTGTCAACATAAACACGACAACATAAATAAGAGCAGCTTGTTTACTGTGATCCTGTTGAGGCTTCAGAGAGGTGCCAGGTCGTTAGGACGGCCACAGTGAGATACAAAAGTGTGGCGATTGGAAGTTTGTGCGCTGAGTTGCAGAAGGGAGTGTTGCAGCAGTATTTGGTCATGACAAAGATGGTGTTGTTAGAGAATAGCTCCACAGTGGTCTCCACGTCACACTCGTCTGCCTTCACACATCCCAAAGTCTTAACATCCAGAGTATCAGCTGTGAAGACAAGACGGTTCGTTTTCAGTGTAACATCTCTAGGTAAATAAAGGTTTTCCCTGATAACCTTTGCACTCTTTCTCTTGCTTAGATGTTAATTAATAGACGTAAACTGATTTGACATCGTCTTATCCAACACACCTGCCTTCCCTCGGCCCGTGTAGCAGCGCTCGCCGGCGCTGCAGTTGGTTTCGGTGGTATAACAGGCATCCCAGAAGCCCAGGTCACAACGGAAACACTCCAGAAACTCTTCATCCTGTACAAATCCCACTGACTCCATGAGCTGCTCGAGCTGCTCCTCTTCCCCACCTGAGTCCAACAAACCGCACAGAAACGGGACAGTTGGATACAGTTTGAGTTTTAACGCCAGAAATTTGGACAGAACACACTGACAAATGAGAAAGCCACAACAAGATAATTAGGGGGGGGAAATCGACTTAATTATTGTTGCCATATCGAGTAAAACTGACAAACGTTGTCTCATTTAGATTTTAAACTTTTTTTTGCAAGAAACACCAAGATTGAAGGATAAAAAGATGAACAAACAAGCTAATAACAGAGAATATGCACTTATTAACAGTTTAATGGATGAAAATCTTTGAATTATTCAGATTTCGAGACATTTACGTAATGTGTTGTTGGACACATTTATTATTCAGGGGGTGCTGAATGTGAGAAAGTATTGGAGCGTTGTTAAAGGACATCAAGCCAAACTGATGAGGCACATTCTGCCGAATACTTCATCAGAAATATTTTGTTTATTCTGCAGCAGTCTGGAATATGTTTCTTTGAGTGGATGACTTGTGCTTTTCAGGGTTGGGTTCATGTCTTAGGGCAGCATCATGTTTGTATTAACCAAACAGATACTGGAATTAATAGAAAGAGTTGGCAGCAGAACGTTGTGCAGGAGTGGAACAAACCTGTATTATTCCTAGCTTATACTGCACAATCCCTCAAAATAACATAACTTGTATCACACATTCGCGCTTTAAAATGCAGAGAGGCTTCTTCCTACAATTAATAATTCATTGGCAGTGTAAAATATGTGACAAAGCACAAAAAGTTTTCTCACTGCTTATCAAATGTGACTGAAAATCCCTTTGTAGTTAAAGTCGTGACTTCAAGCTCAAGCTATGGCGTTTTATATTCAAATAACTGCGGAGACGCCATATTTGGACACACAAACGGGATGTCACAGCATCTCTCTGTCAGAGCCCAGCACTGGCTGGAGAAAAGGGCTAATCTCCATCTCTGGTTTCAGTGAGACTCGTAATCCTTATCCTCTCATCTTGTTAGCTACTGCTAGCTCAGGTGAACGAGCAGAGAGTAGTGAGGTTGGGCTCATTATGAGAGCTTAAATTTACTACATCGGCACTCAGTTGCCAGTTTATCTATCTGGTGCCAAATGCAACCGTCCTGCAGTAGATCCGACCCGTGTGATCGTGTTGTCATGCTCAGTTTTTGCTGACAGAGAGGTTTGGATTCAACAGCATATGGACAGTTTGGAGAATAAAGTTTGTTGTGCTGTTGAACTGTGTGTCTATATTTTCTTCACACACATTTATTAAGCGGGAGTGTGAGGGTCAGTGGTGCAACGAATCATGAAACTCTCAGATCGGATCACAGATAGGATGAGCACAAATCCCTTAGTTGTTTGATTAAAGCAGCTGGTCAACAAGGCTCCAGACTATAGAATTGTTTTATTCATGTTGAACTGCTCAGTAAACCATCAAATTGTCTAAATGTTATCTTTTTACTGTTACAGTCCTTTATAGTGTGTTTTTTCTTCTTCATAAAAACACAATTCAAATGATAAGGAAATTAAAGATTGCATTTCTATGGATTAAAACAAATCGTGTTATTAGTTTAATGATGTATTACGCTGCGTATAACTAGTGCAAACAGGTCATCTTTAATATCTATTTATGTGGTTGTGAAGACATCTTCACACAACTCGATTTATTCAAGTTTCTCACCAAAAACACATTACATGTGAACACATTAACTTGTTAGAATTCACCTTTGCTCAATGCTCATTTTCACTGAACAGAGCCTGAACGCATCATAATGTCACCGAACGGAACCTTCGTTCTGCTCCTGACCATTTAAACACGGATTAGTTGGTTACAATGTAACATGATCAGAGATCCGCGACTAGAAAAGCATTAATGCCGATGCTTCGATCGCATATTTGACTGAATATCGGCGGATAACGATCTTCCGTAACACTTTATCCCACACCGTGACGGTTAACCTTAAACTGTCACTAAGCGGTTCATGTGGAACTGCGTGGGGTGATCTGTACGGATCAACAACGGTCTGTTACACTAGGAGGAGGGTGGAATAAACTCTACACTGTTTACACATTACAACCTTCGTGAATTTAGGATCAGAGCTGCAAAGCTTAATCGATTGATCCACAGAAAATGTAAACACAACTATTCTGGTAAACAATGAATGCGTAATTGTCAAGCAAAAATGCCAAAATTGTGATGATTCCAGCTCCTCAAAGGGGAAGATTTGCTGCTTTTTATTGTTGAATATTGTTGTAAATTGAATACTTTTGAGATATAGACAAAACTAGACATTACAGGGTGTCACTGTTGGACTATAGAACGTAGGACATGAGATACAATAAGCTTTAGTGATATTACACAAATCCAGTAGCCTATTCATTTGACATTGTTTAGAAGGTAGTTCATAATTTTGTGAAAGATGTAATAAACTGTCACTGCCTTACCTTGAGCAGGTCTGAGCATCATGATGGCCAAAACACAGAATATTAGTCCTTTCATTTTCAGCGCGATACTTCTTCCATGGACTGCACCATGAGGTCTGCTGAGGAGACTGGAAATTGGATTAGCTCAGGAATAGACCTGGTATTTGCCCTCACCCCACAACTGCTAAAAGGCTGATGTGAAGATGGTCGAACAACCAAAGTTTGGGGGGAATAGCTGCAAATTAGAAAATCCCCAGAAAGATTCCATACCACATTTAATGTCAGAAAATGTCATTTGGTTTATTATCTTGTTTTACAAGAAGATACAATGTGAATGTTACATACAAAACCAAGCTGGTAATTCATCCCTCTGTTTTCATGAAGTGCTGAATGCCAGATGTGGACAAAGGTTAAAACTCCTCCTTGGTGGTGGAAAACATTTCCATCATCCAGCTGATGTTTCTCCCTCTTTTTTTTTTACAAAGACTTTTTTAACTGAATGCCACTTCCAGCTGTAACAGGTCTGGAATTTTATTTTTAAAAACACTTCTTTAAAATGTAATTTTCCGGTTGGTTGATCCTCAGTCACTCTCATCTTTTATACCAGAAAATGTTGATCATAGCTCCTCTCTCTCTCGAGGAACAGAGAGTGTCTTGAGTCAGCGCAGGGTTAAGCAGTTTACAGCCTCCCCTTCCATCTGTATATGTATCAACACACAACACATTAATCTCTCAGAGGGGGGGGGTATATTCTCAATGCATCAAGGGGGGGGGACGTGCGTTGATGAATTATGTAACAACACTGTTGTACACCTCAAGGGCTTCTTGTATTCTCAGTTGCTGCAGTGTTGTTGTGCATGTGTGTCAAGACAATGAGATTCCCTCTGGTCAGTTTAATGTCAGATTAAAAGAGGATCGATGCCGGAAATTAAATGATATGATCCAGAGATATGAAGACACAGGAGCTAAAGGATTGCTGGTACTGACAGAGCTGAAATGCAGTTGATTAGTCGTTGGAGGTTTTTTTTCTGAAGCAGTGTTTGTGATTAACTCAGTAGCTTTTGACAAATCATCAACTTGAAGCAATTTAAAGACATTTCTTTACTATTTTCTGACTATTTTGGTGGATGTATTTTGTGTTTGATATAAATGGAATGGACAAAATATTACAAACACTGGCAGTATAAACACGACTACAAAGTACAACCTGCAAAATGACCACAAAGTGTAAAGTCTCTGAAACAGTAATCTTCATGAAGATAGGATTTATGCAGGACTGTTGAATTTAGATTAAGACGGGCGAAACCCGATAAACTGGCAGAAAGATTTGACAATAGTTGTGAAATGAATCTGCAGATGAATCAGTAATAACCTTTGGTGGCGGCTCTGACATCCACGCAGATCTTTCCCTCTAAAAGTAAACACACCAGAGCCTCTCTCACTGTGAGGACTCCTGTATGTGTGAAAGAGAGTGTTTCCGAGCGATAAGTGCGAAGGAAGCTGCTTGCAGCTTTGTTGCAAGATTCACTGACGATTCAGACACATCTCCCCGACTCATACCTGCTACTAAAATCCAGCATCCTAAAACAGCGTAATGTACCGACACAAAACCTTCAACTGTGTGTGTGTGTGTGTGTGTGCGTGTAAGAGAGAGATGGGAGCTGTTTTTCATGAGTGAAATGAATGGTTGCAAATGACTGAACGCTTCAGTCTCAGTCGTCATCTGGATGGCAGGATCCCAGCATGGGCCCAAACAACGAGGAAATACTCTGCAGTCCTAAAGCACCTATAAAAACCCTCAGACTGATCCCCTGCAATTAGAGGCTGGAGGAGAAAATGCTGGCGATGATTAAAATCGTACCGCCTTTAGCTCTCAGGCTGTTCAAACATGCTCGCTTTTCCTTAATTGGACCCGGTAACATTGTTTTGCTCTAGATTGCTCTGTTTTGCAGAAGCCAACGAGTGAGATGGAGGACGGGGTTATTTGAATAACGCGTAGGAATGGGATGATGAAGCGAGAGGGGATGAAAGGTTGGGATGGTGGGAGAGTGAGGCTTCAGTTGCACGACTCATACGGCCGCTTTTCTCAGTTAAGCTGCGTCAGGAAATAACTGGCAACAGCCTCACCGGATTCAGATTGGTTGTTCAGTCATTGCTCTTTTCTTTCTCTCCACCATCTGATTGAAATGCTTTAAGATCTCGCCTCACCACACTCGAGAGAAGGGAGAAAACGGAACAGCTGTGACTGTAAATACAAAAAAAAATAAAAATGTAAATGAATTACAGTAAAACACTGAAACTCGAGTCCACACTTGCATGTGTACAGAGCAGCAGCTGGTATTTATAGCGTGGCTGTAGGTGTCGAAGGAGAGGAGTGTGGCCTTGTGTGCTTCCCTTGTTTATACCGAGACACAATTTCTTCAGATAAAGAGCAGATAACAGTGTGTGTGTGTGTGAGATTAGATACAGACTCATTTAAGAGCTTATCTGGCTCATCCTCTTAACCAAACTTCTCCAGCAAGCAAACGTAAACACTCTGCGTGTGTGTGTGTGTGTGTGTGTGTGTGTGTGTGTGTGTGTGTGTGTGTGTGTGTGTGTGTGTGTGTGAGAGAGAGAGAGAGAGAGAGAGAGAGAGAGAGAGAGAGAGAGTGAATGAGTGTGTCCATCTCCCAATACGGCGCCCAAATACGCTTTCAGCAGTCCTCCTCATGTCCAAATATGGTCAAACAAGCAGTGGCTTTTGGGATGTTGGACATGGGCGAGTTCAAAGACAACAAGATGGCGAGTTGACATCAAACATCATCGCTCCCATCTTTTAAACATGGGTGAGTCAGAGAACGATTTCGCAGACAGTGACTCAGAGTCACAGCGCCACTCGGAGGCACTAGAACACACCGGCAAACATGTCATCTGTTTATTGAGGAGTGCATAGTCTTGTCTTAAAGTGTGTGTCTGCACGTGAAACTTCCAAATGAATCTCATCATGCATATTTTATGAGCCAGTAGAAGTTGAACCGCTGGGAGGTTCACTGTTGAGGAAAGCCTGTCCGTATGTTGACGTTTATTTCACTGGAGTTGCAAGAGTCTGAGCGGATGGAGGAGTGGGAGACGGACGGGGAGGGAGGGTGAGGGGTCGGCTCCTGGTGGTGCAGAACCTGGGCCAGCAGAGTGGCCCTTTCTTCCTTCTCCTCCTCCTCCTCCTCTTTACCTCTACCTCCTGCATCCGAAGGAGGCGACTGTGAAGACCTGCTGCTGATGTTGTGTGTGTTTCTGTGAGATGGAGGAAGAGGAGCACCACAGTTGTGGTTTGAGAGGGGGAGTGTGTGGGTCGGAGCGGCCCAGGATCCCTGCTCTCCGTCTTTACACTCCCGCTCGCTGAAGCTGGGCTGCTCCCAGCCTTCTCCTCCCTTCAAATCCTCAAGGTCATCGGGCGTCTCTCGCCTGTGGACTTTCAGATCCAGATCCCGGTTCTCGTACAACAGCGTGGCGGCACAGATGAAGATGAACAGGCCCACTCCCATGACCACGGGCCCGGCCATTTTCATCCTCTCAACGTAGGTGCCGCCCCGGCCGATGAGGATGAGCTTCGGAGCTGCGGATACGTAGCCCGCCACCGCCACAGCCATCCCCACCAAAACCACCACTGCGCCCAGCAGGAGCCACACACCTGGGCCAGAGCGCAGGTGCAGTGAGGTCTGGAAGACCTTGCCTTTCCTCAGGTGTCTCTGGCATGCTGGGAGGCAAACAAGCGACGATTGGGAAGAGTGGGAGGATGCGGGGCTGCAGACAGGACCGGCTGCTGTCATCCTCTGGCTTCAGACTGAACAGAGAGGAGAAGACACAGGAAAGAGGACTAAGCTGAAATACACAAATGAAGTATAAAGTGTGGCATGCCGCACCAGAGGGAGAGCACCGGGGGTGTTGGAGAGAAGATAGTTTACTCAACAGGAAATAGCTGCTTTAATAAGACATGTGGCGGAGTTAATGAGATGCCAACCTCTCCGCAGCCCCTCCAGTGTCTCTGTGGAGCCACTCGGAGACTCTCCACTCTCTCCACTGCCCTGCAGCAGCTTCTCTGAACCCGGACTGAACTGTTATCGAGACTCTCATTCATGATCACGGCAATAAAGACGACCGATCCCTCTCGGGGACCTGATGATTTCACTTCGCACATCTCTTGCAAACAGAGTCACATTACTGGGGCAATTGCTCCAACGGACCTCGTGATATAATGCAACGTGATTCCTACGCAAACGTAGACGACACACTGACGTTCTTTAAGTGCAATTTACGCATGCATCTTTAATGGTATATTTTAATTCGTGACGCTCAACAGCACTGTTGCTGACTACAGAAATCCACTGCGGTTAAACTGTGTACTTTAAAGCAGTCGGTATAAAATCAGGGTACTTGCCTGGTTTTGGACGTGTATCCGAAGCAGAAACGGGCTACTCGGCATCATCCAGATAAATAACCCAGAGTTGCGTTATTCCTCCCACTCCTCCGTGTGTTGAATCCAGACTTTCAACGTATTCCTACAAACATAAAGACGTTGTTTTTTTTCATCCTTTTCTTTACTGTGTGAGCCAGCGTGGCGCGCAACAGCGGGCACTGCGGAGCCTGAAATGAAGCTTTTATATACAGTCTCTCTAAAAGTGGTGCAAAGCCGCTCTTCCTCTCCGTGTCCTCGCTGCTTGTGCGCCTCTGCAGCCCGTGTTTTCATTTGTCTCCGCGTGAGTAGAGGAGGGGTCGTGGGAATCTGTGGCTGGCGCAGGCCAGTCCCACGGTGAGCGCAGTTATTCTGAGGGATCGCCATCAAGCGGAGCTCCAGAAACCGAGAGGATGTAGAGCAAATACATCATGTATTCAGAAATGATGATGTACATTAGAGTGTGTGTGTGTGTGTGTGTGTGTGTGTGTGTGTGTGTGTGTGTGTGTGTGTGTGTGTGTGTGTGTGTGTGTGTGTGTGTGTGTGTCTTTTCAATTACATGATATACAGTGGTTACGGAAAGTATTCAGACCCCTTTAAATTGTTCACTCTTTGTTTCATTACAGCCATTTGCTAAAATCAAAAAAGTTCATTTTATTTCTCATTAATGTACACTCAGCACCCCATCTTGACAAAAAAAACAGAAATGTAGAAATGTTTGCAAATTTATTAAAAAAGAAAAACTGAAATATCACATGGTCATAAGTATTCAGACCCTTTGCTCAGTATTGAGTAGAAGCACCCCTTTGAGCTAGTACAGTCTTCTTGGGAATGATGCAACACGTTTTTCACACCTGGATTTGGGGATCCTCTGCCATTCTTCCTTGCAGATCCTCTCCAGTTCCGTCAGGTTGGATGGTGAACGTTGGTGGACAGCCATTTTCAGGTCTCTCCAGAGATGCTCAATTGGGTTTAGGTCAGGGCTCTGGCTGGGCCAGTCAAGAATGGTCACAGAGTTGTTCCGAAGCCACTCCTTTGTTTTTTTAGCTGTGTGCTTAGGGTCATTGTCTTGTTGGAAGGTGAACCGTCGGCCCAGTCTGAGGTCCAGAGCACTCTGGAAGAGGTTTTCTTCCAGGATATCTATGTACTTGGCTGCATTCATCTTTCCTTCAATTGCAACCAGTCGTCCTGTCCCTGCAGCTGAAAAACACCCCCATAGCATGATGCTGCCACCACCATGTTTCACTGTTGGGATTGTATTGGGCAGGTGATGAGCAGTGCCTGGTTTTCTCCACACATACCGCTTAGAATTAACGCCAAAAAGTTCAATCTTGGTCACATCAGACCAGAGAATCTTATTTCTCATAGTCTGGGAGTCCTTCATGTGTTTTTTGGCAAACTCTGTGCGGGCTTTCATATGTCTTGCACTGAGGAGAGGCTTCCGTCGGGCCACTCTGCCATAAAGCCCCGACTGGTGGAGAGCTGCAGTGATAGTTGACTTTGTGGAACTTTCTCCCTACTGCATCTCTGGAGCTCAGCCACAGTGATCTTTGGGTTCTTCTTTACCTCTCTCACCAAGGCTCTTCTCCCATGATTGCTCAGTTTGGCTGGACGGCCAGGTCTAGGAAGAGTTCTGGTCGTCCCAAACTTCTTCCATTTAAGGATTATGGAGGTCACTGTGCTCTTAGGAACCTTGAGTGCTGCAGAAATTCTTTTGTAACCTTGTAACAACTCTGTGACCATTCTTGACTGGCCCAGCCAGAGCCCTGACCTAAACCCAATTGAGCATCTCTGGAGAGACCTGAAAATGGCTGTCCACCAACGTTCACCATCCAACCTGACGGAACTGGAGAGGATCTGCAAGGAAGAATGGCAGAAGATCCCCAAATCCAGGTGTGAAAAGCTTGTTGCATCATTCCCAAGAAGACTGTACTAGCTCAAAGGGGTGCTTCTACTCAATACTGAGCAAAGGGTCTGAATACTTATGACCATGTGATATTTCAGTTTTTCTTTTTTAATAAATTTGCAAACATTTCTACATTTCTGTTTTTTTTGTCAAGATGGGGTGCTGAGTGTACATTAATGAGAAATAAAATGAACTTTTTTGATTTTAGCAAATGGCTGCAATGAAACAAAGAGTGAAACATTTAAAGGGGTCTGAATACGTTCCGTACCCACTGTAAGTCTACAATTTAGTTGTCTATCGTTCCAGGCAGCCATTAGGGTTCCCATTCAATTCTGTATGGTATGAAAACCAATTGGCAGATGCTTGAATTTCGCATTGATTCTAAAGTCTGTTTAAAGTATTCGGGAGTTTTAGTGCTAAACTGAAAAAAAGGTTGCATAAAACCTTGCATGGCTCCAGAGGGAGCTGCATGCTGAAGTCTGGTAAATTGCCTCAAGTGAAGTAGAGTCAGTGTGTTCGGTTGGGTCTAAAGACTACAAATCCACATGCAGGCATAGAACATAGGTCGTAGCTCATAGAACACATAGATCATAGCTCATATAACATATAGATCATAGATACAACATATAACACATAGATCATAGAACATAGTTTGTAGATCATAAAACACATAGATCATATAGCTCATAGAACATAGAATATAGAACATACCATAGAACATAGAATATAACATATCGTAGAACATAGACCATACTCATACATACACTCGTGCACAACAAAAAACTTTCCAACGTAAATGAGTATTTGTGTTTAATAAACCTGATCTCAATATCGACATATTGAGCAAGATAATTAGCTTGAGGCTAGCCACTCGAGGCCATATTAGCCGCTACTCGCATAAAAGACCCGAAACTCTCAGAGCAAACTCTCAGCGATCGAGTTGCATTGTGGGTAATGTTGGCGTCGGGTTTTGACATAGAGGAAGAATGTTTGAAATAAAAAAGACTGGTTATGACGAATATAATTTTTTTTAAGCGGTCTGTGAGTCGATGCTATTTCCGTGTGTTAGGCTTCTCTGGTAAGTTGTGACCTCTATCGTAGTCATATTGGCATGGAGCATTTTTGTTAAACAGGATGTTGAAATATGGTCACGACCCTCTGTGTATTTCTCATACATGACCCCCGAACCAGTAGACTATGTGGGACGTATTGCTCTTCACCCTAAAACAGCCATGCATGTATTGGCTTTACCGGCCTTGAAGCAACAAGCGGAAACTCACCTCAATGCTGCAAAACTGCATCTGTTGGCCCATATAACATTACATTACATTTAGCTGACGCTTTTATCCAAAGCGACTTACAATAAGTGCAATTCCACCATGAGTACAAACTCAGAACAACAAGAATCAAGAAAGTACAATTTCAATAAAGTTAAACTACAAAGTGCTATCAGTAAGTGCCATCTAAGTGCTACTACAGTGCTACCTTCCTTATTCAAAGGTGTAGTCGAAAAAGATGTGTTTTTAGTTTGCGACGGAAAATGTAGACTTTCTGCTGTCCTGCTAACACCAGAAGAACACGAAGTTCTGCTACATACATTTGTATTTTTTTTACTTTTCTCTAATCTTTCCTTTTTTTGCGTGTAAAGTTTAATTTAACTTAGGCCATTTAGGCCTCAAACTGTCTCAAACTATAACTTTTTGCTAACTGCTAACACTCCTAAACTGTCATGGAGCTCCAATATATCTTAATTTGAAAAATAACAGGGCTAACAAATAACTTAAGTAAAGTAAAAAGTGCAATTTCACCTTAAATCTTAGTGCAGCATAAAATGGAGAGACCCAATTAAAAGGCAAGCACCTCAAGAATGTAAGTGCAGTATATTTTTCCATCCCTCACTTTGATGCTTAACTTTTACGCCAACACAGACAAGATGTACTAAAAGTGCTCGCAATTAAATTTGAATAGCTGAGCTCGCACGTAAAGAGATCTTGAAGTAAACTGAGGGGACTCCGTCGGCTGGTGAAGAACCACGATGCAGTTAAAAGCTCCAGAACAAAAGCTAGTAGGGGGACCTTGAGTTGGGAATGTTTTGCACATAAAAAAAATGCATTAAGTAGCGTGGATGTGTTTTCCATGACTCTGAAGAAGTAAACAAAAGCAGTTAAAGACCACAGTTTTAGATGATCTGTGTGTGGTGAAGTAATTGAGGTTAAATGAGGACAGCAGCCAGTGTGCATCTCATTTATTTTCACCCATTCACACACTTTCCATCAAACAGCCACAGCTTACCCCAGAGCCAAAAACAACGTACCATCACCCTTTAAATTAGAATACATAAATAAAAGCCGTTTGCATAAAACAGTTGCTGATGTACACATTCCAACTTGCTGAAGTACACGCTGATTTACAAAGACACTGACAATGTTTGTTTTCTTTCTCAAAATCTTTGTATGAATTGAGGCTCGTATTTTTCAGTTCACCGTCACAAAGTTCTTCCCCGTGGACAGATGTCAAGCCTTTGCATAACCAAGCAGGAGTAAACTCTGTTAGGGACAGTTCTTTTGTAGCTGTATACTATGTACAATGGTAATGAACCAAACAAAACAATAACAACAGAACAACTAAAAGCTGTTTGTTTTAACATTCATATTCATGTGCCGTTCCCAAAAACAACAAAGCAGATGAAGAACAGAGCTAGTTTGTTGTCTCCTTCCACCTTAAAAGACTGCAAGTTCCCTTGATTTAACATGTAGCCCGTAGCCCTGCTTGTCACAAAACTATCATCCGACCAGAAAAGCACCAGACAGGCTGGTGGGAAACTATGTCCTTGTTTCACACTTTCTCTCACACACACACACACACGCACGCGCACGCACACGCACACACACACACACACACACACACTACCATCCCCCATTAAATCTAAGCTTCAGCCAACTCAAATCAAACTCTAATTTGCCTCAAGGCCTGTGGAGTGGCCCACTTTCTCCATCTAGAGGAGAAAGACTGAACTACATAGTGCTTCTGTTCCACTGGGTTTCACATTTTTTTAAACTCCCGCCGCCCCACGATTGTATTTTGCAGCTTTAAAAATAAGGTTTGACAATTAAAATGCAACAAAGCACAAACACGCTTGTTCCATCTGCTCTGAGCCGCATTACAGTTCAAATAAAAACATGAAATGCAACAGAGTCGTGACCCTAAATCCAATTAATAAACTGTACAATGTTAAGGAGCATTAAAGGTGCTTGTAGTTCTTTTTTTAATCTTCTTTTTCTTTTTATGATTGAGTAAACAAACACAATATAAGTCGAGGAATCCTCATGGTATCATGTAAAACTCTCCCTCAGGTTGATCAGTACTGTCCACAATGGAGAGAGGAAGGAGTGGGGGAGGGACGGACGTCTTTCTGTGATGATGTGTAGCTGCACTGTGGCAGAGCACGACAGAAGAAACCCGTTCTGGCTGATTTGATCCAACGTCTTATAGCCGAGCGTTGAGGAAACCGTGGCTCAGGGGCCGGTGAGGAGGTGAAGTGATTCCTCGTCAGTCTTTAGGGTCGGGTCTTACTCTTCATCTGCGTTCTTCAACATGAGGATGGAGTTGTAGATCTTCAGGGCAGGTCCCAACTTGATGACCAGGATCTTGACGATGTCCGCTTGGGTGAGCAGCAGGAAGGCCTCGCCGTCTATTTGCTGAAGAAAAAAAAGAAAAATGCTTTGCTCCACATCACTGTGTTTTAGACTAGTTCTGATTCTTTAACGGAAGTCGATCCAGGAGAGCGCTGCAGGAATGACGCATTCTTGGAGGCCAACCCTGAAAGTTAGCATCACCGTGGCAAACAAATGTTTATGATACTTACACTTTGTTCAGCATTATTATTTTCACCACCGAACACCATTTTCATAATGTTTGAAGCATGAATGACATGGCCAGAAGTAAAAAGCTATAAACGAAACTATACCACGGTCGCATGAGTGAGAGGAAACACAACGAGGCTGTAAAGGCGGACTAGTCAGCGTGATGACATGGAAAAGCTTCAGAATTCACAAGAGGGGTATTTACTGTTGGGTTTTATAGTGTAGGACAAAATGTCTTAAGCTTAAGTTTAACCACAAACCTTATTTCAGTCGTCTCACCAAAAAAACGCCTCACGACACCCATTGACTTCAAGAAGAGGGAACTGGAAGTGCAGTTTTGCTGACTCATCTACGGATTTTACGACTCATTCCTGCACCACTCACATATTTACCATCATTAACTCATCATTAACTGCTGAGACAACATGGGAACACAGCATCAACGTGTCACCTGTGAATTTGTTCACACACACACACACACACACACACGACTGCTTATTTAGACATCCAGACATTATGGAGCGACATTAATATATTTGGAGTTGTGTTTCTGGTAAAAATCCAATATTCACTCTCTTTTAACTGTTCTTGTTCTCCACCAACTCCGGAGGGAAATGTCTGACTTCAGCTGCTAAATGCTTCACCGTGTTCACCAGCTAGTTGCTAACTGTGTCTGTTATTCATCTTTTTGTATCACAGAATACACAGAGTTGGCAGCAATACATACACATTGAATTCATTAAGTCAGTGCCAATTAATTGATTGGTTAACTGGCCGATAGCATCTCAAACCTACGACACAGGCAATTTGTAGACAGTCTTTTTTAGTTGTTGACATTTTTCAGACTATAAGATTCATCAAGCATTCTAAACATATTTTGTATCCATCTTTAATTGAAATAATCAGCATTTTAATCTTAAATCTTGTGAGTTGTTCGGTAGGTCGCAGTCTAAATAGGAATTCTAATAAGTGCTTACCTCTGTTTTAAACGTAGCAGCATGTTCTTTACATCCTGGAAGTCCTTTGACAAAAGTGGCCACCTGATGAAAATAATAAAACAACTTTCAGCTAAAAGCAACACACAGGCTGTCAAACACAAAATGTGTAATCAATAAATGTTGATCTACTAATCAACCTGCGTGTACAACAACCTGTGCCTTTATTGAACTGACAGGCAGAAAGAGAAGCTCTCCTTGAACAATCATGAACAGTTGCAGTTTCCCTGAACAACTACATGCCTTCATGTTGGATGTGTGAATGAGTGTGTAAGCATGTCTGACCTCCTCAGCGCTCCAAGTGGCCACTCTCTTGGCAGTCAGCCCCAGGACCTCGGGCAGCAGCTGGCAGTGTTTGTCCCAGCAGAGAGCCACCCGGTGGGGGGGAGAGGCAGAGAGGCCAGGGGAAAACACAGACTCGTGGAGGGCTTGCTGGAGAGAGATGGCTTCTGGAGAGGCTAAGGAGAGGGAGAGGGAGAGGAGGGAAGGCAGCAGTCAGTGGGAGAGAGTTGGTGGTTCACATGCTTTATTGCGTGTCATTTTACACACATTCACACGCACCTTTACTGTCGCTAATCTCCTCTTTGACGTAGTGCATTTTCAGGTATTTGGGAACTGGAGCAGTCCTGAACAAACATATAAGTTAGAAGTCATTCTCTAACACAAGAGAAGATCTTCTGCAATGAACTACAGCCGCACAGTTGGGTGTGATGGTTTCACGACTGTACCGTTTAGGCCTCGTTCCATTGTGGCTCTGCTCACTGGCTCCACCCGGTGGCTCTGGCTGAGTGGTACGTCCTAAACGCTCAGCCTCCACTGCCAACGGTTTCCTAGCAACACAGACAACCCGCTCAGATACAAACCAATGAAAAGAGTGAAAGGAGTTCCCTTGGGAGTGTTAGTGACTTTAAAATATACAATGTGTAAGATCTGGCCAGAATCTTTGTTTAAAACATTCAAATGAATAAACTAACATTATACACAGAATGTGAAGAGGTTACATTGTTAACCTTATCCCAACGAAGTGTATGTATTGCATTGCAGAGCGATCTGCTGAAATGAGGATGCTAGACAGCAAGTCCCAGCCCATCCTGTCTTGTAATACCACTTGTACCTCGAGAGGTGATAGTGAGTCACTGTAGCATCCAGTCTGCCCTCAGTCCAGAGAACAAAGAAGTAGCACTGTGATGAGGGCTTTTCTGTAATGCATCCATGCACTGTTGGCTGTTTGATTGAATGTTTAAATCCAAAGTGTCAGAAACGTCTGAACTCAGGGGTCTGCTCCTGGGGAATTGACTCTGGATCAGCAACACAGGTGGACCCCCCGGTTCAGAGGTTTTTGCTGGCAAAATTCTAGTTGCTGTGGGCGCTAACTAAAAGGTTCTTCTCCCGAGGCTGTCAAGTACCACTGCCCACAAAAGGGAAAATAAGAGTTGTTTCTTGTTTCTGCCACTGTCAAAAAAGTACTTGGAATGTACAACCCACCTAGTGGCACCTGCACACAAGTGGCTAACGTAAACACAGAGTAGCAGAGGCGAAATGCTGCCCTGTATCTCTTTGGAGCATGACCAGCCATTACACATTGCACCTTTAAAGTGTGTTCAGTGACAGCCGCAAACCTGTTCTGGGCGTCTTCAGCTCCTTCCAGCTGGTCGGGTGCTGAGGAGGTCTGTGTTGTGGTGTTTGTATGAGGATCGGGGCGACGCCCCCGGGGATGAGGGCCACTGACGGCGAGAGGTCGTTCTCCACTGAGGCGGTCTGGCAGCAAGCCCTCCTTGTTCAGATTCATCTCCGAATAGGGACAGCTCACCTGCCTGCGCACACGCACCCACACCCCCACACACACACACACACCACACACACACACACACACAAACTTTACCCAGGCCGAAAACAAAACTGCCGCATTTTACATGTGATGCTCTGCAAATTAGCAGGCTACAACAAATCGGAGTAAAAACACAGCTAGAAATTATCTTAAAGAACTCCCACACGCACAAGCAACACATTTACACTGCAGGCAGCCCACACAAGTATAATCGACATTTAAGAACATTGACTCTTTTCTTTTCCTCCTGTACCGACAACATACAGTCCCCAAATATTGTTCAAATGAGACTTAACTATCGATGTGCTGTTTGAGCAAAAATAATAGGATACGGCATAATATATAAATAATAATAAGTAAACTGAGGTTTTTCTTCAATTTGACGTACACATACTGAGACAGAAAATGTATTCAGAATATGTCGGATGTTATAATTAAAGAATATTAAATATATTTACAATGAAGAAAGTGATTTTGAAAATAATCTTAAATGTGCCAAACGACATTAGGAAACACAGAGAAAGAGCAACAGTATGTTCAACTAACGTGTAGTGGGTCCCATAGCGAGGTCCTCGAATATGGCCAACCCCGTTGCATCCTGGGGTGGGACAACCTTGTCCTGGGGCAGTCACTAAATCACTGGAGCCTGAAACACACACACACACACACACACACACACACACACACACACACACACACACACACACACACACACACACACACACACACACACACACAAGAGATTGTTCATAAAACTGTGCAAACAACTGTAAGAAGACCATTTCCATTTCATTATAGATTCACCCAGAAGTTACATAAAGCAGAGACAAACTGTGCTTACTGATCTGTTGAAATTACAATGTTGCATCCTTCTCTTTAGAAACCTCGACTGACCTCGCTGAATATCAGGACAGAAGAGTGAGTGAGTCTCACCGTTAGGGTATTGCAGCGGGTGTCCGGTTTTCTGAACCCACCCCACAGGGTGCAAATCAGGGTAGTCGGTCTCCACCCAATAGTCATATTCTGAGCTCCAGCCATCAAAATGAATCTAGATGAGCATTAAAAAAAAAAAAATTAGACGGAAGCAGAGCACAGAACATGTCGAAAGACATCCAGACAAGGAGACACAATGTACCTTTAGTCGGTGGTCCTCTGTGTCTGCTATTGTTGCCACACGGATGAGCATGGGGTTCCTCTTATCCACGGCTTCCACTTTCATCCCAATCTGGAAGCCATGTGGAGGTCGCTACAAAAACACAGGGCACAACAACCGTCACACGACTACATCTATACTCCCATCATACATATTATAAGGCTGCTTGTACTTGTATATCTGTGTGTGTGAGAATTGCACCGGTTTAAAAGCGCGAGCAGGAGCAGCCTGTGAGCCCGTCTCTTCCAGGTATTTCTCCCATGAGAAGCTCTTGGGTTGCTTATATTCTGGGGAGAGGGAATTAGATCCATTAGTTTCAGTCTTTTGACACATGCCCCGTGGATGAAACGCTCGTAACAATCTGGACATCCACAGGAATTAACCGTGGCAATGCATTTCACCATTAATGTACTTCATGAGCTTAAAATATTTACTTAACAATAGTTTAGTAATTATTTCTTACAGTAGCAACAATATTTGAGAAATACTACAAATGTGTGAAATACTTTTAATATAGAAAATACATTGATTGCACAAGTAAACAAGAATTTAATCAGCAGAATCTACATTTTTATAAGCATTTATTTCAGATGTTAGATTCTGCATTCCGTTGAGTATATTAAAATAATTTATACTGACCCACGTGTGTCTTGGTCTGTGTCTTACCAGCTGGCGTGGTCAGAGTAAGCGCAGCGTCTTCACAGTATCCTACAGGATGGATGTATGGACTGCTAGCGTCACACCTTGACAAAAAAGTAAAAAACTAGTAAACAAGCACACAATAACAGCTCAAATTGACACCATTTCACTTCAGATCGGTTCAAGCTGCATACATGCTGTAGTTATGCATGTTTGCCTTTTTGTCCAATTTCCAAACTCAAATACCTTTCCATACTCTCCATATTTTAAGTACATAGGCACTATGCTGATGTCGTAGAGACATCAAAACTAGCGTAGATTTCACATGGATTTAAAGCAATCCTCCAAGAAGACTGGATGATATCTATCATACCCCTTCTTTCAGTCTTAATCCAGGCTCTTACCAATAATCATATGTGTCATCCCAGTTGTCAAAATGAATGAGCAGCCGGTTGTCAACGACAGCAGCAATGGTTGCTACACAGATCAAAGATGGGTTCTTCCTGTCAATCGCCTCCAGCTTCATCCCTGCTCGAAATCCAGACGGAGTCACAGACTGAAATAGAAAAAATAAACATACGATAAACCCACGATATAAATACAATCGGATGGCTTGAGAGTACACAGGTTGTGTGTGCTTAATACTCACTGTGTTGAGACTCTTGAAAAGGTGTTTTGGGGCCAGCTGACCCCGACAGTTCTTCACATACATGCTCCAGCTAAACTCTCCATCCTTACAACCTACAAGACAAACACACTTAGAAAATGTGTTTATAGAAGCATGGATAGCTGTGTCAGTTTGTGTGTGTGTGTGTGTGTGTGTGTGTGTGTGTGTGTGTGTGTGTGTGTGTGTGTCTACCTTTAGGCAACAATAACTTATGCCCATTCTTCTCACACCAGCCAGCTGGTTTCAGATCCCACGAGTCAGCGTTGGCCCAGAAGTCATAGCATTCTGGGTAACCATCAAAGTGGAGCCGTACCCTATAGCCTTGTATCTGAGAGGCAAAGGGACAGTCAAATTCTGATTTACAAACGGTGATGAAGATCAATGTGGTCTAGTCGCAAACAACTATTAGCACACGTACCTCTGCAACAGTGAGTACACAGAACAGGGATGGGTGAGACGGGTCCAGCCCCTCCAGCTTCATTCCCACTTTAAAACTGTTCCTGCTTTGAGGAAGTGACTGGTGCTGCAAGACAAATGAACATCATAGCAAAGTGAGACCAAACACACAAAAACATCTGGTCATACTTTTTAAGAAAGCATAAGAAATTGGCCAGCATATATGGGGGGGAAATACCTCTTTGAATAGTTTAACAGGAGCAGCGACGGCCCTCTCCTCTTCCAAGTAAGAAGGCCAGCTCCATGCCCGTTTCTTATTGGCTGGGGCAGTCACTGAGTGTTGGGGAAAAAAATGACTCAAGTATTATATCATGAGGTTGGTGCATGAGGACCACCTCCCCAGTTTGAGTCTAACTTAATTCAGATTGGCTCACTTTACGTGACAATTTTCTTAAATTGTGATCATTTAGTATAATAAAGATATTGTACCTTTTAAATGCATACACAAAATGTGAACATTTAAATTGATATAGCAGAGGACAATCGTCAAGAAGCTTTAATTTAATTGTGTAGTATATAGTGAGCCTGTAAATGCCTTGAAGTTAGTTAACCATGAGAGTCATTTGAAGATTTTCATGGGATTTGGAAACATCCCTCTTCCTCCCTCCCGCCCCTCTACAGTGGCAGCAGTCTAACATACCCAGTTTGGCAATTTTGGCACCTCTCTTGCCTTTGGTAGCTTTGGCCTTTTCCTACAAAAAGGTGAAACGAAAGAACGTGTCAATAATCAGAGCTATCAACTTTTTCCTCACCAACTTAAAGATAAAATATCAGTATTACATTTTTTGTATTTGAAACTTTGTTGCACAATCTATTACAGCAAGACATCACAGAACACTTGTAGCTCTGAAAGAAAACAGCACTGGAAAACAATGTAAGACTATGCTCCCTACCTCTGGTTCCTCTTGGTTGTCTTCCTCTTCATCACCAGAATCCATATAGATCTTCCTCTTTTTGCGCACACGCTTACCCAGCCTCTCCCCATCAACTGCTTGACTCTCCCTCGCTTCTCCTGGGGACGATCTGCCACTGGAGGGCTGCGCGCAAATGGAGCTACAGAATTTGCCCTGAAGGAGGGCGTCTCGGGGAACACGGCCACCACAGGCCCGGCACCTGGACAACTCCCCATTTTGGCCCATGTCTGCGCTAGAGCCAACCTCAACACTGGGACCAACTTCCACACTAGGGCCCTCCGTACAAGGACCCTCTTCTAAAGACAGAAGCACAGGACCGGGGGCTAGAAGACAAAGTAGAGAGAAGGGCTGAAACTGACGTTTGGAGCATTAAAAGTAAACACTGCCATCCTTTACAATAATTATGTTGGAAGGGTTAAAAATGTGCTGTCATACCTTTACCTCGAGATGATCCTGGCTGACTCTGATTGGCTGGAGCTGTGGCTTTGCCAGTCTGCGATTGGCCCTCTGGTGGAGGGGTAGGAGTGTGAGATGGAGCTGGGTCCACGGTCTCAGGCTTTGCCTTCAGCCCTTTGACCTCTGGGTCTGTGACAATCTCAAGTGTCCCAAACTCTGTCATGCGAAACTGAAAAACACAAGTGAGGTAGAGACAGATTTGCTCATCAGGGTGTCTCACAGGAGATTGTTGAGCAGTAGTTGTACGTCACCCCTAATTCATCTGGTCTCCTGAAGAATGTAGTTAGTAGAGGAAGCCTATGTATTAGTCACATTCATTAAACATATGGCATACCATGTATGAAATAGTTCTCTCTCTTCTCTACTGAAGGTCAGCATTTTTTTATTTTTTATAAAATGTATTCTTTTTTTAGACAGTTAGCAAACGTGGTTTTAATTTAAGGCAACGCGTCTTGAACACAACAGGAAATCCTGCTCTTACAAATCTGTGCGGGGTTAGAGACTCATGCACAAACATTCCCACAATCAGAGATGATCCTGGACAGGAACTAATTTCTCTCGTACCCTGATGTCACTGCCTGGCAGCGTGGCAATACCGTCCTTCCAGTCCAGAGCACCCATCATATCAAACTCAGCACCCTGGGAGGGGCCATCACTGGGTGGTGTGTCGGTCATTCCCACTCCTATGATATCCCCAACCTGCATGGACACAATGACGGTCACATTAAAAGACATTGTCATATACTGACACAAAAACATCACAGGGGACCAACATGTAAAAGGGGGTTGAGCAGAAAGGTTCAGTCCACAACTCTGATTTAAATTATGACATTGATATCCGCATATTGGGCCGACTATGCTTGATTATTATAGTGAAGCAGACCCCCCTCTATGGTTTTACCTACAAAGTGCTCCCAACGACAAATGCAGTGTCTCCCTGCACTTGTAAACAGCATTACCAAACATCACCGGTAGATGGCGACTGTGTGCTGGCTTGCAGGATACACCATGCACTTCGATTTCAGACAAAACAGTCAATAATAATATTGTTTTGCTGGTCATCTAACGGGGCTATTCGTGCACAAACGGTCCCAATGGGATGAACCTTTATCATGATCATTGACAAACATGAGAAAAGATGTCTCAACTTGAAGTTAACCACACAAGTTCATCTTTTCCTTGTTTTAACAGTATCTCCTAAAACCGGCCGTGTGCCTTCCTATGAACAAGTGAGAGGGTCATTTGATTATCAATTTTAAAGGGAACACTGTTTCCTGCACCGACTGGACAAACTTAAAAGCGTTTTAATCCGACTAATATTACGGTATAACGTTTTAGTCCTGACGCATGTTCAACACCGAATTAAGGAGATATTTTCTGTTTGCATGGCGGTCATAACCATGTGAAAAGTAAACAACAGCCCGAGCTCGTGGATCTGGATTCAGTTTGACTTTGCACATGATACCTCAATTTTATTCTCGCCATAAATAAAGTGTGTGTAGGAGCGCCCATGATTAGCATTCGTCTTAGACAAAATGGCGGAGCATAGGAAGAGGCCACCAACACGTTTAAACTATGTAAATTACTCAAGTTACCCATTTAAACAAATCATGCAAAGGCGCTACGCGTCGAACAGAGGCGCGTGCTTGCCGTGTAATTTACTGGCTGAGTGTTTTCCGTGCCTCGAGTTATTTTCTTCACTTTCCCCTTGTCACGGAATGTCAGCTGCTAGCTAGCGCTGCCGTGCAGCTAGCAGCCAGCTAGCTCCCCCCGTCCATCTGAACGGAGGGCTGTAGCCGTAGCATTGTGACTGGATGCAGCCAGCTAAGGACGATCTGTAATAAATAAGTTTCCCGGATAATAACAATAGGAAAACGCATTCTACAAATTGCCAATATTTCGCCCAACCCCACACGACACTTACAGTTACAGCGCGCTGCTGTTTCCAGCTTCAACAATGTTGCTTGATTTATTTCTTCAATAGAAACTTGAAAGAAAAGAAAAAAACCGATTTATTTTCGCCGTTTTAAATCAGAGTGTAAATAATGTGAACTAACGCTAATTAGCCAGACGAAGGCCGCTTTTTCAAATTGTGCCACTGTTAACGGCAATAAATGAGTATTAACGCCTGTACTGTTTAAAAACGTGGAACTCACCTCGTTTCTGTTTTAACTCTTATTTAGAGCTGGATAGAAGGATGCGCATGCGTGCAAGATGCGCTGCCTGACAACTTTGGGTCTCGGAAAAGTTCAGTTTACTATCGGTGGTCAATACTCGGCCTGTTTACACTTATAACACGCCCTAAACTCCGTTCAGTGCCGATAAAACGAGTCACACCGATAGTCTGGAGCTCACGTCCCCCCCTTTCTGCTCACAAGTACCCCCCCTCAGAAGTACGGCTGTGTGTCACCGGAGCGCAGTGTCTCCGTGACCGTTGGCGAGCGGTTAGTTGGTCCGGTTGTCCAGCCGGCGGGTTTTCGCCCCAATAACGAACCCGCCAGTCTCGTCAAACTGCTCATTTGTGCGTCACATTGGATGCAATGCGAGCACAGGCGATTATCAGTTTGTACGCGCCGGTGCTAACTGTGGGGGTTTAAATACTAAGGCCTGTAAAAATATATATATATATAAAAACACACGAAATTATATCTTTGTTTTTTCATCAAAAACGACTCAAATACGTTGCTCCACAAGAGTCAGGCCTGATTTGTTCCTTAAAACGTATCTGCTCTGGTGTCGGCTGCTTTGTAGGAGTGCTTATCTTCACCTGTGACGGTGAATGAAGTCGCACAGGAACGGCTTAGTTTAGCCGACTCAAACCTGTGAGAAACACTGCGTTTAACCCGCTAAATCACTGCAGCGGGGTCACATTTGGCAGAAATTCAACATCCAAGCAGTCGGTGTGTCGGACTGCGTGGTGTCATAACTGGAGGTTTGCGTTATGGCTTTAACGTGACAGCTAATCCATTTCATTTAATAGTGAGGCTACTACGGGTGCTTATTCCTTCCTGGTGTTCTCAGATTGAGTTGAAGTATTTGTAGAGTCGCTAACAGTCCAAACACTCACGTTGAACCACATCATCTCCAGCTGTCTTGCTCCCACATTGGGCGGTTACGCTTTCTCCGGTATAATAATAATAAAGCTCTTGATTTTATTGGCCGTTCTCGACATAATATTTGATGAAATGAACCAAGTCTAAACACACCTCGCCGTCGTATTTAATGGCTACGTATCAGCAGCTGCAGCTAACAGGTACATAGAGAGAAAGTATTTATTCCAGTCAACAAAGGCCGCCCTGATACGAGTTGAGATGAGTTCAGGGGACGACGGTGGAAGCGGCGGCGCTGCTGCTTTGTGTCCCCTGTTGGTCGCTAGATGGCAGGAGAAGTCCAGTTTTCAAGAGGATTAACGGGCTCGTGCATCGTGCTGCAGCCAGCAATTATTTAGTAATATAACAAGTACGAACCATGAGATGGCATTCAAAGGCAAAGCGGTCGACTCGAAGGTGAGAGATCAGTACGTGTGTGTCATGAACGTCTCCGTGAACTGTCAGTCGGTGGGGGATCGACTGATTGTGGAAATCATGTGCGATTATGAAATGAGTATGCTATGACAAAGCTATGTTACGTCTGAAGTCTACGTTGTTTTGTTGTTGTAACATACGGATTATAATCCTAACTGTAAAAAGCAGGGTTTGCAGCAGACAGAGTGGCTGTCTGCTGCAGCCTGTTAGCATGTCGGACCGCATCGCTTCAGGTTGGTGTTCACGCGGAAGATGTGCGTGTCGCCTGTTACAACAACTGAGATGCTGTGTTGTGATGCATTCTGTCTCAAACCCGCAGACCGTGCTCTCCAATCTGCTGCTATGTCTGGTGATGTTTTACTCTCTTTTCTACATGATTGGGAGCGTGTGCTTCGGTGCCTTCAGGTGAGGATCTCTTAGACGCATGCGCGCGGGCGGTATGCTTTTTTTTTTTTTTTTTACAGTTTTTTTTTTTTTTTTTACTGGTTTTGTAGGCAAAATATGTCACGTGTAGTCCGCAGTTTTTTTGGGGGGGGGGGGGGGGGAATACGTACACACAATGCACAGACAGCAGGAAGTCAAGGGGGTTAATTTGCTTATGGATCCACCTTTGCAGCAGGTGAGATTGTATCTACCTACATGTGACCTATCTGTAGCATCCGTTGAGCTGTTGCCAAGTAGACAACATATACTGCTGAATTATGTAAACACTTTGCATTGGTTTAACAGACTCTCTTTACATTTCTGACAATAGTTTACCTTCTTATTGTCCATTTAATCTAGTTCTAACGTCTCCTTTAGGTTGGATCACTTTGACGGATTGATTCCATTCGACTTTAAGACTGAACCTGCTGAATCCAACTCCAAATACTTGGGTGAGCACCCTAAATGCAGCCACCATCAACGATGGGCATGAACTTTTTTTCTCATTTTCTGTATTTTTCCGCTGTTTATCTTCCTCAGTGAACCTCCTGTCCTTGGAGCTCACCTACTTTTGCAGTGGCCTTTGTTTTGCTGCAGTGGTGAGGAGGAGGGTGTGGGACTACGCCCTCACGGTCACTCTTCTTCATGTAATGATCACCAGTCTAGGTGAGCGGAACTCTAACCACATCTTTCTATGGACACACATCGGTTAATGTGTTGTGAAACAGCACCCTTTGTTTCCATGTTGCAGTTATGTTGGAGTTTCCCACGGTGTGGCAGTGGTGGCTAGCTTTAGGTAAATCAAAAATCACTCGCAACTTATCTGTTAATTATTGATTTTAACTTTATGAGTTCAATTCTTTTGGATGCTCTACGTTTTTGCTGTTCCACAGGTAGCGGCTTGTTTCTGATGATATGCAACGGTCAGCTGATAGCTTACTTCACCTGCAAGAGTGACCAGAGCTACGCCTCCTTCAGCTTCTACTGACAGACAGGAAGCCACTCTGTGTATGAACTGTTTCTCAAACAGTCTTGTGGAGTGATGTAAAAAGGATCAGACCAGATGCTCTCATCCTGGAGACAGCCATCAGGTTCTCAACAGTGATGGGCTTTTTGTGTTCGTCACTAAAAAAAGAAGAAAGTATCCTTTATTAATCCCCTTGGGTAAATTGGTTGGGGGTTCAGTGTCTTGCTCATTGACACTTCGACATGCGAACTATGGGGAGACCTGGGATCGAACCGGCTACCTTGTGGTTACAGCCGCCCCAAAAGACTTCTTACCTCTTCCTCACCATCCCACATCATGTCATAACTGGGTCCAATTGGTGTTCAAGTGTTTCCAACACACTGGCATCCTTAGGTTTTATGTAAATACCAATACTCTCTGCATATTGCTTGTGATACACAATGCGTCTGTTACTGTGGAGGATTTTAAGGCAGCCTGTGAAGTATTTTCAGAACCTTTTGAAATGGGAAAGTTGCAATACATGTTTGTAGTATATTTTAAAGATGAATGTTAAGTAAAGCTGCTTGAGATTAAGTGGTTATTTTTCAATTTTCTTACACATTAAGGGAGCTAGGACTTGTGAAATAGTGACCAGCCTATTTCACATTATGAACTGGTGCTTAAAATAACTTATTACATAAAATATACTGTAATTTAGTGAGACATCAATGAGACATGCAGTGTTAGTGCAATAATCCTTTTGCGTTTAAAAATAGACTTTGATTTAATAATTTATGACATAAAAAAATAAATATTTGAACTAAAATGCTCCCAGAGGAATTGGTGTTGTTATGAAACCGTCTCTGCTGCCACCTACTCCACTAGGTTCATGAAGGAGAATCCTGGGAAGGCCTCGCTGGTCCTGCCCGCCTGACACCGCTCACTCACAGAGGCATTGACAGGTTGTCGCGTGAAATCTGGGTCAATGTAACTGATTTCACAGGGACCAGTCTGGAGAGTCCAGAGGAATAAACACACACTAGACTACACTGTCAATTGACTCAAAACATAGATTGCTCTCCATCCATTTCTGAACCCCTCCTACCACTTTTGGGATGAACGGAGGTCTAACTTTCTTGGCCGGAGCTCGTCCCAGTTGACGGATGCAAAGAAGGAATGTTCCTGCAGCTCCACCTGAAATTAGACCCTCTGTGGTCATGTGTGTGTGTATTTGCATCATTGCTTGTTTCTTTTTTTTCTTCTTTTTTCTGCATAGTGTTGTTTGTGCACTTACAAGGTCATGGCTCACACATATGCGTTTGGAGACATCTCTTTCCAGCAATCCCTGTAAGAGTGAGCAGGCATCCTGAGACCCCCCCCCCCCACCACTACGCCGAGGAGCGTGAAGTATGTTGTCAAACATCTCTGCTTTGCTATGGCTATAAAATGGAGGCTGAGAGAAAGGACAGGGAGATGGAGTAAGGAGAAGATGCGGAGGAGGGTGATAGGATGGAAAGATTATTTCACCTTCTCAACTCACCAGTCCATACAGCATCTCAAACAATACAGTGCTGTATTGTATGTGTGGCCTTGCAGCACCTCTGGAGCGAGGTACTCGGGAGTCCCACAGAATGTATGCATAATCCCACCAATGGCAACCCCCTTCTTTACAAAGTCCAATGTCAGTCAGCATCACATGACCCTCACTGTCCAGCAGGATGTTCTCTGGTTTGAGGTCTCTGGAAGACAGATGGGACAAAAGTGTTGGTTTAGTCAACAGATTCCTGCAAAAAATGTATTTCAACTGATATTGCTGTTGTTTTTCTTTCAATGTTCTCTGGTTCCACCTTGATTTCACTTTACTGTTTATTTTTTAATATGGTATTGGAGGACATTGTTTTTTGGTGTAAACATTTTCTATGCAGAGCTTTGTTATCAAAGTGAACATTTCATTGGGAATTCCCTGCATGAATCAATTAAACATGAGCAAAGAAAGAGTGACTTTGCAATGGCTTGGTTATTTGTGAGTGAGAGTGAGAGTGTGTGAGTGAGAGTGTGTGTGTGAGTGAGAGAGTGTGAGTGAGAGAGTGTGAGTGAGAGAGTGTGAGTGAGAGAGTGTGAGTGTGAGAGTGTGAGTGTGAGAGTGTGAGAGAGAACCTGTAAACAATGTCCAGAGAGTGGAGGTAGGCCAGGGCCATCGCCATCTCTGCAGCGTAGAAAGCAGCCCTGGTTTCAGGAAAGGACCCCACCCTCTGAAGGTGGTAGAAAAGCTGAGAAGAAACCGATGAGTGGTGGAATTTGTTTAACCAAATTGGATGGATGAGTAGGCTTCAGAAATATGTTGCTATTTCTTTTGATTTAATGCTTTATATTTGTAAAAAATAATGACCCAATATATGACACCAAGATTGCATTGTTTTGAACCTTTTGAATGGTTATGGGCAAAGTGAGACTGTCAATCATTTCACCCCTGTTTTTAACCATACCACAGTTGACAGAGAAGTAATTACTTTTATCACACACCTCACCACCATTAACGTAGTCCAGAACAAAGTAGAGCGTGTTTAGTGTCTGGAAAGAGAAATGGAGCCCCACTAGGAATGGATGTTGTAGTCCCTTCAGCAGCACGCTCCTCTCAACCATCACATGCTGCTGCTATAGAAACACAACAGTTACAGTAGATACAGTGGATGGATGAATGATTGATAGTTTACCTCTTTTCTTTTGACAATGATCTGTTTCTGAAGCACTTTGACAGCATAGTAGCCTTCATGTTTTGTATGTCTGGCGAGCAGCACCTGTACACGTTTGAGCGATGTCATTTCATTTCCCAACAAAAATCTCAAAAGCACAAATACAAAAATGTACAAGAATAAAAAAATCCAACCTTTCCAAAGCTTCCTTTGCTGATGGTTTCATCCTGGTTAACAAGACCGAAGAAAACTGTCACATATGTGTTCATAGGCATACTGTTGATCAGTAATTACTTAATTTGTGGTTAATACATGATTAATAAATGAACAGAACAGTTAATAAGCTAGAATAAATGCATGATTTAAAATGTGTTTTTGTTGGAACCACACATTTATGTAAATGAACCATGCCACTGCTAAATGTCGTTGACTTAGGGAAGTGGTCAACTCTTGTCTTTTTTCTGTCATCCTGCAGGTGGTAAAATGACTCAGTGTGAGGTTTCTGTGTTCCCTGAGCTCTGAGGAGAGAAAAGACACAGGGACAGAAAAGTCAGGAGGTCAGATTTAGTTTCTTTAAAAAACAAAACCCTCTGTACTCACCACTGCGCCTCTCTCGTCCTTCTCTCTTCTCATCCTGCTCTGGCTCTTCTGGGTGTCCAGACTTCAATCAAGAGGTCAAAAACAGTAGATATATCTTCAGACAGTAGATGTATACATGTGGGTTTTCTTTGGTTTTAAAAATATCCACTTCAACCCAAACGTAAAAAGCTGTAAACATGATGTTCTTTGAGTACTTACTGTTTGCAGAACTGTTGACTGGAAACACATTTGTGTAGAAGTCACTGAAGCCAACTTTCTTCGCCTTGAACAGAGCTCCAAGCCAAGCAGCTAGTCCCTGACAGAAGAGGTCAAAAGCTGAAACGATATTTAGCGTTAGATACTTAGTTAAGGCCTTGAATGTGACATAACGTTACTTTAATTAAGTTGTTATCACAAATAACAAAAGTTACGGTTTCAACTTAAATATTACTTTAATATAATATTCTTATTACGGTTTTCTAATGTCTTCTATAACGTTAGCTAACCGTTACTTTTGACTGTATTACATGAACTAACTTAACGTAAATACTTTAGGTAAAAACGTTTAACGTAAACAACGCCGGTAAACAAGATATCCTTAATTTACCTGAGAAAAATGACACAAGCCCTCTCATTTTGTCATAGTCATGAGTCATCTGGACGAAGACAGCCTGCCTAAGAGGTGTTTTATAAACTGACACAGAGGAGAGAAGAGTTTGGTTGATAGTAAAGGAGCGCTGCCTTGTCCCAAACTTTCCACGTGTGGCTGCTCTGTTTAAAGACCTGACGTAGGAGACGCAGTTACCTCCACAATGCTGCGTTAAAGTGCCCTCGGAGATCGGAAATAGTGACGCGTGCGCACAAGATCGACTTAAAGGCAAATGTTTGTCTTTTGTATCTGATCTATAAAGCATTATAAACTATCAATAAATCCATTAATAAGAGATTATAAACCTTTTATAAACTGTGTTCTTTTTGAAAGGCGCACCTTAAAGGGAAATGTTTGCCTTTTGTATCTAATCTATAAAATATTATAAAACATTATAAACCAGCTTATAAACCCTTTATAAACGGTGTCCTTTTTTAAAGGGGCACCAAATTAATAGGCCTATATACTCCTCCTAACCATGCAATATATAGTACGCATTTACTTGTAAATAATACCACAGCGTAGCACATGGTGAGTAGCTTTAATCCATAGTACAAAGGGGTCAACAAAAACACAGAGAAGCAGGCAACAAGTAAGGAAACACTTCAGGTCTTGAGGAAACAAGTTGTCAACACATGAAGGCAGCGGACTTAGTTCAGTGCCTTGTACCCACTCGGTCGGGGAAGGCCCCAATTGATTTTGAGCATTTTTTCTTTCTTTCTTTAGTCCTCTTTATTTGTCACATTTTTGGAAAACAATGTATAACACCAGTAAGTCTAACAGTGGGCCTACTCATGTAGGCTATTGAATTAATGTGCTTGTGTGCTAGCCAATGTGTAGAAAAAGATCAACACCGGACAACACACATTATTTTTGTATGACCAGAGATTTTCAGCTCACACTTTTCCTTTGAACCTTAGGATAGTTAATGGGTCATGGAAACTACACTACATGCGTAAAGTCATGACAGCATTCCAACACATGACAGTCTTGTATCTGTCCTCCTGTCTCATGCGGCTGCTGCCCACCTGAGTAAGGACAGGGCCTGTCCACGCCATCACAGACCTAGTTTCATGCTTGTCATATATGATGAAACCCAGGGGCATCTAGCATAGTGGCTGGTTGTTGCATCAGTTGCAGCAGTTTATACACTCCAGACATTCAGACACAATTAAATTCAAATAATCCTGTTGTTAAATTCATAACTTTATATTAACATGTGATTACTTAATTGGAAAATAAAGAGGAACTGTCTTGAGTCTGGCACAAACCAATTCTTGAGAGAGATGGAGAGGTACAAACATTCTTCTCTTCCATCAGTAAAAGCAAAAGAAGTTAGAGACAATACACTCTTTTCAGACTTGAAACTGGGCTTTGTCAATATGAGCGCAAAGGTTTAAATAGAAGTATTGTCTTAAACTGGATGTGAGCAATGGATGACTAGCATGGTATCAGAATAAGAGGGTGTGAATCAGATAAGTGGGACATGAAGTGCAGATACTGAATAAGATCACGTTTGTTTCTGTGTCTGTTTCTAAATTGGTAGCTGCTGATCAGAGTTGGTACAGGGTGTCTTGGTTACTGTGGCAGAAAGCTGATCCTTGAACAACAGCAGTGGGGAGGTCCCTCTCTGTCACACTGCAAGCTTCGCCCTGTCGCCCCAAAGCAAACTGGTCTCTGCCGGTCTGACACCTCACGCCAACGGCACTGGAACTAGCTGGGGCTGTTTTTTGCGTCTCCAGGCATGAAACAGGTGACACTGAACACAACGCATACATCTCTGCAGTCTAACAGCATTCCCACAAGAGAGGAAACCCAGCAAAGATTCAGCAGATCAACCAATGTCACCAGAAAGAACAGACTCGCTGCTTCAGCATCAAGCCTAAGCAGGAGGGGAAAGTTGAACCACAGCAACCTATGACTGCAGAATGACACCTAATACGCTGTGTAACTTCTGGTTTCAATGACAGCTCCATTATCATCAGCCTTCATCCGCTCTTTCCTTCATTATCTCATTCCAGAATCAAAATAAAACAAAATAAATGACGTTCATAAATGCCTTCAACATTCTTTTCTTATAGGGTGTTACAGATTATATGAGTTATTGGGTGTGTTTTATTCATCAAGTAGCAATGAGCATGAGCAGTTCATTTTTCATGCTGAACACATGTGACAGCAGTACTTATTCTGTCCTGTAGATGGAGGCAGGAAAGCAGAGCATTTCTTGTAGTAGACTAAATTTATTTTTTAATGGGTATTTGTATCTTCAAAGACACAAACAACATTTCCATCAGCCTGCTGTCCGTGAGCAGCTTTTTTTTTTTAATCACATCAGTTTAGCATCAGAAAAAGCAACATGTACACATTGCTCTGTGGCTTCTCTTGATTTGAAGCTCATTGTACTTCACTGAACTTTGAAGTGGTCACTGAAGAGAAGAAAGCAGGATGCAACACCTATTTATTAATTACCTTTGAGAGCAACAGCAGAATAACAGTTGATTAGTTCATGATGATTGATTTAATCTCATTATTTTGATAATGAAATAATACAATTGTTACTGCCAGTCTTTTCTGACTTTTTACTAACAAAACAATCAATCCATAAATGCAGAAAATAATCTGGAGATTAATCCGTTAAGATTATATTCATCAATTTTATATGTGATTATTATATACGAAAAATGTGCTCCACCTCAACCAACTAAAACAATACGATTTTGCTTTTACATTAATGAATGAGTTTTAATAATCTAATTAGATTATATATATATATATCATTGTAAATATCATTGTAAATCACAGGGGCAATTTCTCTGCATTGTACACTTTTACTTTTTACTTTCTACACACTTTACTGACACTTATATACTTAAGGTACATTGTCAGTGCAGGACTTGTACTTGTAATTGAGTATTATTACTTAGGTCAAATGTTTGTAATGTTTTGGTTTTTTCTTGCCCTGCATATTTCCTGTGCTTTGCGCGCGCGCGCCCTACATCGGCAGCGCGCGCGGTGAAGGGGCGGGGCCGCGCAGTGTCAGCGCAGGGATGAGAAACTTGTCCCGGATATTTACCTAACAATACCTGGCTCTTCCGACGCGCCTCGTCCCGAGGAATATGATCCGTCTTTGAAGCGGGACGACTGAGGTACACATATCGTTTTTTTAAATCTTGTAAACATTCTCTTCCCAAAAAGCAGTCACTTGGCCAAGTTGTTGTTACGAGGATCGCTGTGGTTGGAGGAAAGTTTGCCAGTGAAGTGGTCCTCCTTTTGGGTGTCGGTTAGCTGTAGAAAACTTCAGGTTGTCAACAGGTTCCTTGTCGGCGCAGTGGTCAAAGTACAGTGAGGTCGCAGCAGAGTTCATTATCGACAGTCGGACAATATAAATATGTGCCTAATACACTGAAATAGCGCCCTATTTGTTCTTTGGTATGTGGACATTTGGTAAAGCAGTAGAGGCCATCAATGCTAGTTGTTTCTATGCCCTACAGTGTGCACTTTTAACTTGTACAGATACGTCTATGGCGGAAAATGTGTGTAAAAGCATCATAAAGTCAAATAACTATTTTATTTCTCAATCTGTAGCTGTCATGTTGACATAGACATAGATCCCAGATGCGAAACACCCAGTGAGGTCATACGTCTCCACATCACGATGATTCTTTTTAAATGTAGCATTCACTTGTAAATTCATTAGAGACCTGCCTGTGAGAGGTGCAATTATGGAAAACAAGTCACCAAACTGGGAACAGCTCGCTTTTAATATATTCAGAGTGTGTCACTGTGTTCAAACATTAACTCAAACACTGTGTGTCTTTTCAGAATCAGTGTGAGGCAGGCTGATTTGGGTCCATTAATCATTCACCTGCAAACCAAGACCGGACACATGTAGCTACACACACTTGCATGCACATATATGCACACACACACACACACAAACACACACACACGCACATATATTGATTTATGTATTGTCAAAGCCGGGGTAAGTTATTAGCTTTGAGCATGTATTAGTAATGCATGTATGTGTGCGTGTGTGTTTTTGGTCCTGCTGCGTACATTGCTCCCAGAGGCTGGTCTGAGATCAGTCTTAGTGTAGTGTAGATGGGCGTATTCAACTGAGAAAATGTTTAACATTCTTATCATTCAGCTGCCTGTGTAAGGCGGGGAGACGCAGCAGGGGGAGCAGCAGGGAGAGGGAAGAGACATGTTCAGACCCAGGCCGAAATAATAAGGAATTACACACACACACACACTCAAACAGTCACTCCTTTGCATTCACGCTGCATTACTCACTGCAACCCGGTGCTCCATAGAGCACACGTATTACTCATCACCAATGTCATCCTGAGGGAGGTGCATTTGAAGACAACAGCCTGGAAACATCTCACACTGTTTTTGTGGTTGTGTGTATGTGTGTGTGTGTGTGTGTGTGTTTCCAGGTCCCCGTTCAGCGACGAGCTGAGGGCAGGCTTTTTGTCTTGAGAGGGAGGCAGAGTTACCGTAGTAACAGACATGCCAAAACCGGAACTGCTCTGCCTAGTTCAGCTACTGAACGGCACTATCGAGACCTTCAGAGTCAGCGTGCGTAAAACACACAGACACACACAGACATATACGCACACTGTTTCCTGTCTGTCGTCGAAGAGATCATATGTTATTCCAATCTGTTTCTGTGCTCTGCTAATGATCGTAACGTCAGTGCATGATACAGTGACCGACTACTCTTTCATATTCCCATTGAGCCACATCTCTTGTTTAACTCTGTGACCTTGATTTGAAGTCACGCTCACCTACTGCATCTTACAGAGCTCGTCACACTTAAAATGAGCCTTTAACATCCGCAGTATACTCACACACACTGACAAGCATAAACGCACACACATGCAGGCAATAGCAAAGACTGCTTTCTAGGACAGCAGCTGTGCAGCATCTTTATGTGTGGAGAAAGCGCTGCGGTTGTTTGAAATATTAAGTCTCCATTATGACTCTAAAAAAAATATAAAAACATAAAAATAATAACACATTTCTGAGGGATGCATGGCCCATTTAAACAGATCGTCACCCGGATTGTGTGTCCACACGCACATTGAAAATTGTTGTGTTTCCTGCTGCAAGAACCCACTGTTTGCCACAGTTTACAGTAAACACGGTCCTCTTGTTATGTGAATGTGCTTCATATAACAAAAAGTGCGGAGAAAATGCAGATGAGCTGCATGTTTTTCCTCAGAGTGATTAATAGTTAAGTGTTTTTCACCTGGATATATGCATTATTAATTGTTTTTGTCTAATATACAACCAATTTTAATATTTAAAATAAACAAAGAGAAACTCACGGATTAATTAAATCAAAGTATCCCTATCTATATATGAGGCACAACTGCAACATATGGCACAGTGTTTATACATGTACAAATAAGCAACGGGTAAATGTCAGTAAAAATGTTTTGGCTGATATTAATGTTTGTTTGTTGTTTCCATCTTTCAGAAGCAGGATGAAGGTGTGGTTCTGTTGGACCAAGTATGCGACCACCTGGGCCTGCAGGAGAGGCAGCTCTTCAGTCTGCAGATCAGAGAATCCAGCACAGCCATCGCCTCAGTCACAGCCAACACACACTCTCCTGTGAGCTCACTGTTCATCTGCTGAGCATTTGGGCTGGGAATGTAACGTATTTCACTCGCTGATTGCTGTTTAGACGATGATAACCGCAGGGTATGCTTCCATAAATGCTTTTTTTTAGCCTCACTTAGCCGCCATTATACTTAATGAATTTCTTTCTCTCAGCGATGGTTGGAGCCTGAGAAACCCTTGAAGAAGCAGATAAAAGGTATCTGTCTTTTTCTCGCTTCAGGGAATTCACTGTTTTTTTTTATGGAGTTATTTCTCCAGACAAGTATATTTTTGTTTGAAAATATATATATATATATATATATATATATATATATATATATATATATATATTACAATACATTTATAGATAGGGGTGTAGAAGAGAAGAGTATTAAGGTGGACCTGCAACTACAGATATATACTGTTTCTCTGCAGGTCTTGCATCTCCCTTCTATGTGAACTTCAGAGTACGATTCTTCATGTCTGATCCTAACTCTCTGCAGCATGAACAGACAAGGTTAGTATATATGCCTCTCAGTTATGTGTGTTTTTGCAACAGTCATATTTCACTAGATATTGATCTAGAGAAGTTGTTTGACTCACAAAGATACCTTTCGGTTAGGAATGTGAAGAAAAAAAATGAAGTTGTGTAAAGTTCCTCTTGTCTCGTACCTGCAGGCACCTGTACTTCCTCCAGATCAGGAGTGACATTAGAGAAGGACGGTTAGTGACACACAAACTCAACCGCTCTTCCCCCCTGTGCACAGTATGTGTTTAGCCAATACAATGTGTAATCATGGAGTGTGATTGCAGGTTGCAGTGCCCGCTGAGTGCAGCTGTAGTGTTGGCCTCTTACGCCGTGCAGTGTAAGTCCTATCTCTTCCTCGAGAAGCAAATGATTAATGACTTAATAATAACGGAGTGAGTAATTAGTCCTGTTGAGGATGCTCTCTAACAGTACCCCAGATGTCACTGGTGAATGTTTGCATCTGGTGATTTGTCGATGCTCAGTGTCTCTTTCCATCGCCTGCAGCGGAGATGGGGGATCACTGTCCATCTCGACTCCCCGGTTACCTCTCCAAAAGCTTCTTCATTCCTGAGCAGGATGAAGACTTTCTGTCTAAAGTGGAGGAACTTCATCCACAGCACAAGTAATACGGGCAGTTTCATTACATCTAGTTTCCACCGACAAAAAGCAAGTTTGTTGTGCGGTTGGTTCCTGGTGATGTATGTGACTCTGTGTATGTGTTTGTGTTCTCAGGGGGCTGAAGCAGAGCGAGGCCGAGCTGTGTTTCCTCAACACAGCTCGGACGCTGGAGCTGTATGGGGTGGAGCTGCATGCTGCCATGGTAGAGAGACTCCCTCGCAGTAAACATTCATGTAATTCCTCTTTATTCCCCTCATGTATGACTTTTTTTTTTTGTCATTCCCTCGTCGGCTTCCAGGACACTAATGACGCCCCTCTGAAGGTGGGTTTGGCCTCCAGTGGTGTTGCAATATTCTGCAATATGATTTGCTCCAGTTTCTTCCCCTGGTGAGTGATGACGACGTTAATTACATTTCTTTGTTCTTGTATTTCTTTTTTTCCTTCAACCAATTGCATTCTTCACATGTAGGGGAAACATCATCAAGATTTCATTCAAGAGGAAACGCTTTCTCATACATCTGAAACGTAAACATGTGAGTCACTCTATCGTTGATTTATTCTTTATAGCTCGAAACAAATTGTTGCTTTTTATTGCTCTACACACCTGGCTGATGACTCCATGGAAAGTTTGGAGTTAACAAAATGTTTTGATTGCTTGTATATTGAGCTGAAATTATAGCTAAATTTAGGACTTTCATTTTTTTATTTATTCACAAGCTTGTCATGGTCTACATAGAGTATAGATTGATTGAATGGTTCATATCCACACTTTATATGTGTGATTGTTGAAGTTTGATTAATCATAATAGCACCATCAATTTGATCTAAATGTTTAATTATATCTAAATGTTTAAAACTCACATATATGATATCAGCATACTGAGAACTAGTGTGAATATAGTGCGGTCTAAATGGTTTAACATATAGCCTGCTTTATTTAGAAAGGATCAAAGTCTCTTGTAAAAAAAAAAAAAAAAAACTACTAAGAGTCATAGCAGGTGTGTGGAAAGGCTGTGATGGCCATGACGGGGCAAGGCTGCTTGGGCTGTGATAGAAGGAGTGAGCTGTGCTGGGAGAAGTATTGCAACTCCCACTAGAAAGATGTTACTCAAGGGAAAGAGCTGACTATGACAAACTGGTCCATGCGAACAACCATACGAACATCCCTCACACCCACATGACAGGGAACGTGACACACTCTGTGATATACTGGGTTGAATTAAAAAATATTGAAGTATCCAAGAAAAAGGAGCTCAAAAGATGAAAGGCGATGTCAGCCACACTGTATAAGACTATCTATATTATGTCTATTGCATCAAAACTCTGTCTAATGCCAGTGCTTTCTTCATAGATCACCAGGACACCAATAGGTGTTAACTATAGAACAAAAATAGCAATGGAGCAGTAGTTTAGACTCCATCAACTGGCCCAGTCAGAACTTCTTTTATCCGTCATGACAAGTAATAAATCATTCAAACAAAATGTGAGAAGAAGAGAAGAGCTGTGACCTTGAATATTGGAGTTGCAAAGAACTCCAACAGTATATAAAGCATTATAAAATAATCTCTGTATATTGCAGGGGGAGACCCAGGATTGTGAGGTGTCTCTGGTTCTGCCCTGTTCCAAGACCTGTAAGAACCTGTGGAGGTCCAGTGTGGATCATCACTCCTTCTTCTGCTCCAACCGGACGGTCAGGAGCCCCAAACACAACAACAGTACAGTTCAGTCCTACAGAAAGTTGATAACACAACACCTGGGACTTGGCAACAGTAAAACTGAGAGGTGAGTATTGCCTGTACATATATATATTTGCATGTATATTCTTGTCATGAACACTGAAAAGTTTATTTTCCCTTCCTATTCACAGTGGTCCAGTGTGCCAGCGTGTTGTGGGGGGGATGGTGTGGAACCCAGTCCTGCGGAGGTCGATTTCATCGGAGTACCTCGAAACCAAGAGCCTGCCCTCTAGATCGCCCCCTAACACCCCCAACTGGTACGGCCACAACGTTATGTTCTCAGTCAAACATCCATCCAGCGTCTCTTTTCCATTTTTTTTTTAACTCAGATCATATCATTGGATAAAATCTTACACTTGCCGGGTTTTTCCTGGTGTGTCCCTTCAACAGGCGAAGTCCTCGAGTTCGCCACGGCATCCGTAAACCTCGCCCATCCTCAGTTGAGCTGATCAATGACATGAAAGACATGTCGGAGGGGGAGGACGTCTTCTACACATACAGGGCGTCTGTGAGCAGCAGCAAGGACAGTGAGGGAGACACTTCACCGCATCCGTAAGTTTGAGTTAGAGGAATGTGTCTACTTCTGAGGCACTCTTAAACGCTCAATTCATTGGGCCGTGATGATGTAATAGGACTGAAAGTTTAATCATTTTCACACCGACGTTGCAATCAGATTTAGTGCAATTTTTGTATTGGAAGAGCTGCAATTGTAATTACAGCATTAGTGACATCTGTTTATATCAAATGTAGCTAGTTAATGTTAATGCAGTAGGCCAGAGATTTTATTCAAGAGAAAAGAAGCACCGCCTTGTATGATTTTTATATCTGGATGTTAGGAAAGCTGGAAGGTTGTTACATTTGTGATAACTGGTACGTAAGTTATCACGATAATATACTATGTAGACCACCAAATAGTCAAAAAGTATCAATTAAATAAGTCAAGCAGGCCAAACGTGTGTTGTTATACAAAAATATTATGAATTGTATCACATCTGAAAGTCATCTGTTAACCTGCAAATCTCTATTTCATCTCTTTCTCTTACAGCCAGCTGACAGACGAGGCTTTGTTACGAAACGACGACAGTATTGGAGAGGAGGATGGTGACCACAGCTCACACCACTACGATAAGGTCCGTTATGTCCCCATCAACTCTAAAAAAGTGTATTACTGAATATCCATCACTGTCTCTATTGATTCTGAGTACTTGTGTGTATGCAGGGTGCTCTCGGCGATGGTGACTTGATGCTCTTATGTATTGCCCCCGATCATGACGGCAAGTTTGGCTTCAATGTTAAAGTGGGTCTCTCTCTTACACTCTTTGTGTGTCTCTTACCTTCAAGTGTGGCAGGCAATGTTTTATGTTATTGACACACATAACGTGTGTCAATAACATAAAGTTGTCACTCCTCCGCTTTTGCTCCATTTAATTTCCCAACTCCTCCTAGGGTGGAGTGGACCAGAAGATGCCTCTCGCCATATCCCACGTTAAACCCGACTCTCCGGTAAGAACCAACTCGGGTGTGTTTGTGTTTTGAAAGCGTGGCGTCAAAATAACTTTATGATGAAATGTAAACACAATATGGATTGATGAATAGATATGAAAAAGAGCTGTAACAACAATGTATATGTGTATATGTGACTAATTGTGTCATTCATTTGTTAAGATAAACCTTTTAGTTTTGGACTGTTGGTCTGACAAAACGTCACTTTTGGCTTTACGATATTGTAAACATTTTCCACTACTCGATTAATTAATGCTAAAAATGGGGAAACATCTTTGTATAGACTGAACGACACTGTATTTTTAAGGCCAATACAGATATCGATATTTGATAGTTTAAAGATATTGATAACGATATATTGGCCAATGGTAATTAGAAATTAAAAAAAATCAATAAAATATCTTGATTCGCAATTACTAGATTTATTTTTTGATAAATCCTGAAGAGACATTTTTTAGTTGAAACGTCAACTTGACAGTGCTCTCTGGTGGACAAGCTATGTAATGGTGACACTGTTTCTAAAGTAAGTTTTATCGTCTCTAGACTGCAATTTCTTGTTTCTAATCTGCCAACATATACACTGATACTGGTGTATAATAAACTCATATCAGCCGATATATGGGTTTACCTCTAGGCCTGAGACTGAAAGACAGATTACGTGTGGAGATGTCAGCTTTGTGTTGTTTGTAGGCAGGTCGATGTGAGCCCAAACTCCTGGAGGGAGACCTGTTGGTGCTCATCAACGGCCGAGACATTTCTGAACACACACATGATCAGGTTGTCATGTTCATACGAGCCAGCAGAGAGTCGCACTCCAGAGAGCTGGCCTTGCTCATCAGACGTAAAGGTGTGTGTGTGTGTGTGTGTGTGTGTGTGTGTGTGTGTGTGTGTGTGTGTGTGTGTGTGTGTGTGTGTGTGTGTGTGTGTGTGTGTGTGTGTGTGTGTGTGTGTGTGTGTGTGTGTGTGTGTGTGTGTGTGTGTGAGAGAGAGACACAGAGAGACAAAACTGCTGAAGCAGCATGTGATACAAGAGTGCAAACTGTCTGTCTTATTTCTATGAATATTTATCACCGCCTTGAACCGTCCTTGCATTCCAGGTCCTGGCCGGGTGGCACCCCTGCTGCAGTTACATCCCGCCCTCACGCTCACCGGCCAATCACAGGGAGACAAGCTGTCAACTGGCCAGTCGGAGCGGGTCACGACAGTCGGGGAATCGATGAGACAGCTTGAGAGAGGAATACAGTCCGGCACCTTCTGTTTCCATTTTGAGGTATTTAAAAGGAGGGGGGAGAACATGTATTTATGTAATGTAATAGGGTACTTATAAGCCAAACCAAAAAAAATACATCTTTTCTTTTAAGCAGGCTTGAGTCTGTCCCACAAACACAGTTATTTTGGATCATGAGCCTGTTTTGTGGACAGATGTCAGCCCTAATCTTCACTCAGACAATCTAAAACAAAGATGCCGTCACCGGCCTGGAATTTGCAGTTTTTGTTTGTGTATGTTTCTGTGTGTGTTTACGTGCAGAGCGTGTGTTTGTATGCTTGTAATTCCTAGAATTTATACAGGAGGAAGCCTGGTCTGTCACTAAACTGTGCTCGGCTGCCTGAGAACATGGACAAGAATCGATACAAGGATGTTTTACCTTGTAAGTGCTGCTTATTCTGATTGTCTGATTGTCTGTGCGATGCTATTCGCCCTCCCGCAGCTCCTATAGTTACCTTTCTAACCTTGATCTGAAAGCTCACCGCTGTAGCACCTCATGGAATTTAATTGGTTGCGCCTGTGGTGCTTCTAAGGCTCTATTGTGACCCTCACACACTGCTGCCCTGCTCTCCTTTCAGATGATGCCACCAGAGTGGTGCTTCAGGGCAAAGAGGACTACATCAACGGCAGCCACATCACGGTGCGCATCACCTATATGAAGTGTCTCTTCCCTGTCTGACATTTAATGTAATCGTCTGTGTTGTGTGTGTGTGTGTGTGTGTGTGTTTATTGTCTGTCTCGCAGGTGGTGCCCCCCGTGTCTGGTGTGTGCTTACGTTATGTTGCGGCTCAGGGTCCATTGCCACATACCTGCACTCACTTTTGGCAGACTGTTTGGGAGCAACAGATACACACCATCATCATGCTAACGACTCTGACAGAGAGGGGACGGGTATACACGCGTTCATACTTTCACACCGTAAATAGACACATTAGCACAGGAATGTAAAAGAGGAAACAGAAGGTGAAACACGTGATGTTACACAGCTTAATATCAACTGCAGCACTACTATTACATTATTACATGACGTTCCATGTTTTGTTTGATATGTGATTACTGTAATTACAAGGTTCAGTGGTGATGTTTGCTCACAAAAAGGAAGAAATTGGCACAATTGTGAGTAATTACAGTGTTTCACAGTGTAGAGAGCAGCTAAATGTAAAGCATGAGCAGGATGGCAAAAAGAGAAATGATTTGAGGGTGAGAACACATTCACACTGAGACAGAGGCAGCGAGCTATCAAGGTCTTGTTGAATGAAGATGTCTCAGCTGTTGCTTGGTAACCAAATGCTTTCATTAATTGATAATTTTCCTGATATTTGTCTAGTGCCTTGAGTTTCGCTCTACTTGACGATTTCACACACACACACACACACACACACACACACACACACACACACACACACACACACACACAGGCAATCAGTTCACATCTTGCACCTGATGAATTAGACTGCTGGGTTGAACATACGATGCTGTTGAATATGAGTTTGATTTCATGAGAGCTGTGGCAGCAGCAGTCGTACACTGTATCCTGACTGATGACTCATGTCCCATGTAATGTAATTTGTCGGTGATGTCATACACTTGCAGACCAAGTGCCACCAGTACTGGCCACATCCGCCAGAAGTGAAGGATTACGGGCACATGCGGGTGAAGTGTCACTCTGAGGAGTGTAACCTGGCGTATGTGACGCGGAAATTCACTCTGACACACACAAAGGTACAGTAGCAACTGATTAGTCAATCAACAGAGAATTGATTGGCAACTATTTTGATAATCAAAAAATCATTTACATTACTTTTAAAGTCCAAAATCACTTGTTTAATCTTCTCAAATGTGTAAATGTGCTGCTTTTCCTTGTTTCAATATCTTAGTAATTTCAAAATGTGGAGGTTTTGGACATTTGGTCAGACAAAACAAGACCAGCTTGAGCTCTTACGTATGACACTATGATGTTTTTTTGTTTTTGTGAACAGTTTGTAGCATTTTGAAGGATCTATTGGCAGAAATGGAATATAATACTACATATTCAAGAAGTTTCAGCCAGATCCCACAGTCTGCAAAAATACAATTATGAAAATAATGAGTTACCTGAAATTCACACCTGCTTCCAAATCCCCTTGAAACCTGAGCAAAGCACGCTCATGGTCACATGATCACAACACGGAGCTTTTCTATTTGTATGTTTGCAGTGACATGTCCTATATTTGTCCCATATGTCACATAACAGAGTTCACCACGGGCAGCAAACCACAGCCAACCATACAGTCACCTCCGTATGGTTGGCATGGTCTGTGTGTGTGTGTGTGTGTGTGTGTGTGTGTGTGTGTGTGTGTGTGTGTGTGTGTGTGTGTGTGTGTGGGCCTGTGCATGTTGGTGTGTATGAACTGTGTGTAGGTGGGCAGGTGTTTCTGAGAGGTTAATCAAAACAAGTTTAAAACAATTAATATGGTAGATAATCTGATTTAAATTAGCGGTTTTCCCCATTGACTTCTGGGGCAAATAGGTAAATAAACAGATAATGCTCAAGGAGGCATGAAGTATGACATCACTCACATGCTCACACAGATACTGCTGTGTGAGCCCATCTGTTCCTCTGGCGGAGCGAGTTAATCCCTGCATGGAGTCACAGGCCACACGACTGTTATAAACTCTAAACTCAGCCATTCTCCTCGCCACCTGTTTTCATCTTTCCGTGTCCCACTCCACTTCCTAATCTCAGTGTCACCTCCTGGTCACGTGCAGGTTTGTTCTCCTCGTCGGCTCTGTGTTTCCGCTCCACGCTTCTGTTTTATCACATGCTGAATATTGTGTTATGATAGAAACTGAGTGTTTAAGCCTATAAAACTGCAGAGTTTGTCTCATGTGGGTGATATATTTCTCAAAGGTTACATGTCTCTGATTATCTACCTTTCTTTTTTGTGTGTGTGTGTGTGTGTGTGTGTGTGTGTGTGTGTGTGTGTCTCAGCGGGGAGAGGAACGCGCAGTCACACATCTGCAGTATGTGGCGTGGCCCGACCACGGCGTACCCGATGATCCTTCAGACTTCCTGCTGTTCATCAGCTCGGTCAGGGAGAGGAGGAGAGGTGAAGAGCCTCTAATGGTACACTGCAGGTAACACACACACTCTCTCACACACACACTCTCTCACTCACACCCCTCCTCCACACACACACACACGTACTGTACCTGCCTCTACTATACGCTTAATGCTTTGTTTGTTTTTAATTTTAGCGCTGGGATTGGACGGACAGGTGTTCTGATCACCATGGAAACGGCTCTGACTTTGTTGGATGGGGCTCGGCCGGTGTTCCCGCTGGACATTGTCAAAACATTGAGAGATCAGCGAGCCATGATGATTCAGACCACGGTACGGAGAAACAGAACAAGGATTTCTGCCCCAGTGATCGTTCTCTCCTTTATTCAATTCTTCATCTCAGTCGCCTGTCGCTTGAGAGAAGTTCAAGCTGTCTTTAATATTCAGTCTGTTTTAGTTTGTTTTATAGGAATATCTGACTTGACATAAGGTGGGATGTAACCACAGAGAACAGTATCATTTGTTGAGAAGAGCCTGTCAAAGCTTTTTGGGTTTCCTTCACATGTTCGTCCAACATCTTAGCCACATGCTTTCTATTGGCTCAATAAAGGCTGTTTAAATGCATGTATTAATTAAAAAAAAAGAACATTTTGGCTTTCATATTCAATTAGGCACACTGCAATTACTTTGAAATTTGGTTCAATGGGGTTGAATCTTATGGAAAATGTAAAGAGCTGTTGAATGCTAAGAGTTTCTATAAAATAAATACCATGTAAAGGGAGAGGAAGGAATTAGTGCACAGTGAAGTGGGGCAATATTTTTGACAACTGCGAGGGCCTGTCAGCTTTAACCTTCATTAATTGGCAGAAACGTGGCCGCCACAGTTTTATACTGATGGCAGAGGAGCTGGCAGGCTGAGGTTGGAAGCCTTGTTCTGTGGCACCTCAGCGGTATTTGTCGAAGGAGAGGAAAGTGTTACTCATTGCTTTGATGGGAGGTAGTGCTGTGAATATGGCAGCCCTCCAGTCACAAGCCCGCTTCAAGGCCACTGCTGCCACCACTATAACCCTTATTTTGAAAGGCGATCCAGTCCCTGAGCCTTTTTCTCTTTGACATATTTGTGCTGATGGAACGTTTCCTCAGGTTTCCCCTCTTATATTTTCTGTCCCTGGCAGTGGTGGAAAACATGCAAAGTCACAGGACAAACCTACAATTAAGAAGACATATGTTTAAGATAAGTCTGGCATTATTCTACAACGTGTTAGTCTCTTAATACTTTACAGCTTTCTTACCCTGTCTCTCTTCCTTACACTCTGCCACAAGCCTGTTGGCTGTTGAAAATGGGTCACAAATACACAGTTGACAATCTCACCACTCAGTAGCTGTTCTGGAGCTTTCAATCGTATCATGCATTCTTCCTGAACAGATGGAGAGATTTAGTTCCAGCAGCATGCCTGTGTGGATGGAAGTGTTGGTCAACCACTTTGGTTCAGACTGAAATATCTCAACAACTGATTTGCCATGACATTTTGTACAGACAGTCACAATTTCAATGTAACTACTCCTGCTGACGTTTGTAATTTGTAATAATTTTCCTCTAGCGCCACCATCAAGTTCACATTTTGAGTGAAATGTTGGAACAACTGTTGGATGGATTACCGTGAAATTTGGCCCAATGCATTTAAGTCCTCTTCAGAACGAATTTATTTATATATATATAGCACCAAACATTTAGTTTTCCAATACTTTGGTTTTAGAGTATCTGCAAAATGAAAGACATCCCCATCAACCTCAGCTGTGCTCTGTGTTTAGTGCTAATTAGAACATGCTAAACTAAGATATTGATAATTGTAAACATTATACCTGCTCAATAGCAGCATGTTAGCATGATGACGTTAGCATATAGCTAACAGAGTAGCTTGCTCTTGATCTGTGTTGATAAAAAAAAAATAGGCTAACACAGCTGGGTGCTGCAGCTTTTAGAACATGCTACTCAAACTGCAGCAAAAACAAGCAGCAAAAGCAAGCTTTACCAGGCTCTTGGTTTCATCACAAGAGTTTTTGGACTACTCTTGTTGTATAACAGCTAGTAACACTTTGTTTGTTGTGTGTTTCAGTGTCAGTTCCAGTTTGTGTGTAAGGCCATTCTCCGAGTCTACAAAGGGGAACAAGAGGGATCTACAGCACCGTAGCCCAAATCAGCAACAGGACCAGAACAGACACACTTAGCCTCATCTCATTGTGGGCGACTGCCACAGAGGGACTATAACAGATTAACCTCTGTCGCTGCCTGTGGGACTGGTGCACAGACTGGATAATGAGAGTATAACCAGCTTCCGAGCACAGCTGTCTGTGATCTGTGTAGCCTAGATTCAATGTGAGGGTATGAATCTTACACCTAGTTGGCCTTATTGTTTGCTGATAGTGCATTAAGCATGTAGAGGCTGTGGTCTCCATAGAGACTGATGTAAAACTGATGCGAGCTGCTAATTTCTGTCCAAGGGGACTCGCGGGAGTGTTGCCTCTACTTATTTAGCTATGCGTGCCTTAGACTGACGCCTCCCAGTCGATGAATCGAACGGGGCGGCAAAGGGAGACCAGGATCAATATAATCTGTAGTTTATCTGTGTCCAAAGACGAAGACGACACGACACGACAGCAGATACTGAAAGGTCACGATGGTGCAGCACCGCACGCCAGAAGAGCACCGAACCCGACTGTTCAACACTCTTAAATTATTAAGACACTAAATAAACATACTGATTTATTCTCACGTGTCAGGTCTGTCATTTCCTCTGATAGTGAATGTTATGAATTAGATAATTAAATGAAGATCATTTCATGTTTAGGCTCTGCAAAGTCTTTTTTTATATTTCCTTGCGGAATGAAGCTGCTCACTAAAGTGAAGAGTAGTCTGCTCATTTCACCTTCAGCTGACTTCCTCTAAAGCTGGCGTCATGTCAGTGAAACTATCTCAGCATCACAAATCAGCCTAAAGTGTGTCTGGCAAGGGCAAAATATTGTTTAAAAAAAATGGCACCACGACTAAATGTAATATGCAAGGATTTCAGTATCTCTGCATGTTTACAATTATAATTCAGTGTTTATTATATTTGTGCTTCTGTCGTACTTTTTGCAGTATATTGCAGACATGAAGAGTTGGTATGTAATTTACAACGTACCAACTAAATCCCAAAAAGTATGATCATCATTTCACTTATGTTATGTTAATCTGCAGGTGTGTATAGTTTGTTTGTAAATGTATACAAAAATAAGGGTGAGATGGAAGCACACTAGGTGGTGGAGTTATGGTTTTGTACTTTTTCACAATGAATAGTTTATTTTTTTCTTTATTTCTAAGAAAACCACTTATTTTGTTTGGTCTCAGTTATTTGTGTGTTTGTAAGGTGTGGAAATGGGAAATGTAGGAAGTTTTATGATTTACGGGTACTGACTTTTTTTTCAAATCATAAAAAGTAATTTATAGGCTGATTTGAATATTATGGTGCAATAAAATGAAATATGACTTTTTAACCTGATGAAAAATAAGGTATTTCTTATTTGTAACCAGAATGGTACAGCTTTTAGTAGATGTTCATGATGAGATATATATATATATATATATATATATATATATATATACAAATCCAAACAAATTTAAAAAAATGTGTTTGGTTTTGACTTGGACTCATTACAGTCCGGCTGTGACATATAGAATGACATAAGTCACTCTCATGATGTCGGGGACCCTGGAGGCCCCTGGAGGCCCCTGGACCCTGGGAACCACTCAGGATCCACTTCAGTATTCCCTCGCCAGGCGCACCTGTGACAGAGAGGTGGCGCTGCTTCACCGGCCCCGATGGGTCAGCCAGGCGCGAGGAACTGAAGTTTGTTCTGCGTGGTGTTTGTGCGCAGGCGCAGATCACACTGTTTGTCCAGTTTCGTTGGGTTGACTTTACCTGTGAGGTAGACTATAGTTTCGATTCGCCGGTGCGATAACGAACAACAGCCACCGGGGTCCGGTTCAGAGGTTACTCGACTCCCCATCGCCTCCCCGGGCCCGTGCGGCTCCCACTGCGGGGCGTCGGACGGGTTTTCTCCGGTATTTCAGAGTCGGTGCGCAACAGCGAGCCAAGCAGGACGCAGGTGCACGGGAGAGGACAGGGCAGCGGGAGGAGGAGGGCTGCTGGTATTTCCGCGAGAGAGTCCCGTCGCTCACACCGGGCCGAACGGTTGAAAATCAACTGGTTGGTCGATCTGTGTGAGTTTCATTAGTATGCGGCTGGAGTCCCCTCCTGCTGCCGACATCCAGCCGGAGGACTGATCGGCAGCCCTGAAGTCTCCTCCGTGCCTGCTAAGTGACTCCTCGCCCCAGGGAGGACGAGGAGGAGGAGGCGGCGGCAGCAGCAGCAGGACCACGGCTCCTCCGACTGTTGCGTGGAGCAGCTTTCACGGACTCAACACGGACCTCCTCACCTTGTGGGTCGGGAAGATGATGGGCTTTCTGCGCCGGACGTTCAGCCGCCGCTCCCGGAGCCGCTTCCCGATTAGAGAGAGGGACGAGCGGGACGGTAAAGGGGGAGGAGGAGGAGGAGCAGGAGGGGTGACCGGGAACCCTTTGCTCCTGGCCCATCAGCAGCAGGTGGTGCACGTGCCCGCCGTGGTCAGCGGGGGAGCATCGGTTCACATCCCAGCAGCCGGGACCTCGAGGACCACCATCACCTGCCGCGTGCTGCTGCTGGACGGCTCCGATGTCAATGTGGATTTGCCTGTGAGTGTGCGGACAGCGGCTCTGAGTGTTTACACTGGCCGGCAGAGTGTGTGAACAGAGCACCCGGCCAGGACTGGGTGGTAGACCAGGTCAGGGAGTGTCAAGGGGCGGCCCGGGGACCCCGGAGGGACGCCGAGGGGGTTCCTGGTGGTTCTCTGTAAATGTATCATATTTAGTCTGGAGTCAGACCCGTTGTCAATTTACTTTAAACTTTGTTCATTCAAAACTTAAGGAGAAACTGACGCTAAGGTTGCTTTGAATAGTTGCAACTTAAAGTTAAAGTTACACAATCCTGGTTAGATAATATGATAAGTGAATATGTTGTCCTATTACTGCTTTTTAGTTCCCCATTCATCCAGCAGACATGCATCTTAAATTAAGGCTCAAACTAGTTTTAACATTAATCAACTGTTGTTCAAGGAAAAGGGATTAGCTGATTGCTTTTAATGCTAAATCATTTTAAATTCAGGACTGATGGCCAAACAAAATGAACAACTTGAAGACCTCGTCTCTGGATATTAAACATAGTTTAGTTTTTTGTGTGAATACCATGTTTTTTATATTTATTTGGCTAAACAATTATAAACGAAATAATCAATTCGATAACAAACAATGTGTCTAGAATGTGTCTCATGGAAGTTCAGCACAGAAAAATAACCAAAGTCTCACTGCCTGTAGTAACATAGTGGCCTTTAGCCTATTAGTGTGTGTGTGTGTGTGTGTGTGTGTGTGTGTGTGTGTGTGTGTGTGTGTGTGCCTCTTCCTGTACGCTGAGAGGAGCAGCTCCAGATGGTGTTGTGATCGACCAATTTATCACATTACTTCCCCACATCTGACTAACATAGACCTAAAGCTGCCCAATCCTGTTTGCTCTTTTCCAACATCTTTCTTTCACTTTGTTCTTCCTCTCTCTCTCTCTCTCTCTCTCTCTCTCTCTCTCTCTCTCTCTCTCTGTGTCTATTTGCTTGTATCTGATCTTCCTCGAGCAATCTGTGCTCCTTCGCTACCTTCCTTGTGCCATTTTCCCAGTTAATCTTCTATTACACTCCCTCTGTGGCCTGCTCCCTTTGCTCGTCGTCTTACTCTTTCACACTCTGCCTCATCACCCTCCTCCTTCTGCTTCTTTTTCCATCCATATCCCTCTATTCCCCGACTCCCTGATCTGATTTATAACCATGGGGACTCTGTGTCACGAACTAGTGCTACGAGTGTGTGAGGGGTAGGTGGGATGATGAGCGAGTGTGTGGGCATTCGTGCGCAAGTAAGATGTTTTCATTTTGAAGGTTGTGTGTGTCACCGAAGCTATACTGCGTGCATGCGTCACCTCTGAAACGCTCGGACGGTGTATAATGGGTTATCAGAGGAGACATTATTTCTCTTACAGACCAACAGGGAGATTACAGCAATAACGCAAAGCCACAGCTCCAACAACAAAATGGCACAGGGCTTGTCAAGCTGGTAGCTTTAGTCAGAGGTGTGTTGAAACAAGTTTGCACATGCCAGGTGTGCTGAGCAGAGCTCAAACTTGCCAATTAAAGCTTATTAGCCTGTCACTTCAGGCTGAATGCAGCCAAAACACAAGGTGAACAGGAACAGTATATTTTTACCACCTCATGTGCACCCATGTGATAAGAGGTCATGATTTATATCGGCCTCTCTAAAACTACATGCTGCAGAATGAGCAGGTGACCCCCCCGGCTTCGGCCCCAATCCCTTAATACCATTGATTTCCTCACACATTCATAGGCGCACCAGGAAGTTTAGACTTGTTATCAGGAGGCAAAGTACAAGGCTGTCATCTTTCTACACACCCACTGTGTGTTATATGGGTCAGACTGGGGTCAGGTCTTCATGCTGGGCGACGAGGCACATCTGCTCGTGAATTGTTCGGGTGAAGTTTGGGACCAAATGTTGCTAATTGTGCTCAAGTGCAATGACTTGTGTGTTATTAACCAAGGCCTTCACGTCCACTTAAACTCATTTTGGGCCTGTTATTGTCTTTTCATGCCTAAATTACTGGGAAATCTGTCCGCCACCTGCATGGTGAAACTCGAGTTTTAAGACTCAATTTATCTCGAGAAGATTAGGTTACTACCGCCCAGGAGATAAGAATAAACATCCATGAAGCTCAGCCGAAAATATTTGACCTTTTGTTCTTCTTTTGTAGAGCAAGTCTAAAGGCCAGGACCTTTTTGACCAGATCATGTATCACATAGATCTGGTGGAGACAGAATACTTTGGATTGCAGTACATGGACACAGAGCAAGTCTCAGTGAGTAACACGCTCGTACTTCTCTCACAGTCGACCACAAGCTGATAAAACTCATTTTCACCTTTATTATTTTCTTTGTTCTAGCACTGGCTGGATATGTGTAAGCTTATAAAGAAACAGATCCGAGGTAAGTTCAACTCTGACTGATTTTCTAATTAGGCCTACTCGTGTGTGTGTGTGTGTGTGTGTGTGTGTGTGCTGGAAATTGTGCAGTATGTGCATGTGGAAGCAGGTGAGTGGGGAGCAGGTGGCGTATTATCCAATGTTGACCTGGTGATTAGCATGCGGAGCCGTACCCTTGTTTACCTCTGCAGCTTGCAACAGAGGGATGACTGGAACAGGAGAGACTGATGTTGTCCTACTTGTTCGCCGGGCCTTTTGTAGTTCAGGAGCCTCAAAAGAAAAAGTCTGATCGATGTTCAAGTTAAACAGAAAAGAAATAATAAAGTAGGTTACAAAGAAAATGCAGTTGAATAAAGATTCACGGCCTGTCTGACAGTGACGGATGAGATGAAACGGATCAAATAAATCACAAGACGATTTGATTGGATTGAATACATTTCCGATAAATGAATACTTTATCTCTGTCTTCCTCTTTCTCTCTCACTCGTACACCTACACACACAGTATTTTATTACACTTTGCTCTCTCTTTATGTCTTTTAGATGGGCCTCCATACAGGCTGTTCTTCAGAGTGAAATTTTACTCTTCAGAGCCAAATAACCTGCATGAGGAATTTACAAGGTAAAACAATCTCACACACAAATAAGACACTCACACACACATGGTTTTCTCAAGAGCCCAGTGCGGCGGTCCAAAGGGGACTTGAAGCTAATTACTTTGCTGCTGTGGGTCGATTAAAATCAAGGCCAAATGGACAGGGACTTGTTCAAACAAATGATGTGTCAGAGTTATGAGGAAAAGCCTGTGATACATCAATTGATTTATGTTCAGTGAGCCTCTCCCTCTGTGTGTTGTTGTTTTGCTCTAACAGGTATCTGTTCGTGTTGCAGCTTCGACAAGATATTCTGTCTGGCAAGTAAGTTCCCTTGTCGCTGTTAACGCACGCAAATGTAAAAATCTCAGTTTAAATATACCCAGAGACGGATGCAGATGTATACATAAACACAAATAGCTTCATTCGATATATTACATACATGTGATCATATTACATATTTTGTGCACATTGAAACAATTAGTTTGACATTTTTGGAAACACATTTATTTGCTCTCAGAGAGTCGAGAGACAAACAGGAGAGGCTGAGAACTCGGTACTGTATAAGTCAGCTTGACAAGTGTGTTTGATTCATTGTCCTGTTCCTGGAAAAAGTAACTTAATTACTTATAAATAATAAGGAAAGGAAGATAAAATGTGGAAACATGCTGACAATTACTCCCTATCATAATTATCCATTATAACAATCAACGTGGTTATTAGGCGGATGTTTGTTTGATATGTTAATTAACTCCAGAAGCAGCAGCTGCCAGTGATTTAGTATTTACAAACGCATGGTGTACAACCATTTATTAAAAATCCACATAATTATTTTTTTAATTCTAATGGAGAGCCAAAAGTTTACAACAATACTAAATATGATCATGAATTACAATGAAATTTGTTTTAAAATTATGGCAGACTTCAATGATATTTCTATTAGATGGAGAGCTGTAGCCATACAAAACATTGTCTCAGAGTCTTGGCTTTTGATATTCCACTCTATTATTATAGCTTCATTAAAGAACTGAACAAACTAATACAGAATATATATGTGCTGGTGTGAGACAATAAACATTATAACAATCTTAAAGCAACTTGAGGGTAAACAAAAGAAGAACATTGTAATGGTAATTAGGTTAAATGTGAAGCTGATGAATAGTGAAAATATGCAACTTAAAAAAAAAAAAGACCCTCTGTGTCTGTAAAGAATGTTGACCTCATTATTGGAGTGTATGGGATATAAAGATGCTTGGACTGGAAATTTGATTAAAACTATTTCTGAAAAGACTTGTGAACAGAAGAAAACATTTGCCCTAAAATAGTATGCATAATAAATATATATAATACATATAAAGTCCTCGAGTCATTTTCAGGTAATTTCACTTTATCTGTCAAGAATTCTGGTTCTCAAAAGTAGCGTTAAACACACTCAGCTGTGGGAGCGTACACACGGGTCACCTACATTAGAGTTTTGGGCACTTCTGTACAGTGGCGCCTGCTTTCTTACACACAAACACAAACCTGCATGCACAAACACACACTCAGACGGCGTGCTATCCCTCCTTCCGACTATCTGGGCCACGCATCCCCAGAGTCCAGCTCTATTATGAAGCTCAAGATCAGGAACAGCAGAGGGCTGCTTATTTTAGGAAAAGGGTTGCTCTTCTTCTCCTTGACACACACACACACACACACACACACACACACACACACACACACACACACACTTTCACTAAAAAAAGCTCATCATCAGTGTCTCTTTTTCTCTGGTCAGATTGAAATGTCCGTATGAAGTCTCAGTAGAGCTGGCGGCATTTTGTTTACAAAGTAAGTAGACTTTTAGATTGATTTTTTTTTTTCATGTTTTGGGAGGCCATTAATCTCCATTCATTTCACTGTGATATGAAAATCCGCTTGCAACATTTCGTCTGTGGTGCGTTTACTTTGACATCCAAGCAAGACATTTATGCAAGCAAGCAACACTTTATTTATATAGCTAATCTCATTACAGCTGGGAGCACAATGTGCGAGCTGCCACGGATGTTGCAGCCACACACATTATATGGATAGTTTAAAGATAAAACATTAGACATAAATATGGTCCATGCTATCTAAAAATCAAACGCAGAGGTCAAGCAGTAAGATGACATGGAAAAGTACAATATAAATTTGGTGGTTCCTTGCATTAAAAATATCCTTTGATGCAGCGTGAACCTGCAGAGAGACATTTTTGCTGAACAGCGGCCAGTGTGGTCACAATAGACAACTACAGGATAATGGTAAAACATTGTGTAACGAGTAGAGAAGCTTCTCCTGCTCTCCCTCAACTGTATTTCTTAATTTCTTAGTTTATTTGTCTGTGCTTGATATCTCTTTGTGTCCACGTCCAGGTGAGATGGGAGACTGTGATCCCTTGGAGCACTCTCCTGAGCTGGTGTCTGAGTTTCGTTTCAATCCCAAACAGAGCGAGCCCATGGAGGCGGACATCTTTGGCAGGTGGTTGGACCTTCGGTGAGTTTAATCATGAATTCAGTGACAGACTTGTTGTGGGAAATGGGACTTTTTCAACCCCGTTTCTACACGTACATCTGCACTGGTTGCCACAACACTTTTGCTGTGTCAAAGCAACCTATTGGAGGGCGTCCAGTGACCTGAGCAGGTTTATCTCCTCATTGAACAAAACAACTGGGGCAAGAAGCTGAGCACTGAGCAGGAAAGGAAGACATTCTGCTGCTGCCTTTCAGCGCCAGCGTTTCTACTGATGAGGGCGTCTACATTTCACACACACACACACACACACTCCGCCTCAGCCTCAGCCTCAGCCTCGCTCTCACTGGTTTGTATGAAGGATTAAGGGATTAATCCCTGGAGGGTCCTGATTGATTCTGGGCAGTGTTTAACCCAGCCACGGTCTGATTGCTCCCATCTCGGATTAGATTACATACACATATGCTGCGCTTCACCAAGCCGACTGAGCCACACAAGGACAAACGCACAGTGTGTTCACAGTCATTCTTACGCACAACACCAAGACTGAGTCAGCGACTCAGAGGGTTACCCACTCTGAGTTTACACCAATTACCAGTAGAGGTCATGCAGCAAGTGGCGTTATTGACAGTTTTCTTGTGTCAGAACTGAAGTGATATTTTTATTGTGAAAACCTAATATGGTGTGTGATTTTTAAATCCACAGAGGAAAGAGTCCGTCAGAAGCAGAGATTTCTTTTCTCAACAAATGCAAGTGGCTGGAACTTTACGGAGTAGATATGCACTTTGTCAAGGTGTGTGAGGGTATTTTACTTTCACAAGTGTCTTTTCATTACAAGTGTGTTTGACAATTAAAGGTGTGCGTATTGTTTCTTCAGGGAAGAGACGGAGGAGAATATGCACTAGGTCTCACTCCGACTGGCATTTTAGTATTTGAAGGCCCCAACAAAATTGGCCTCTTCTTTTGGTAAGTACATCGAACGCATCTCCAAACCAGTGGTTCCCAATGTGGGTGCTGTGGCACCCTGGGGAGACTTCAGGACGACCCAGGGGTGCAAAAAAGCTGTCTGTTTTAAATTTGAGTATTGTTTCACCACATTTAAAAAAATAATACATTACGGATCACATTTACAATGTAAATGAGCAATAAACACCAGAATCTCCTCATTAAACCATTTGCAGTTATGTTGCAGCTAATGACAGCATGACACGGAAACTTAACATGCTTTCTGGCTCCTGACTTTTCATCACAGTAAATGTCTAAATGGATATTTCCATATTCATCAGTTAGTCTGCAGACCACCATCAATGTAGAGTGAATGAGAAAAGGCCGATTGTATATAAATTATCTTGATATTGGTGTTATTATACCTGTTGAAGGTGCTATGGTTTCCATTCGTTTGGAAATCACTGCTCTCAACCTTCTGAAATAAGACTTAAGCATGAGTTACTAATGTAGAGTCACTGATTTTGTTGTTCGTGTGTGTGTCTCTGTGTGTTATCCAGGCCTAAAATCACTCGGCTGGATTTCAAAAGGAGTCGACTCACGTTGGTCGTGGTGGAGGACGACGATCAGGTTTCTATCCTGTCACAAACACTAACCCACACCTTGCACACACACACAAGGCGGCTAACAATATTTGTTTGTTTTCTGACCTCAGGGTCGGGAACAGGAGCACACGTTTGTGTTCCAGCTGGACAGCTCCAAGAACTGTAAACACCTGTGGAAGTGTGCCGTGGAGAGCCACGCCTTCTTCCGGCTACGCCAACCAGCCACAGGCAAGGCCAGCCGCAGCGACTTCACGCGACTCGGGTCTCGCTTCAGATTCAGGTAGATCTCAGAGATGGACTAACACCTGCTCCTCATACTCCATTATCCAAACCGCTTACCCTTTTTAGAGTCACAGGGTCGCTGGAACAGATCCCAGCTGACATTGGGCGAAGGCAAGGTTTCCCCCTGGAAAGGCCGCCTGTTTATCTCATGGCAAATATAGAGATAGACAACCATTCGCTCACACGACGGGCATTTTAGAGCCTCCAATTAACCTGAGCCGCATGTTTTTGGACTGTGGGAGAACAAAGAACCCGGAGGGAACCCTCGCTGCCACGGGGAGATCGCCCAAACTCCACACAGCGGGATCGAACCCCTCTCTCTCGCTGTGAGCTGACACTGCTAGCCACTCCACCACCGTGCAGCCCCGCTCCTCATACTCCTAAAGTGTATTAGTGTACTAAAGTGACAGCTGAAACGACTCTGAAGGATAATACAAGTTGTCTCACTCAGGTGGTTATGGCCATCACTGGTCCCAGCACATGGGGAAACAGCGTGTCACATAAAACAGAGCCTGTATCTATGGTTACAGAGTATCTATGGTTACATGGACCTGTTCCTATGGCGACTGAAATGTTCCCTTCACATTGTTTGTTTTCTTCCGACTATTATCCGAGATGGTCAAAGCAAATTCTCACACTTGAAGGGCCCTTCCTGACATTTGTCTGAGCAGCGAAACAAATCACTACGAAGTGTGTTTTACATTGGAGTCGATGGATTTAGGACTCGGTGGTGGAAGTAAAAACAGGAACACCTGTAGCGTGTCACAGAATCAGTGTGATAAACACTCGCTGGAGCTTTTTGTTTTCCGAGTGCCAGTTTATTTATTTATTTTTAATTTTTTTTAGGAGTAATTTCATGAAATAAATGAATGAGCATTTAAGTGTGCTTAAGAAAATATTTTGAGAGCAAAAAAGTAAGAAACGTCAAGTAAATTTAATATAATATATTCAAAAATCATGTAAATGTCTTTCGGAATTTCTTAATCGTGGTTTTGCGTTAGGTATGTGTTTTTATAAACTACTTTAGAATGATAGTCTCATCAAAGACTACGCCTATTAAACAATTTAAGGAGCCGTGTTTTCTTCAGTCGAACAATAACACCTGACGTCATTTTTCTTTCGATCCTTAAAGAGTGATTTATTTTTTATGTTAATTCACCAGAGGGGAATTCTGAACACTTGAACTGAAGTCAGACTGCAGTGTGGTTGCTTTATAATAACAGCGTTCATACTTGTCACCCTCTTCCTTGTGTCTCAGTGGTAAGACAGAGTATCAAGCCACTCATGGAGGCAGACTGAGGAGAGCCAGCACTTTCGAGAGAAGGCCCAGCAAGAGATACCCCTCCCGCACACAGTCACTGGGCAAAGGTGAGTCTTATCAGCACATGCAAAGGTTGATGACTAACAGGACCTATTTAGTCCTTTATGTGCCTGCATGTATTATCCTAAAGGTCACATACTGTTTTAACTCATTGTGATTCAGTAAAGCTTGATTATTTCAGAGAAAAGGAAAAACTGCAGCATGTAAAATATTCAGCCCTTCAGAGATGTCTCAAAGGAAGTGCTAATTCAACAGGCTCCTTATTCTAAAGCAGGTTGTCAAAAACACCCGCAGTACTTCTCAATATTCTCACCTTCTGTGAGCTACAGTAGCTTTAGAAGCCTCTAGTATATCATCTATTAATGATCAGGTGCAAACTGCAAACTGTATTTACTTCCACACACCTTTTATGTATTGGACTGCAACAGTCATTCAGGCCTGCAATACAAAAATGAATGAAAATGCAAGTGATGGTAACAGCTGAGCATCAGATTAACGACATGCATGCAAAGAGTCTGGACTGAAAAACAGATTTACACAAGATAGAAGTTCAGATAAATGAGGATAGAGTGACAAATAGTCATATTTCCTGCTGCTTTATTTTTCTTCTCTCTCTCTGTTAGCTTCCATTTCCCCAGCCAAGCCGTCACATATCAGGTAAACAACCACAAAATACACACGCTACCACATGCACATTCATTTTACTGTATTTGTGAGGACATTCCATTTATTACATCCATTCCTTATCCTCTAACATTGACCTTAATCCACATAACGTTCTGGATAATCTTAACACTAACACAAAAATAGCCCGTTGTAAAAGAAAGTAAAATAGTCGTCACTTTGTAGGGTTTTCCTCACATTGTGAGGATACTTTTGCTTGATCTAAACATTGAAAAAATACATAAAGAAGTTAATGTTTTCCGTTGGTTTGATAATCTGCTATCAGTGATTGTTGTCCATATTTTTCAGCTCTCGCGCCAGCCCTGATCCCAGCCTACATCCGGTGAGTGACCTCAGATAACCTACTTTTACACACACACGCAGCAGCCACTGATCTGGCTTCGCTCTTGTGACAACATTTAATTTCAGCGTCACTTCAATCCGTCTCTTCAATCCGTCTCTTCTTCTCCCCTCCAGTACCAACACAACATTCCTATTGGCCACGAGCCGTGGCACCCGCCCCACCCGACTCTCCCACCTCCAGTTTACCTGCACCCCTCCGGACACACACCACCACACAGGTAAGACAACCAACCACAGAGAGCAGGGGTTAGAGATACTCCAGGACAATGATTTTTAAACTTCTTCAAGAAGATGATGATGCGGGCACATTTCTATTTTTAGACAAAGTCACTCATCTCGCGTTCCAAATCATGTTTTCACCACACTTCATGTCACTCATAAACCTCACATGTCTGTGTTTGTCTTGTCTACCTCCATGTTCTCGTCTTTGTGTGTGTGTGTGTGTGTGTGTGTGTGTGTGATCCTCCATCTCCCTGTGACGTTCAGGCCTTCTGCCCAGTTTGAGAGTCCCGTGTCCAGTCATCCTCCCGTCCCACAGCGAACCAGCGGCACCTTCCCAGGATCGATCAGTGTGGTTTACAGGGATAAGGTCATGACCGCACTTTGACCTCTGTTTGAACTGGGAATCTGTTTCCAACCCAGACTCTGAACACTGAGAATTACACAGACTGGTGTCCCAGAGAGAGAGGCTCCTTTGATGGATTCATCAGGAAAAGTTGCCCCCATCATCCTCATCCCCTCTGTCATCATCCATTTTTCACATCCCCTCATGTGTTTCAGTGTACACCTTCATGAGATATCCCTTAAAAAAGGAGCAATGGGAGAGACGTGAGGTGAAAGGGACGGGTGCAACAGGAAGTTAGTTATTTTATTTTGGCCACAGTCAACAGTTGCATCAACAGCTATGGCTGTGACACACAGCTTATGGAGGCAATTAAGGTACTTTAAAACTGACCACTTTTGTAATAATTGCTGCAATTTGTATAAAAAATGCTCCTTTCATGGGGTCATTACTCAGTCAAAGCTGAACACAGACATGATACGATAAATGAGATACAATACATCTTTATAATAAGTATGACACCACCCAATAAAACAAAACATCCTTCAAGCCACATAGGAATCATAGAAAAAAGATGCACCTTATAACTCCAGAACTTGTTAAGAATCATCACATTTTAAAGTTAAGTAATACAGTGATAGCCGTCTGTATATTCATGGTTACAAACCGAAACTGCTGATGCCTAATACGGAATACTTTTGATGGTTACAGTTTGCCAAAATGTAAAGTTGTAGCTCACAGCTAACTCACTGACTCGACGGTAACGTCATATTTCCTGTTTACAGATCCCAAATCCACCAAATTGCTGTTCCAAAAATTAGAACATGATTATCCTGCTGAAGTAAGAGTAAGAATACCAAAAATAAGTGGCAATATCCATTGACACTTATTTTCCAGACTGCAGTCCAACATCAGCCAGTCGTATAATTTTAATCATGTGATTGAATCCTCCTGGCGACGGATAAAAATACAAGTGACAAAATACATTGATACTTATTTTCTTCGGGTTGTCTCATCAACATGGTTCATATACAGATATAAAGTGTCCGACTTTCAAAACTCTTGATATAGAGTAAATCACACAACCATAACCCAAATGAAATTAGGATAGGACCAGGTTTAATAGCTTTGTGCCTTGCTTCATTAGTGGACCTTTTTCACGTCGTCGTCGTTGGTGTTTTAATCCTTCAACATGTTTACTGCAGGATCACAAATCTGCCTTGAAGATAAAATGTGTCTTCATGCCTGAGAAATCGCATGACGCTAATTTATCAATATCACTTTAATTTGAGTGATGCGAGTTCCAAATGAGGTAATTCTCAACAGGTGGAAGGGGTCGAGTTAAGCAAATGCTATATGTATGCTGGTATGCTAGGGATTGAGCTGCTTTAAAATATATAGTTATAGTTCACTGTGGAAAAAGCATGAAATAGAATCCTGCAATATGTGTTGTTGTGCTTTCAAAGAGAGGTTTTTGAATAAACTTTACATTATTATAGCATTATTATATGAATTTGTTGAATCAACCAATTGTTTACAGAAAATGTGGCCAATGTTTTGTGTTGACTTACTCTGCTTTTCAAATAAACAAAATGTTTATGATTGCAAAAAAAAGAAGTAAAAATCTGCAAACATCTGTCCTTCATTATTTCATAACTTAAGCCCACTTGTAAAAGTCATACTGTCTTTCCCCATGTCTATACGGGTGTTTCTTTTCTTTAAAACTTGAAGTCAGAAAGTTTGAATGATTTAGAATTCAAAGAATAATGATTTATTATCACAGTTTGTGGAAAAGAAAGTACTTTGATTGCACATGTTGTCTTTAGTTTCCCTCTGAGTCGTCCTGCTTCAGACCATCAGTTCAGCATTGAAGAGAATGAGACTTTGTATTCTGGCAAGATCCACCACCATCACCGCCACACACACAGCCAGGACACGCTCTGTCACACACACACCAAGAACAGTGAGTACTCTCAGCCCGAGGGAGAGCCGTTAAATCTGTGATATGTCAATACACTGATGCTCTTTCAATGCTCATCGCTGTATGAATCACACAGAAAACATTACTTTTCCACTTTGAGGATATATTTTGCTCTATAAAGACTAACTATAGAAAACACCCTTTGATAAATCAGACTGCTTCCGCCTCCAAAAAGCTTCAGATAAACGTTGGAATATGGTTTTGCACAGAGGACTGCAGATTTTGGCCCCCGTCTCTGACACTAAAAGTGTATTCTGAAGGTATCTCTTAGTGTTCATGGCCAGTGTGAACCAAAGGAATGATTACAGCAAGAAAAAAGCAGCTGACTATCATTTTAAGACATACGTACGTTTATGTTTTGGGTGAACTGCCCCTTCTAAACACAATATATTGTGTTTTTTATTTCTTCACAATCTACATTTCTTTGTTTATGTACAAAAACTTCTATAAAAATGTGCCACTGTGGATACAAATCACTAATGTTACGCATTTATACGATAGACTATTTACTAAGTAACCAAATTAGCCTGTTCATGTTGAACAATCAAAGGTGTCCAAAAAATAGCATGTCTACACAATAACTAATGTTGCCTAGAGTTCATTTTCTCATTAAACTTTGTGTGCTTTAGAACGTCGAGCTCCTCACTGCCCTGCAGAGGAGTTGGATATCTCTCAGTCTCTGCTCAAGGCTCTAGAGTCAGACAGTGAATCTCCCCCCTGGCCTTCGCTGCACGTCAACATGGACAACAAGGTCAGACACTGTCCCCCGCACACTGTTTCCTCATTCTGCAATAATAAAACAATAAACAATAAAATCCCTGTTTGTTCCCTTGCCAGGGAGAGGAGAAGCAGCTGTCTGAAAAGTCTCTGCATCCTCCTAACTCCCCGGCGATGCTCCCTGATCATCTAAAGTGTAACATCCTCAAGGCCCAGATGGAGGCGGCCTTCAGGGTGAGTATTAAAGCTGACTCGCACCAAACCATCAACGCTTCGTGTCCTGTGCAGTGTAACTAACAATAGTATCCGCTTTTCCTCCACGATGAAGAAGGAAGCTCCAACAACGCCTAGAGGGAATAACTCAAATGAGACCTTTAATGACAGGCACGTTACCCTCATCCTATCGATACGTGCCTAAATATGTTTCTGCACATGTGTATTTAAGACTAACTCTCTATGTGATGACGACTCTGGTCCTTTAGGTATCAGAGCTCATCCCAAGACTCAGCTGCATCCAGTCTGACGGCAGAGAAGACTCCACATCGGCAAGACCTCAACCCAACGCCGGAGAGGCTGCAGCCTGAAGCCAACACGCGCAGAAAAAGACTGGTCAGACAATTCAGCTTGTGAGTACACATCACCTTTGATTACTGCCTCCCAACTTGAGCTTTCACAAGAGGAACATTGCACTCTGGGAAACAATACTTGAAGCAAAAGCAACACTGTCTCTGCTTTTGAAATTGTTATTCAGATCATTCTGCAGGTCTTGTAAGTAATTTAGTCTCTCTGAACTTATCTCTTACACAGTAACCACGAAGATGAAGATAATCTCCCAGAAGCACTTGCAGCAATCTCCTCCCAGAGTGCAGGGAAGTCAGGGTCTACCAGCTCACTGGACAAACAGATACAGCCGTCCATATACCCACAGGTGCCCACACACACACACACACACACGCACACACACCGTAAAAATCTAGCGTGCATGTTTGTTGAATACCTCTCAGCATTACTTGGAAGTAAACAGAGGAATGTCTCTGTGTGTGTGTGTGTGTGTGTGTGTGTGTGTGTGTGTGTGTGTGTGTGTGTGTGTGTGTGTGCGCGCGCGCGCGCACGTGTGTGTGTGTGTGTGTGTATACATTGATGTTTATTCCAGGTGGATAAAATGCCAGCACTGGAGCTGGGTAGTCCATGCTGTCCCTCTCCTTCGCATTCTCCCCATCTCTCCCCTTCTTACTACCATAGCTCCATTCCTCGCCTCTCCCCTTACCTTGCTGCCCATAACGACAGGTAACACACCTCAATTCTCAATGTATTTGCTAAAATGTCCCTCCAGAGATCTGAAGTAAGGATTTGGGGGCATCGTGGTTGTGTGTTTAAGTTATACCATATAACCAGGGCTGTAGCTAGCAATTATGTTATCAAGAAAAAGATCAGCAAAATAATCAATAATAGCTGCAGCTAACAAGTATTAACAAATGTCTTGTTTTGTCTGACCAAGAGTTCAAAACATTAATATATTCAGTTTGCTTTCATGTGTGACAAAGACACAGCATCAAATATTTACAGCTGGAACGCGTAAGTATTTGGCATTTGGGCTTTAAAAAATGACGAAAGCAAGTCCAATAAGGTTTCACAACTTCTTTATCTGTTAGTTAACTTAACTTTCTCTGTAGTTAGATCTCTGTCTGCCTTTGTAATGCACAGTTGTCTTACCTTGTGAATATTGTTTGTATCGTCTTTATTATTATATTTATGCAGCCCTTTTGGCCGTATCTCTCATGAAAAAGGGATTTTAAAAGTTTGCTGTATCTTTCATCAGACTATTACCTGTTACATGAAATAAATGAAATGAAAACAGAGTGGGCAGACTTAGATGTTCAAACTTCTTACAACATGAGGTTTATATCTTTCTATGTTTGTAGCGGAGAGAAAATGAGGTTGGACAGAGAGAAAATTCTAAGAGCCCTCCTGATGACAGAGCTCTGAGACCTTGACCCTTGACCCCTGTGACATCATCACCAGGCGCAGCGGACCTGACATTTAGTGAGGAAAGTGGGAACAGAGGACCGAAAGTCGCTGGCTGCAATCAACATTTGTATATTTGCATAATACATTCAGCAGTTAAAAATATATATTTCCATAAAAGGCAATTGTTATATACAGTATTTGCTTAATTGTTTATTTTAGAAGGATGGTTCTTTATATCCATCAAACTGAAACTGTTAAATTTATAAGTGAAATAAAACAAAATTGACACACACACACACACACACACACACACACACACACACACACACACACACACACACACACACACACACACACACACACACACTCACACACTCTCTCTTTCTCCTTCTCTCTCTCTCTCTCTCTCTCTCTCTCTCTCTCTCACACACACTATCTCTCTCTCACACACAAACACACTCTCTCTCTCTCACACACACACACACTCTCTTTCTTCTTCTCTCTCCTTCTCTCGCTCTCTCTCTCACACACACACTCTCTCTCTCTCTCTCTCACACACACACACACACAAACACTCTCTCTCTCTCTCTCTCTCTCTCTCTCTCACACACACACACACACATTACAGAGAAGCTACTGATGTGACGGGTGCTGCCTGCATGATAAATATGTGACATGATGAAATATTTACCTGACTTACTTTGGGGTTATGTTTAACTTGTATGTCATCAACACATCAACACTGTGTCCATGTTCAGGCCTAAACTGTGTTTCAGACAGCGACTGTTGAAGCATTGATCTCTGCACTTTAAAGGCTGAAGTGAAAGTCAATTTCAAATCTGTTTTTTTCAAGATGTAAATAGACATACTTAATATTCTGATAACAGAGCAGGCTACGTTCCTTATGTCAGATATTAATTTTTGACAAGGCAAAACATTTGCAGCATTTGAGTTTGAAGAAACCTCCTGATCAGAGTCGTGCCTCATTGAAGTAGACGGTGAGACCGGATTGTCCTGCAGCTGCAGTCTCAGTTCCCCCACTAGAAGGAGACATATCAGCAGTCATATCTGAGCACAGGATCCTGCACTGCAGGTTTGTCACGAGGAACAGGTTGTGGATCGCAATTTTTCTCGTTTTCATCACAGGTCAAGATACCAAAACAGATCTCAGAAGTCATGTTGTTGGTGTGAGCTTTTTGTTTAAGCATAACCCTGCTGCTTCACAACTTTATTTCTGCTCTTGTTTTGTCACAAACACCTGTGAGGTGACTGATGATCTGCTGCTGTACTGTATGTGCTGATCGTGTTATTCCTGCCCACGGTTGGATTTGAATAAAGGTCACATCATCTGTTTGACAGCTCTATAGTAGCATCTTTGGTCTCTGCTGGAATGTGGATTGGCCTCACCTTGCGTGTCTTTGTGGTTTGTGTGTATGTGTCGGCCTCACCCACCCAGTGAGGGAATGTTGTTATTAAGGACATTACTGATCCATCGGCCTCTACACACCTACAGTCTCAGGTGCAGTACAGTGAGTCAGTCTGTAATTGCACCTCTGTTCTTTCTCTTTGTGAAGCACATAATGTTAGAAAATGCATCTTCAAAGGAAAGGTACAGCGCAGAGACTCTGGTATGAGTTGAGGAATGGAACTACTTTCCTTTATTATGTATGGCATCTTTTAAAAGGCTTGTTTTTGACAAGCATTTTGATGGAACTATCTTTTTGTTTACAATAAACCTTGAAAAAAATCATGAAATAAATGATAAAGTTCCCCCCACCGCCAAAGTAAATAAATACATCTGACTATCTTCCTTTTAGCACAGAAATGCCATTTTCCTCTCCTTATAACAACGTTCAAACAGTCCCTAATATCCTTAGAATTATATTTAATCTTAGGTTCACTTTAATTTACTCTTATACCAATATTGTAATTGAATGAAATGTTTGACCACTGCAGCTCTATTTTTGGTGTCTTATAAACCCATGAGGTTTGGGCTTGTTATGTGCATGAAACAAATATCAAGAATTCAATCATATTCTGGAAATCCGTAATATACTGAACTCTAATGTTTTTTAAACTAATAATGAAGTTATAACTTCTGGTAAAATCACACTGGATGTGTCCAACAGTATATTTCCCACCAAACTCCACCAAGGAAGTGGTGAAAAATGAAAGAGACAAAAACTATTTTGGGCTTTGCTGCATAGATACAAATGGTGTTGCTCTACTGGTTGAGGCAGTGTTTTTGTCAGTAGAATGAGTGAGTGTGTTTAAAAGGGATCAAGTTGGGTGGGGTGCACAAGATTGTATTACACAATGCCAAATCTGCCCTGAGGGGGCCTGGCTTGGTTTTCAATGCCTTCCTTCTCTCTCTCCGCCTTTCTGCTCTCTCTATTCTACACTTTTCCACCCTGTTAAAAAAAGGGCCATCCTCTCAGATAATGTGTTTAGTGTGTCTGAGTGACAATAGTTTCTTTACTGTGTGTGTGTGTGTGTGTGTGTGTGTGTGTGTGTGTGTGTGTGTGTGTGTGTGTGTGTGTGTGTGTGTGTGTGTGAGTGAATCGCAGATGTAATCACTGAGGACAGTGAGAGGGAGTTCCCACAGTTTTGCCTTCAGCAACATTCTGTCATTAGACAACTCCACCTGTGTGTTTGTGCTTCTTCACACACCCTCCCACAATAAGTACACAGCAAAGTGAAGTGAAGGAAACTAGTGAAATGAAACACCTGAAAGCGGGCAGACTTCACATGTTGTGTTTATTGTTGTTTCAGCATTGCTCAGGACAAGCAGGACTTTAAATTCCCACTGTAGGAAGTGTGTGCAGCAACATGGAGCCCGAACAGCAACTTTGCAGGTCACAAATGGCAATAAAATTCACAAGATACATGTCAGAAGTGTCCTTCATTTCCTTTTCTTCTCAACTTTCCATCTACTCTCCAAATGATTTCGTTACCAAGAGAAATTGGGAAGGGTTTTCTGCAGGGAAACCCGTTTGCTCCGTTACATCCCCGACATCAGTGTAGATGGTGGAAAGAAGACAAGGGAAGTGTGATGGACTGATGCATCTTTGCTGTCTTTTCTGAGAAAAGCCGATTTTAAAATCTGTCAGAAACCACCTCTGGCTTCTGAGATTCACTCAGTAAGAAGAGAACTTGTGACATGAGTCCTCTTGAAGAATGCAACCCTGTGGTTATGTTACAGATAACTGGGACTGTCCTCTGTTCAAAGGTGTCCAAAACAAAGGGCAAGACAACATTGGCATAACACAACATGGAAACAGACCCATATAGGGTACATAAGAAAGAAAGGAGGGGGCTAATGAGTGTGAGATGTCACATTTTTGTAAGTGAAGCCTGGTGCAAGGATCAGACTATCTGACAAGCTCACAGTGTAACATAAATGTTATCATTCAAAGATACTGCTATTATATTCATTAGTAGTCTAATTGATTAGCAGTGCATTGATATTTGGCATTATGTAAACGTCTTAAAGTTTTACTACTAACTTCTTCATGCACTAAAGCTTCCAATACAATAACTGTGTACTGCATCAAACATGTATAAACATATACAAAGGTATTGCATAAACAGATGGAGTATTAAGACGAATCAACACAGCCATGCATAATACTCATTTTCATCTCTTTCACACCAAAACACACTCACACATACTTTCACTCTTCACAGTCATTCTTCTCTAGTTTGGCTAGCAAATATATCATAGCGATTATAATATCATAACATGTTAAAAAAAAAAAATCTCTATAAAGCTTTTAAAATACACAATGTGCAATATAAGATAAAAAAACTGCTATTTTGGCTAAGGCCACAATGATTTGGGTATAAAATACATTAATTTCTGTTCTTAAAGATATAAATAACACATCTAAAAGACTATTTAAAAACCTAACAATACATTACAAATCTTTAACATTTATCAAATTGTCACATGACCTTTGTAAATTTGTGACCCTACAGCAGGGTCAGGTCCAGGTAAGCCCCCGCCGGCTTGTTCATAAAAGCGGGGAGGGACATGAGAGGAGCATCACCTACGCTGGACTGACCAATCAGACCGTTGCTCAGGAGAGAGACAGACTCCGCGGGACTCTGGAGGGGGAGAGGAAGAAAAGCTTGGAGTTAGGAAGAGAGAGAGCGGAATATTATTCCAGCGTAAGAGCATCAAACACAGGACCCTTCCACTAGCACCATATATTACCCATCACCTTCTCAGCCACCTGAAGGCTGTACCTGTTGTTACCTATTATTTCACCACACCACCAATTGACCGCTTGCCAAGCCCCGATCCCTTAGTTACTTTTGCTACTACGCCTGTCAAGCTTTCCATTGCACAACAACATGATAACTGCGGCAACTTTCCCACTTAAAGTTACAATCTCTCCCTTTTGTTCTCTTTGGCAGCACCTATGACATTGCTGGTGTGTTTTTGGATTCAAACCATTTTATTTTTATTTTTTTAACATTTCATCGTCTGTAGTCATCACTCTCGTCTTTGTTTGTTGGGCCATAGTAACCGTTTACTATGGCCCAACAAAGGGCCATAGTAACAGGGCCACAGTAGGCTACACAAATAAAATACACTACCCTGCAAACTCGTGAGATACAGAGTGCAGCTTTTATTAGAGACCTATTCACACCGTTATGGCATGTGGAGAAATCCAAAGCTTGACAGGTCTGCTTTTACTTTGTTTTGTTGCTAAACTATGATGGGACAAGCACTGTTCAGAGGGGGGCTTAGGGAACAGTCAATGATCCCTCTTGGCTACTGCTGTAGCCCATAAATAACTTCTTGCGAGGAGAAAAAAGCAGTAGCAAGTATTAGATAATGCACACTGCCATAAAAAGCAAAACAATGAAATACAAAACCCAAGGGTGGATTAAAGATCCAAGAAGTTTCCTCTAACCACTCAAACAAATCAAAATTGTGTCCATTGTTGCTGATGTGTGGTGTGGTTAGTGGAAAATTCCCTGTCTACAGAGGAAATGTTGCTGTTGTGTTGAGCCCTGTAACCCCTGATGACCAGTCAAGACCCAAGCCACAGCTAAAAAAAAAACACCATCTAAACTCAATCCCCCTCACTGAACCCTCAGCCAATCCTTACCTGCCACCTGCCTCAGACACCTTAAATACACACCCATTCTTTGGGATGCGTAAGCAATGTCCCGGTCGGGTCGTGAGCGTGCAGAGGCCCATGGGCGTGCATGAGAGCATCCTCGGGGGCATACTGTGGTGTGATGAAGGGGGAGGAATAACAGAGACATGGAGCTGAGTGAGAAGCAACCATAGACACTAACCTAGAGGTCACATGGACCTGTAAACTCCAGCATGGGGGTGAAAGAGGAATTTATTAATGGGAGAAAAACTTGGAGTGACCAAGTTTGTCTCTTAATGTAGTATTGTTGATCATATCCCTGGGATTCTTCGCTCTTCTTCAGGTTTAATAAATAAGACCTGTGCTCCTCCAATTCAAGTCTAAGCAAGCAGCAGAGCATGTGTGACAGAACAGGGAGAGTAGACAGGATAAACTAGTTTGATGGCCTCTGGGCAAACACAGTGGACGCCTGATAATACACACCCACAACAGAAGGAAATTTGAATACTGAACTCGGAAGGCACACAGGATTTGGATGTATTATTAACTGTACTACTAAAGGTTGAGAGGCATTGACGTTCATTTGTAGAGAATGAATTCTTACCTGGTATCCCTGCACTGCATTGATAAGGTCTTTAACGCCGTTGCCGTTGTAGGTCAGACCCGGCATGCGCATCAACCCCCCCGGGGAGGACAGGGAGGCGGGGGAGGGGAAGAAACCTACGGTGGTAGGTGAGCCAGGTGGACTGAGAAAGACAAGAGGAAAAAGGTACAGACAGACTGTTATCAGGAAAATATATAAAAAGAAGAATGTGAACGCGGCATGTTTCTCAGCAAACAAAGCACACACACATATCACACAACTGTGAGTAACTTTGGGCGTCGTCTATATATGTTTTCTTAATGCCAGAGGGCTCACCAGGGAGAAACAGAGGTCACTAAAGTTTTTAAAGTCTTCTGATACCACCGTGTTCAGTTATTAACTACCCTTGTCCCAGCCTTTTGTCCTTGCCGAGAAGCATTTTAAACTAAACTGCTCCTCATTTTCCACATTGAGCGAGAGTATATTTCAGTGGATATGCACACAAAGTAAACTAAACTAGAATAATAATGTAGTTATTGCAGTCCAAATAAATGGTTCAGCAGCTTTTGACATACTTTGTGTGTTTTCACTCAATTTGGGAATCAATTTCAAACAATTGCAAGTCAGCCCCAATGCATAACATGTAATTAGATACAATTCCTTGAAACTTTTGTGCACTTATGTTCTTCAAGTTACCATAAACATACCTATGCAAACAGAAGGTTCAGAAAATCAAACATGTAAACAATACCGGTTATTATTTGCTTACTCAGCAGCAAACAGCTTGTAAATAAACATTGTCTGAAAAGCTCAGAGCTAGAAGCCACTTAGCTCTTGAACCTTTCTATAACAGTCCTGAAGTGGTTCATTTCATGTGTGATTACTATGTTACGTGAATTTTAAAGCACGTCTGGTTTGAAAGTTTCATTTGACATTTTCGTGGTGTCATTATTTGAGCATAAATATGGTAAAAAAGATCTTGCTTTTGAACCTTTGAACCAAATCCTGTCATTTATATATATATATATATATATATATATATATATATATATATATAAAATGAAGCATGTTACATCTAATGCTGTGATCTTGGTAAAAAAATTTAGCTTATCATTCAACTTTTAACCACATTTTTATCATGATATAATTATGCAGAAAGACCATAAACAATAGTATTGAATGTGTCACAGCATGCGTCTGTTTTCTGTTCATCTGTAACCATAGAAATAACATCTATTTTCACCTGGGATAGTAAGCTGCGTAGTTCATGTATAGCTGAGCTGCGGCGGGGTAGTAGGCATGTCCTGGTGCCAGGTGGCGTGGCGCCAGCAACATCTGACCAATGGGAGGGTAGAGGGCAGCAGCTGCCTCTGCAGACATGACAGGTGGACCAGGGCCGAAGGAGTAGGACGGTGGAGATAAACCTGGAGATGAAAGTACAGAAGGAGAGACAAAATACTTACAAACAGACAAAACCTAACAGAAATAGAGAGGCATGAAGTCTGGTCATTGTTTGTTTCTGGGAGAGGCGCTCATGCAAATGTACAAACAATGACCATCATTACTCAGCACCTGTGTCTACCTGACATGTTCTGCTTAAGAATCGTCGAAAAACGTCTCATCATGTCCTCACTACCAACCGAACATGTCTTGAAGCCCTGCGGCTGCGTTATAAACTTAATAATATCTGATCATTTCACATTAAAAAAAAAAATCACAAACATTAGTCTTTTTTGGAAAATTAGAGGAGCACACCAGTGAACATTTATGGTGAAGGACTACAAACACGGAGGACAAAGAACATTTCTACGCACCAGCGTTCAGCTCTGCCCACCTTCCCAACAGCTCCACTGATTGGACAAGCATAGGAGGCACACACACCTGAGGTGCGCAGGTCTACTGAGGCTAAATCCCACAACCACCACTACCAATCTGATAAGGCTGGAGAGTTGTAAGCCGTTTTGACATATTATAGACTAGTTGTATTGCTTACACTTTTCCAACCCTTTCAGATCTTTATGATCAAGCAGTGGTAAAATAGTAAAAATTAAGAATGAGTAACAAACATGCTGCTGACAAAAGATAAACTACAATCACAATGTGTGAACACAGATGAAAGGGTAGAATAAACAGTTAACATGGGGGGTTTCTCAGTGCATGCAGATGGGTGATTTAAATCACACTAAATAGGTAAAGAGGTCACACACACACACACACACACACACACACACACACACACACACACACACACACACACACACACACACACACACACACACACACACACACAGTTTGGAATCTTCCTGGTCAGATCAGATGTCTCCTACCTCCCACAGTACTAGATTGGAGAAAACCCAGAAACCCTGCCCCCCACGGCAGGAGCCCACCTACCCTGCAGTCCCGAAGCAACCCCAGCTCCCAGCAGCACTTACGTCTGGACTTACATGGCGGCGGGCTGAGCCCTGTCCCACTCCTGCTCCGGATGTGTGCATGTGTATGTATGTGTGAGAGCGAGCCTCCCATCAGCACCAGGCCCATCTCCTCTGTGCTGCAGGGGAACACCTCCACATAGCGGCTGTTGGCCCCGCGCTGGCTGGACATGATATGCTTGTGGAGCCGCTGTGAGGCCTGAATAGCCCGCTCTGCTGAGGTCAGCTGGATGAAGCAGTCACCTGATGGACGAGCCTGGACACAGAGACAGTCAGAAATTACTCTGCAGCTTGGTGACGGAAAGCATGCGAGTCCATGGGTGTGTCTGTGCGGTTACTGCGTGTACCTGCTGGTTGAGGACCATGTGCACGCCATGTGGTCTGATATCGTGTGTAAACTCGCCCAGGAAGGTGAGAATGTCCTCTATGCTTGCTGTGTATGGCAGCCCCCTCAGCCTCAGGCAGTCCCGCATACTACCAGGAGGGGGCAGGAGAGACACTGAGGGCAACATTGACACCAAGGGGGCAGGGGCCACTGAGATCAGAGGGGCCGACGAGTACCGGTTCAACACCTAAAACACACACAGTTACAAATGACATACCCTGCCTGCAGCAAAGACAGTCAAGGACGCAGAACTGAGTCTAATTCTTTCTCCCCTTTTGCTGATAATTTGCAAACACCATAATACATACTTGCAATCAATAACTAAATTTTTTTTAAATCTAGAAAGTGTGTACACAATGAGACACATGCAGCATAGGCCAACTTTTAGCACACAAGTTGAGACAAATTGAAATGCGTGTTGAAACGTCAGTTAGAAGTGTGTTTGTTTTTTTCTTTTCTGAGGAGGATCAATAATTTTTCTGAGGGATCAATAAGGGCGGCTGTAGCTCAGGGGGATGAGTGGTTGTCCCGCAACCACAAGGTAGCTGGCTCGATCCCCAGTCCTCCCATAGCTCACATGTTGAAGTGTCCCTGAGCAAGACACTTAACCCTAAAATTGCTCCCTGGGCGCTGCTCAAGGCAGCCCACTGCTCCTTAATACTAAGGATGGGTCAAATGCAGAGAATACATTGTATGTATGTACTATGACAATAATTGATTCTTAAAACTCCTTAGTCTGTCATACATAGGAGCGTCTGCATAGGTATGTTTGAGGTGCTAATCAGTCTGCGAAGATAAGAAAATTAGTCCACGTGTTCATCTCACAGAGAGGGAGGAAGACCAACAAAAAATGTAATGTTTCACATTTGTGTTTCGTGAAACACGTTGCTATGCAGGTCCCCACCCATAAGCCCTACAACTACCTGAGGAGAAAAGAAACACCCTCACACTGTCTGTGGGCACACAAACAAACACATCATTCAACAAATACAATTTAATTTAAAATAAATGAACACATATAGAAGACTTTCTCAAAGACACTCAAAATTGCACTTTGCATATTAGACACTGCACAAAGACGCACACCCACACGCAGACAGACATCCTGACGTACCTGTTGGACCTCTGCTGCCGTACTTTTGAACAGCTCAATATATCTTCTCCCAAGGATTTCTTTGTGTTTCCTCAGAGCACACTGGGCGTGTTCCTCACAGGCAAATAAAACAAAGGCATCGCCAGTGGGACGGCCGTCTGGATAGCGAACAAAAAGGATGCCATCTTTCCCTCCGCTGACCGGACACGTCTCTTTGAGGTCCTCCTCCGGGGAGAAGAAGGTGAGCACCTGCTCGTGTGTGGCGGTGAAAGGAAGACCTCGCATCCTCACTATGATCTGGTCCTCACGGGACAGGAAAATTGCTACCTCATTGGAGGTACCTGGCACACACACACACAAGGACACACACACCAATTTCATCACAAGTATTTAAAGAAATGATCACACTGCAGATTAAGACAGCATTATGTTTTCCTTCCTTGAGCAGCTCTCTCGATGGCATTTTTTCATTGATCGATGATAAACATCTGCACTTATATGCTTCTGCATATGAATAACATCTTATCTATGCGTTGTTGAGAAACTTGTTACTAAATGTTATCACTGAGGTCTGGTCATAACTACTAAATTATTCTGCAAGTTATGATTTTCCCCTCGAGATGACAAGTGGGCTGAAAATCATTTTATAGGCATAAAATGTCCACCAAGAATTTTATTTTAGGATTGTATTTAGGGTGCTGAAATATGTTCAGATCCAAGAAATCAATAAATACATGAATCCCAACACATGCACAAAACCAAACAGCAAGACATGGTTGTGTTTCTAATTATTTTATTTTTTTCAATAATTAATTGTTGGTTTATTCTCATAACAGAAATTCCCCCCTCAAGCCAAAGCAGCACCACCAAAGAGCTTCAGGACTTAATTTTGTCAAACTATATTGGGCACAAAACATCGAACCTAATGTTACTTACAGCCTAGGTTTACTGCTGATGAGGTAAAATACTTTATATAGTACACATGGTTATGTCTGCTCACCTCCTGCTATCTTCAGGAAGTCCTCTCCTGAAGCTTTGTAAACCTGCCATTAGAAGAGAACAAGACAGAAACAAGGAATTATTGTCACTTCAGGTGTAGCTGCAATGAAAAAATGTAAAACCCATAAGTGATTAGATTAGGTTCAGGCAGTGTGGCGGATTCACTTAACTAACGAGAATGAGTAGGGTTCAGACGGGTTACCTCTATGTATCTGTTGCCCATGTGGTGTTTGTGTCTCTGCAGTGCCAGGTCTCGGTGGTCTTCACTGACAAAACGAACCAGAGCTTCTCCGTTCCGTCTCCCCTGAGCATTAAGACACAATGCTGCCCCTCCTCTGTACAACACAACGTACACAGCATTACAGAGGTCGCTAAACCTTATGTGAACAGCTGGTATCAGTATACATCATGTTGACCGTTCAATACAAATATTTCATGAGTGAGAGTTAATATAGCTACAACATACTTGGCAATGTTGAGTCCTCTGAAGAATCGAGCAATGTCCTGGTCAGAAGACTGCCATGGCAACCCTCTAGCTCTGATGACTGTGTTGTCACACACTTTCTCCATCTTACTGCTACACACACACACACACACACACACACACACACACACACACACACACACACACACACAGTTATTAGCACAGCAGGAGCGGACTGAGTTAATTTCAGAGGCAGAGAACAAAACAAAATTTTTTATCTTGAGCAAACTTCACTTACCAAGTGCCAGTCTCAAACTTCTCACTAACTCTTTCCTGAGTAGAAAACGTGTGGCCTAATGGGAAAGCATTACAAGCATCACAAATCAGGCCACATAACTTAAACTAATTATAGTACTTTGTAATCAACATGATAATGGCCTCATGTATTTATTAATTTATACAGCAATCAACATAAAGAGCAAATCACTTCACGGCTGCAACTCACAATTAATTTCATTGTGGATGACTTTGCCAATTATTATTGGCATTGAAGTCAGAAAATGGGGGGGAAATTAAAGCAAACATATTTTTGGCCAACCAATAGGACATAATCAAGAGATATTCAGTTTCCAATTATGGAAGTCAAAAAAAGCAGCGGGTCCTAACATTGGAGAAGCTGAGACCATTAAATAATTGGCATTCTTGCTTGAGAAATGACTCCAACGAATAATGGTTTAACAAAATACTTGCTGATTAATTTTCTGTTTCAGCTCTATGTTCCTTAATTATCATTTTAAATGTGCTTTTGAAGTTGCACACTTTTCTTCTCTGCCCTGTAAACACAGAGTATCCATTTATGTTGAACTAACTAACTGACAAATCCCTAATGTTTCACTTTTGTGTAAAATGATATATGGTACTCACTAAATGGCTCAGAAAGCAGGCCAAGCACAATGCTGCCCATAATCTGGACCTGCTGGACTGCTATTACTGCAGGCAATATGGACGGATCCAGTGTGGCTGAGGGGTCCATCATAGCGGGCACATCAACAGGTATAGTTAGAGCTGAGGAGGAGGCAGTCAAGGAAAGCAAACAAGGAACATCCCAAAAATATATTGAACAGTCTGAACAGTTCGGAGAGATCGAAAGGTTTTTTGTATGCACGAGGGTTTGAGAATGGAGGAAAAAGCAAAAAAAAGTAGCATGCCAAGCAAGAGAAACTCACACAGAGATGTTAGTTATCCTGTTCCAGTGGGTGTGTGGGGTTTGTCCTGTTGGCTGAACACACACTCGTTCACGGAGCGCTTAGCATGCTGCTGCCATTGTTTCCCTATTTGCATTTCAAAACCTCTAGTCTTGCAGCCAACACCCCGTGGTTTATACACTTATAATATGTGCGCTGTGTTTTTCTGAGCGATGTATGCCCAAGAGATCAAGTTGAACATGCCGATAAATAACCATCAACTGTCCAAATAACACTTAAACATTAAATGCATTACATATAAAGTATATCAAGTATTAGTTCACAGACATTCACTGGCACACCCAATGCAAACAGCTGACATTAATTAAAGGATACACTCTGCCATGATGTGTACATTCAAAGCCTTGAGGTCAGATGTGGGGAAGTGCTTCTTGAACTCTTTCCGAAGGTCAAAGAAAGAGTAGAAACAATCTGGGACCAGGATGTTCTGGAGGGGGAAGAAGTTAAAAGAACGGATGTGAACAGGAGGCCCATCAACAGCTGCCGTTTTATTGCCATCATATTGGTGTTTGCTCAGGCCAGGAGACTAATCTCTGTGCAACTCTTCACACAGGTTTAAGACAATCTCATCAGCTTCGTTGTGTAGGTGTTTCATGTGCACAGATATGTGCATGGGCGTATGTCATTAGACAGGTTTGCACGAGCGGCTCTTTCGCCGTAACATTAAATTCAATCAGGAGCACAGTGCTGACACAACTAATCCCTTTGTGACTGTGTGAGCAATGAAAGTTCCTGCAACACCGAGGGAGCATCCGCCCTGGCTGCAAGGCGCTCACCCATCCAGCTCACTCACCTTGCTTGCGGCCTCGGGGTGAATCACTTGGCGGATGTGAAGGGGCCCGTCGGTACACAAACACACCGACGTGCCTGCGCCCGCGCTGTTCACCTCGTTTGTCAGTTCTAGATTAAACTGCAAAAACAGGCGCCAAACATTTAGGAAAGAAATTAAAATATTGGCAATCAATCTTCAGCCAGCAGTGATAATAACTATGTAATAAACATGCTGATAGCGACTGACTTCAGGGAGGTTATTACCAAGTTTAATGCTGTCTCAAGACTTGTAGCTGTGGAGACATTATCTGCTCGGGACCCATTATCCTCTTCCACGCTGTCCTCTACCACATCCTCCTCCTCCTCTTTTTCTTCAGTCAAGTCTGAGAGGTCCGGCTTAATGAGGAGCTCATTTATCTTGCCCAACTGGTTCAGAGAAGAAGAAAAAACACACGTCAGTCTTGAAACAAAAGCCTCCATAGAAACTCACAAGATGTAGGCTGTTACAAGAGCATTAAATGTCGGTAATATAGACCTTTATTACATTTATAACATCACATAGAAGAACAACAAAAGCAGGAGTATGTTTAAACACCTTTCAATGGATACTTTGAGGAGAATATATCTGTCCTCTAATTATACTGAATAACTTCAGAGCCTAATAGGAGCTAGATGTTTACTCACCTGAGTCACAGAATTATTATAAATGCCTGTCGTTTGATTTCGAGTCCATTTCCGACTAGAGTTGCCCTGTTTACCTGTCCACTCCTTTATTTACCACTACAACACCTGCTTTAGAATAACGATACCTACGTGTAATAAGAAGTCTGCTAATACGTTTTACCTTTTTGTTCTTTACATCCACCAGTTGCCAAACCAACTGGTCGAGCTCCTTCTCGTCAGATCCCAGCAGCTCTCCGCTCGCGCCAGATGTGGCGGTGAAAACCACCACCAGGTAGTCTACCTGCGCCGTCATCTGAACACAAAAACTAATCTAATTCTGCACAAAAGTAGGCTAAAGGACAGTAAATGAATATACGCCGGATAGGAGACACATGCGTGAGCCACGAGGTATAAACACCTTTACTTTGACACCTGAACGCAAAGGTAAGGTCCGTAAATCCAAGTTTTGTCGCGTGTTGAATTTTACGTGAAGTCTCCCGCAGTCACCATCGCGGAGTAATGGCTGAACGTTCATCGTTTTTGTAGAGCATCTACCTGTGTGACCACGTGACTCTCTACCTGCCCCCTCCCTCCTCGAGGTGGTTTACTGATTAGGACGTGGCAGACCATGGATGTCTGTACATTCTTATGCATAATACTTTTCAGTATTTAAGTAATTGAAGTATCTTCGTGTGTAACAAGTTACGGAGCCCGGAAGGTAAGGATACAATGGTTACCGGCCTTTTTAAGGACGATGATACATTATAATGATACATCTCGTTGAAGTACGTTATCAATAAAGGAAGCCCAACAAAAATATAACACATTTGTATTCATACAAATGAAATCCAGCAACAACATTACATGAATTAACTGTTACCATATGAAAAACAATCTGAAATTATGAAAACAAATATGGAGCCTGAAGTGTAGTTATACTTTTACGATGTTTCATTGTGAAACATGAACACGTTATTATAGTATAAACAAGTATAAGGTATACAAGTATTAATCAAAAGGTATTACAAGTGCTCTTGTAGCCTATTTCCCCTCACTTTACAACAACAATAATAAAATTACCCAGAGGCCTATTACTTATTCTAATATAAATATCAATAATTTTTGATCAGGTAATATAATTCAGACATAAGTGTTGGTTTCATAATAAAATATGTACATTTTATGGCGTTTATATCGGAGTGCTCGCACTTGATCATGCTCCGGAAGTGATTACCAACCCGGAAGTGTACCCTCGACCTGACGGAGAGCAAGAAAGCGATGGCGGGGGACACTTCAACGGAGCTTCTTTTTATAGATACTTTTAAGCACCAGAGTGCAGAGGTAATATATCTGATGCATCATCACGCTCTCACTACTAACTCCAGATATGTCTGCATTCAATACGCACATCACGTTTATTGAGGAGGTTTGAAGATTGATGCTAAACTTGAAGCTAACGATGTCAACATCGCTAACACGAGCAGTTGTGTCGCGATAACGTTTCAATTCACTGCTTTTATTATTGACTAAATGTACACATAGTTGTACTTAATATATTGGGCAAATGTACGTGTGTTTACGTCAGAACCACCCGCCGCTGTTTTTTGCACGTCAAGCTCCATGGCTAATGCTAACTGTAACCATCGTTACCATCTGGTTTGTGGTCGTAGTTTTGGTTTGTGTGGTGAGTGAAGATGTTTATGATCCAATGTTAGTATTAACGATGATGTTCTATGCACTTCAGTTAACCAACGTGGATGTGGTGCGGTTTCCTTGCGGGGTGCTGATCACAGAAGTGCGGGTCATTCCGCCAGGGATCAAAGCACACAGCAACTTACCAGACAGCAGAGCATTTGGGTAAGAGCAGTATTGCGATCTCAAACTAAATTGACAGATTTGTTTAGGTCCACCTATACGTGAAGCAAATGCAGTTGAATAAGAACACTTTGCAATAAATCGTTACTTCCACTAGGTATAATTTTCATTAACAATAATATATTATATTATAACATGACATATTGAAAATAAATACAGTTTATCTCAGCATTATCATAAAAAAATGATAGTGTTTCCACTAACAAATTGCTGACAGCCAAACGGCAAACTACAAATTCTGTTATACAGATTGAAAAAGAGAGCATTGGTATCGTAAAGCTCTTCAGTATCAGCAGATACCCACACTCGAGGTATCGGAGACATAGGATGGACCATCCCTTGTTGCAGGAAATCCTTAACCTTGTTGCCAATGATAGATCGCCTCTGGAGAGGTTTGTTTGCTACAGATATCTGAGCTGTAAGTGTGTGCCTGTAGAAAAGTAGTTTGAAACCTGATCTCCATTGTTGTGTGGATTCGGATTCCCACTGAGCCTGTTGGGTATGTGTGATGTAATTTAACTGAACTAATGGGCCCAGGGCTATGCACAGACCATAGCAGGTCATAACTGTATGTTGCATAGAGGTGCACCATATGAAAAATATCCTCTATCAGGGCATGTCATATGTCGCAGTTGTATACAGTTGTAATCAAGTGAATTGAGTCAAAAATCAGTTGTGAAGCTGATTATGCCTGTTTTGCCCAATTCAGCTAATTAAATAAAAATGTATATTATCTCATGATACACATTTTTGTTGTGCTAGTTATTGGGTACAGCTCTACAATCTAATGCAGACAAATACAACTGTTTTGCCAGAAAGTCTACTTTTAAGATACCTTTATGTTTTTGCCTTTTGTTGACACCGTCATAGAGGTGTTTTAGCACGGAGATCATAGTTAGTGCTGCTCATATTCTTCCCCCTCTTATGATGGTAAGGACAACACATTTAAATTTTGCAGTCCAGTACAACACTACCCATAGATCACAATAATAAACATAAAATATTGTCTACACATTTCCAACTGTAAACAAATACTGATTATGAATAAAAGATAAAAATGTATGACAGAGCTGTTGTATTTGCATTGCAGTAGATTGTACAGGTGTACCTAATAAAGTGTCCACTAACGCAATATTTTCATAACAGTTGCCGACCCCTATGTTGATGTTTAACTTAATACTCAGTCAAATTATCTGGATAAAAGGGGACTGAGCCATGACTGCCACATTAATGTATATGTTTCTGTGTTTCCAGAGAGACGTCACCTCATGCCTTCCAGTTAGAGCTGTTCTTTAACAATGCCAGCAAACCCAACAACCCCGGGTTCCATAGACTGGGCAGGTCAGAATGAATTTCACTCTACTCTTCTCCTTTTGTTTCTGTATTACTTGGAACGGCTCCTCCCATCTCTGTATTTCCTGATCAAGTCCTAAAAGTGCTTACGATGCAGATGTCTGTCTCACCTGTAGAACCAGTCACATGAGCCCTGTTCTCACACAGTGCTGGGTGCGTGTGTGCACCTGCACCCACACAGTCATGTCTCTTTGTTCCCATGTTGGCGAACTGGTCTCTCCAGAAACTCAACCTCGCCCACAAAGTAGCTGAAAGTGACAGACACAACTTTTAGGTCCTGGTGTAATAGATGAGTCCAACATTTGTATTCTACCTTCATAATAACGGAGGTGTGCACAGTAGCACCAGAGCATAAACTATTGAGAGGTGTCTATTGTGTAAGAGTTGTTGAAAACTGTAAATACGACACACCCAAGTTATTATCTCTGCTGGGAAAGTTGGGAGTAGATTTTGTTTAAACCAGTCTGGTTGCTATTTTAAGTATCTTCCAAATGCCAAAAACTAATTTGACTGAAATGTTTGTGGACAATAATCCTTCTTGTCAGCTGAAGTGATAATCGGTATATAATAGACAACCATAATATGGCAGTTTTGCTTTTTATTTTATTTTTAAGGTGAGTTTTTCAGTATGAGTGTTTTGGATCACCATACAGTGGCTCCTAGGCCTGTTACAATAACGTAATTTTTCTGGACAATATTTGATCCCAGAAATAATTATGGTTTATGACAAGTTCAATCAAAGATTTAATAAATTTTCAAGTTGTTTAATCTGAATGTTATATACAGAGGTCTGAACATGTCTGGTAACTCACAAGAAAAATGTGTTTTTTGTGCATATATTCATATTCAGGTTCAAGTTATTGTCATTGCACAGAGTACAAGTACTAGGACAACAATGTATACACCCTGTTTCAGGGTATCCGTAGGTCTTGAAATATCATTTCCTCAAAAATTCTTAAATTCAATTTGGTGACATGGCAGAATTATCAGATTACTGCTAAACCTTATTAATGTCGAACACTAAAATCTCCAAGACGATGAACAAACATATGCAAGTTCAAGAATGGTCCTTTTGTGTATATTTGCACTGATGTTTTAATCTTCCCTGTGTTGCTTTCTGCCGTCAGTCTGGAATATGATGAGAACAAGTCTATCGTGTTCAGACCCAGTGGAAAGGTAAATATTTAGTTGTCCAGAAACAGGATGATTTGTATTTTTTTCTTTCAATTTGTGAGTAACTAAATCGCTATTTTGCATGCAGGTGAACACAGACGGCCTGGTGCTTCGTGGCTGGTACACCAGTCTGACTATAGCGGTGTACGGGACAGCAGAGCGCTCACATGGACATGACCAATCCTCACCCCCTCCTCCTCCACCCCCACCCCCACAGCAGCCAAGCGGGCCCAAGAGGATTGTTAAACAAGGTGCTCATTATTAAACAGAAACTACCTGGTGCTCTCGCCTTCACTCCCACTTTCTGAAACTTAAACATCCAATGAACAGCTTATCTGTTGGTTTCCCTTATTTGCTTGTTATAATGTCAATCCATTGTTTGTTTGTTTTTTAGAGTGGGAAAAAGATGAGCAGTACAATGGTAGCCCACCTAGACCAGCACCCAGAGGGCCTCGTACTCCACCTGGGCCTCCGCCCCCGGATGATGATGATGAAGAGCAGGTCCAAGTGACAGGTAAGAACTGCACACATCTGGCACTGTTGATCTGGATTTATCCACAATAACAGAGACACTGCCGTAGTTTAAGCATCTGTCAGGTTAATACTTTTATTGTTTGGGATTTTTTATCCTGTTTGCTTCAATCTGTGTACTTTACACTAGAATTGGTTTATAATCAAGGTTATTTGTTTTTAATCAAATGTTTCCCAATTAGCTGTTTGCCCCAAAGTTTAACTTCATTCCAGTACGATAAGAAAAGGAACATAGTTGAATCTGGCTTGTGCTACATTTTTCTCAAGTATCCCATTGTTGCATGGTATTATGGTTGTTGGTGTATTTAAAAACGCTGACTAAGTGTTCTTGTACAGGTAATGTCATGTTCACTGTGTTGCGTTACATTTCCCAAGCAAGTCTCTGCATGCTGATAGGCTGGCATTGTGTTAAAACATGTAAAAACATAGGTGTGATCCTGAAGCTGTTTTACATAAGTAGGCTTCTACTTGTCTAGACAACCCATAGTTTTCATGTTCGTATGTATGTAAGGTGAACTGTGTGGCCTCCGGTCTCCATTGTGACATTTACAGTGGGCGTGGTCAAAGAAGAGCCAAGCGAGGGCCGTGACGACTACCTGGAGGCTGTGTCCCCTGAGAGATCACTGCCTGCTGATGAAACCTACTCGGATGCTGAACAGGAGGAAGAAGGGGATGAGGAGGAGGAAGAGGAGGAGATAGAGGTGGAAGAAGATGCACGGACCGAGGGGAGTGTTCTGGAAGAGGACGAAGAAGTGGAGGAGGAAGATGAGGGTGAGGAGATGGAGGAAGGTAGGGCAGATGTGTTGTGAGAGTAGGATAATCTGCAATCCCAAATGGATGCCCGGCCCTGAACCCCTTGGTACTGCAAACTCATCAGACTCCCTCGGGGGCCACGGGAGCAGGGGCCATTTGGGACTGACTGACTGAGTGTGTGTGTGTGTGTGTGCTCTGGCATGCTGCCTCCATCTACAACCGCTGTGTGCTCCAAACTCTGTTAGCCCGCCCTGAGCTACTTATGATCAACATTCATAAGCCGTCATGTGGAGGTCTACCTCACACATCCTCACAGCCATGGCTGATGCTTGTGCTGTAGTGACATCCTGCATGTCAAGCACCCCACCATGTTTGGAGTGATGCCGCGATGTGCGAGTAGGTTTGTCTGTGTGAATTTGTGAATGAGCCAGGGAATATATAGTAGTCGCTTGCCTCCTCATTTTCATTAATTTCCACACACACATTTTATGAATGGTTGAAGACTCATAACTATCTTGTCCATAAAAGATTTCCCCCTCTCATTCGTCTCTCCCACCCTTCCAGGTGATGACGGCTATGAGCAGATTTCTAGCGACGAGGACGATCTTGATAATGGTAGCTTCAAGTTGCCCACCTTTGACATGGAATACACTCCTGAGGACCTTGCTTCTGTCCCACCTGTCCAGTTTGATCCGTATGAGCGAGAACTCAGACCCCTGCTCTACTTCATCCCTCCATACAAGACCCGCTTTGATAACCAGTTTGAGAAGGCCTGTGTGGAGGAACCCATGGACCCTGGTGGAACAGAAGTACCCGCAGGTGGAGACGAGGCTGAGGCCGTTGCCCAGCTGAAAGAACTAGTAGCTAGTATTGGAGATGACAGAGATGCCCGCTGGGTCACTGCTCTGGAACAAGCACCTGCACTACTGGCCAAAGGGCTGGCTTATTTAATCAAACAGGGAGAGGGCGAGATAGAGGAACCTGTTGGAGTTTTAGTCAAATGGGCGCTTCAAGCTCTGAGTATGGAGATTGCTCTCACACAGCCCATTGCTCTTAATCTCAGACAATTGAAAGCCGGTGCCAAGCTAGCATCACACCTTGTAGAGTGTCCACAGGGCCTCTCAGGTCTGCTGCGTGACGGGGCCTTGAATGTGCTGCTGGAGTTGGTCCAAGCCGACCATGTCTCCTCCACACTGAAGCTGAATATCCTGAGAGCTCTTGGGGCTCTGACCAGCGCTCCTGCTGGCGCCGAGGCTTTCCTACATACGGGAGGGTCAGAGAAGAGTGGTTATCAGGTAAGCATCAAAAAGTAGACAAACTAGAAAATATTCTCATCGTCAACACTTTTCATTATATACAGATTCTCTTGTATATTTCTTGAGCAGGGATGCCAAGTCTAGAGAAGAGGAATAGTTACAGTCTGCCTCACAGACTCTCACTGATCTGCCCACCCTTCACATTTACAGAAAACACTGACTATTTGAGCAACATGCTACTTTTTTCCTTCTTAATATCTGACAAGCGTTTATGTCTTTTATAGCGTTTAGTCCAGCTGTTCCTGCGTGAAGAAACAGTGAGGGTCATAACAGCTGGTAACACCATATTGCAGAAAAGCCACATGTATGAGATACTGGTCGACCTGCAACGTGCAGCAGCAGCATGGAGTGAACCCCAGCAGGTAGACACACACTCATTCTCACACACATGGTACTAACTGCAAAGACTAAGTACATTCTTCATGGTTATCATGACTGACTATCATTCTCAGGAGGAGATGGAGGATGCTGACATCCCCATGGAGGAGGAACCATCGCTAAGCGCCTCTCCTGTGAGCGAGGCAGAGCTTGATAGGCTGGCAGGGGTTTTGGAGGAGTTACATCACCTGCTTGAGACGGCCCCTTACTGCATGGTGCAGCCCCCTGGGAAAGCCTTCCCTACTACTGCTAGAATAACAGGACCACAGGAGAGGGACGATCCATACCCAACACTGTATAGGTACACTTAAAACACATATGACCTCACCTCATTATATAATGCTATATGTACTTTGGCTTTTTAATAATGCATTAATAATGCAATTTTTGTCTTTCTCAGGTATATGCATGCGTGCCATTTCCTGGAGAGCACGGCAGCGGTGTTGTCAGCGGCTGCAGCGTCTGGTCACTTAGGTGTCACCTTAGCTGTTCGAGAGCTCCTACGCTTCCTGTCACTCACCCAATCAGGTCTGCTCTTCCTCATCGCCCAGCCCACTCCCACCAACCTGCTGCTGCGTCTCCTGGCATCTATGGCAGAAGTTGAGAGCGAGGAGACCACCTTCACAGGGGGCGAGGGAAGTGTGTCAGGCCCAGGGTTTGGTGAAGAGGGCTTCAGCATGTGGCTAATGCAGGCGCTGCATGCTCTGCAGGGTGTGTCAGAGCTCATGAGCCATGTGGCTGCAGGAGGAGATGGCGGAGCTGGGCTAGAGGAAGGTGACAATTCAGAAGTGCTGGGACTGCTCCATGCGCTCTACTTAATGAGCTTCACACAGACTGGTCGCAGTGCTGTGTCCCACGTCCTCAGCCTGGACAACAACCTGTCGTGTCTGGTCACTCTGCTCCAGCACCACAGCAGGGACGGACAGGGGTACGGCTGTTTTCTTCTTGTGTCTCTTTCTGTATGGCTTCAGGCACCTGTGTATTGACTACTTGTTTGTCTTTTTTTCTTCTTTTAAGTGAGGCCAAAGCTCGCAAAGCAGTGACATATAATTATGCCTGTATGCTGGTGTTGCTGGTAGTGCAGAGCTCGAATGAACTGCGGATGATGGAACAATATTCTGCCCCTCTACTCGCCATAGCCAAGGCTGATGACACCAATGCCAAGTTACAGGGTAGATATTATTAGTGTTGCATGAAACTATTATGAAATATTTGTCACTTTTTGTGTTTTGATTATTTTGTTCTTTCTGTGTTCTTCAGAGCTTAGCAAATGGCTTGAGCCTCTGGAAAAACTTCGCTTTGAGATTGGCAGCATTCCTACACTCATAGACTACATCAAACAGGTACAGGTCTCTACCTCAGTAAAGCCACATTTCACTACATTTTTATTTTCAGTAACTGTGTGAGCGTCCTAATAACTGAGTCATATTCAGTGAGTATTTAATCTCCTCAGTTGGGGGTGTTTGGGCAGCTGCTCATGATGTGTCTATAACATTGGATTCAGGGAGTCCATTCATTATTTTAGGAGTACAGGTTTATTAGTTTTATTTAATCAAGATTTGTCGAGCTTATTCAATATTATTATAGGAGGAAAACGGTACAATGTTGTCACCACTCGGCGGGTTAATTCTGAAACCTATGTATCAAAACAAGAAGTCTGTCTTTGTCACACACTCAACTATATGTTTTTGTCTAATTTTGTACCTCAAAGCAACCAAAAATACAGTATATCTCTTTGGAATGCAGAGCTTCACCGACAAGTCTGAACGGCTGAAACGTATACCTGCTGTGTAGCATATTTCAGTCACAGCTTTATGCAAATAACAGCGCTATATATCATTTTAAATGTGTGTCTTCTCTTGACTTCAGAATGTGGAAAATGTGTTGACTGCTGAGGGAACGGGACTACTCACGGCTCTCAGGGTCCTTTGTCACATCGCCTGCCCCCCACATGCTGTCGAGGGTAAAGACACAACTTAGTAAAGATGCGCTATGGATTTTTCCTGCAAGCAAACAAAAGTCAACTGTGGTGTCCTTTAAGGTCTAACAAAACCTGTTGAATAGATATCCTTTCCCATAATTTATATACAAGTATTTAAAATCCTGTATTGTTTGTATTCGTGTTTACCAGCTTGCAGACATCCTCTTTTCTGCTTTTGCTGGCATATTATCTCCTCCTATAGCTTAGTGGAAGGACAATTGGTGTCAATGTGCACTAGTAACTACTGCTGGTCTTTTAAGATGTAAAACTGATTACCGTACACATTGATTTTGACTGCAACAGTTACAGAACAGACAACAATGTTTTCCTCCTTTCCTTACAGGTCAACAGAGGGATCTTAAGTGGAGTCTTGCAGCAGTCCAGCTGTTTTCTGGCGAAGGTCTGGATATGTGTGTGCGAGTCTTACAGAAGCTGTGCAGCTTGTTGCTGCAGCCATGGCGTGTGCACGGACACATGGGCCCCACGACGCAGCGCTGCATGATCCTCAGTATATGCATCAGCACACTGCGACTGCTGCGCGCCATGCTGATGGAGCTGCTGCGCGGGGGAGCTTTCCAATTCAGGGACACTCGCGTGGCCAGTGTGTTGGTGACGCTCCACATGATAGTCTGCTCCATCCCGGCATCTGGACGTCTAGAGGGAGAGGAGACAAGATTGCAGGCGCTTATCGTTGACGTGCTGCTCACCTTCACGCAGGGTGTTAATGAAGAGGTGTGTGAAGGAGTTAAAGTATAGGCATGTTTTGTTTAGCCAAGAAATATTGTGCAAAAAGTCTCATTATTCTTCGTCAATTTGTGGGTTTTGTTGTAGGTGACTCATACAGAAGAGACTCTGGCCAGTAACACATGGTCTCTGATGCTAAAGGAGGTTTTGGGCTCACTGCTGAAAGCTCCTGAAGGTCTGTTCTCTGGTTTGACGTTGCTGTCTGAGCTCCTACCTCTTCCACTGCCCATGCAGAGCACTCAGGTAACTCATTCTATCCTACTGGTCACCCATCTGTCCTGTACTTAATTTCACCTTCTGATGATTGAAAACGATAAACATTAATCGACCTTTGGCTCTGTAGGTGATATCAGTCCAAGATGTGGCTGTAGCCTTAAACACAAGGAAGCTGTGGAGCATGCACATACGGGCGCAGTGGAAAGTGCTTTCCGAGGCGTTACGGTGTGTCTGCCCCACCAGCTGCCCTCCTCTCCTGGCCATGCTGAGGAGAATGTGTGTTCAGCTGGCGGACCTGTCTTCACCCACCGCACTACTCATCAAGAAGACCCTGCTGGAGCTGCTGCTGGAGGAGCTGCAGCCGTGAGTGAAAAACACACACTCAAGTTGTTTGTGTTTATGCTCTGAATCGTATTTTAAGTTTATGCGCTGTGCTAATAACTGCAGGGCGGAGGGGAAAAGTGTGTGCTGGGGCCAGGTCCTGCGTCTGCTTTCTTTGATGGATGCCCTGGTGTCACAGAAAGCTTGTAAGAGCGCAGCACTGCACCTTCTGTCCGGGTCTGTGTCTGGAGATGAACAACTGGCCGATCTGTTCCCCTTGCTGCTGTCTTTGTTGGTTCCTCCAGCTGACCACTCCTTACAGCAGCAGCAATGCAGCGAACTAGTGGGGACAATATTACAGTCACTGTGTGACCAGGTAAGCAGTATATGAGGTCAAACCGCATAATGTAAACAAGGCCTTTAAAGAAGAAAAGGCAAAGCCTAAACAATATGAATCTCTATCTTCACCAGGACATTTCTCTGGTGGTTTCTCCACCTGGTGAAAGCTGTGTGTCAGAGACTGAGCAGCTGGCCAATGCACTTCCAGGGCGTGAGATGATGCCATTGGTGTGCAATGCCTTGTTGGAGGTTTTGGGGAATTCAGAGAGCAGTGTCCCACTCCTCCTCACCTGTATCAGGACTTTGACATTCCTCACTGAGCACGACTATGGACTCTACCACCTTAAAATGTAAATGACAACTTATTCTTGTTTCTTGGCATTACTACTCTCTTTCTTTATAACCTCTTCGCTTTCTACCATGCACAGGGTCCCTAAACAAGACTTTGACTAAATCACTTAATCTCTGTTTCAGAGCTCTGAAGAAGTATGCTACTGGTCTATGCTCCCTGTTGAAGAGATTGGTGTTGGCCTTCAACAAGGACTCAGCAGATCTGCTGTCAGCTCTTCTTGACTTCCTGAGACAGATCCTCAACACAGAAACAATGGTCAGTACCTGGTTTTATTGGCTGGTTTCACATCGGAGTAAATTTGTACCACGAGTATACATGCTGTCAAACTTTAGAAAATATTGAACGTCTATGAAGGTTTTTCTCTGGTGGGCCCACTGCCCAACAGACATAGTATTGCTTATGTAAATTATGTAATCTAAACAGTTATAACTTTGAAGTTTGCAACAGCTGATTTTTCAAGTTTTCATGCTTACGGTTATCATAAAAATTGCGTTAAGTCTGAATTTGTAGGCATTCAGTTTATGTTGTATAATCACAAATTACAAATTTGCCTCAGAGGGCTTTACAATCTGAGAGTCTTAATGACTAATTGCGCAAGACTTTGCATCTCTTGCCGAGTTGAACATAGTATGTGATAGTTGGATTTTATTGTTGGATCTCTGTGTGTTGTAATCCAGTGTGTGGATGAGGCCCCGGGGTCCGGCGAGGAGTCTGTCTTCGTTCCCCCCCGGTTGCTCACGGGCTCCGAGATGAAAGCTCTACTGCAATGGGAGGAGTCTGAATCCCATCCGCTCCCTACTTTAGAGAAACAGATTACGGTACAATTGTTATGCTTGTGTATAGTTTTTGAAAAGTGAGTGTTGATGCTGCTTTGGCATTTAACGAACTCTGTAACTCTGTCTGCAGAAACTCTGTAAGGAAGATGATTCATTGGAGACGATGTTGGAGACTGTGATTGTTCTGAGGCAGACGCTGGAGACGGCCACAGACTCGCCACCTGCAGCTGACACCACTGAGCCCACTCTGCCAGCACCCGAGGCGCTCGGGGCCCTGTTTAATCACAGGTACAGCCCCCAAATGAAACAAAATCTATCAACTTTTTCTTCGTCTGTGTAAATTCAGTCATCAATCACAGGGAGGCACTTAGCATTCCAGCCAGGAAAATGTACCAGACGGAAAGATGATCTGATATTCATAACAAAATGTTGTCAACACAAGTTATATGCACTACATCTCTCTCTGAAACTAGAACTAAACCTATTACAGATGATGTACGAAAATGTGTGCATCATTTTTGTTAAAAGTGAGCGGAAACAACTGTATGTGATCCTAGATGTATCATTCCTCTGTAGGACGGTGTTCATTCTGTCAGAAGCTCTGGATGAGCAGCTGAAGACTCTGTGGTTCTCTCCCTTCCAAACTGATGACATCGAAGCAGACCTTGACATGGTAAGTGTTTATGTGTACATGCACTTTCAAGACACTCAGGTAAAAGTTAGAATTCAGATTTAGTTTCTGCTGAGTTATCTTATTTTCTCTTCAATGCAGTATCTGGTCAAAGTATCAGCAGCAGGAATGTTATAATGTGCTTACTGCATTACTAGAATAACTGTACTAGTGTGAAAAACTGGTTCAAACCGGAGGTATATCCAAACGTAAGACACTGATTCACTATGATTAGCTTATGTTAAGTTTCATTCTTTCTCAACTTCACTGCTATGTAATGAAAGCTTGATGCGTCCTTGATGGGGCTTTACATTTATTTTTATGATTTAATTACACACCCATGATTATTCAACCATATTACACATAATAATGTACAGTTATGAAGCCCTGTGTCTGTCTGCATGGGGATGGACAGTATGTCTGTGATTGCCACTTTGTCTGTGTTGCAGATGAAGGTGGATCTAGTGGGTCTGGCTCAGGAGTGTTGTCCAGAACTGGACCTGAAGGCGGAGCTGGAGCGCTCCTTCATGTCTGAGCCCTCCTCTCCTGGGGACAAGGCTCCAAAGGGCTTCCGGCTGGGCAAACACAAGCATGAGACGTTCATCACAAGGTACAGTTACAGCGGTTGCATTTTAGTTTTTCCCATTTGTTCTGTATTCATTGCAGAGAACTAACATCTTGATTCTTGTTTTAATCAACCGACTGAATGTCATCTCGTGCTTGTCTCTGCAGCGGTAAATCAGACTACATTGAGCCTGCTAAGAGAGCCCACATCATGGCTGCTCCTCGCGGCCGTGGAGGTCGAGGAGGGTTTGGACAGAATCTCTGCCGACCCCATGACATCTTCCGCCAGCGCAAACAGAACACCTCCCGTCCTCCCAGTATGCACGTTGATGATTTTGTGGCAGCGGAGTTTAAAGACATTACGATCCCTCTTGGACTTTTGCCTCCTAAACGGCTCCCCAAGAGCTCCCCTAAACCCCCCACCAGAGGACTGTTCACTGGTAACAGAGGCAGAGGCCCCTTCCACAGCCAGACTCGCTTCTTCACTCCCCCACAACCTAAAGGTGTACTGCTGTCAGGTACGTACCACAGACACGCCACCTTATTGAATTAAAGGTTTCTTGCATTCACTTGGAGTTACTCCTCCAGGTCAGTGTAGTTACCGGACTCGGAGCTTCAGCTAATGCCAATACATTATATGTATAACAAATGCTCAGATTTTCTCTGTTGTTGATGAATATCTTTACTAGTGCAACTTAAATGTGTGACGAAACGGATAATATCACAGAAAACTAAAAGTTATTTGAAAATTGGTTCTCTTTATCACCTTATCACATAATAGTAGTTTTGGTGGTAGATAACATGCCATTAATCGTTTTGTGTTACTACTACATTTGTTAATTCATTGCCTGTATAATAATTGCCTGAATTATTTACCTGAACATTCAAATTAATTATTGTCCTTGAAAAACTGATGAGAAAATCTTAGCTCAAGGTTCTCTCACTAACTTTATCCAGACCTTAAGCTCTAACTCATAGTCTTCATCAGTCTATGGAGTTTGTTCAGTTGCCATCACGTTGTACCACCTGTTTAGTTTATATAATTTGACATAATTCAAATACAGCAGAAAACGTCTATAAAATTGTCAGGAATAACCCAACAAAGTTTAGGACTTATTTCCATCTTGGTCCCTGATGTTCCATCTGCCCACCACGAGACGGAAACAGCCGTCGAATGTCAAAACCGAAATGTCACATTCCAACATAATCCAACCATACCTGTCATCAAGTGGCCAAAGATTCAGTCTTGGGTCATGTAATGACAACTGAGCAAACTTAGCATGAGATGTGATGAAACCTCTGAAAAAAGCTAGTTAGTGAACTTTGAGTTAAGATTTCTTTGCTATTGGTATGGTGTAAACAGTGTGTAGTATTGTATTGTAAGTGGCTAATAGTATAGCCACTTATTGGCCAGTAGAGGGAGCTAAATCCTGTATTTTGGTTCTGTAGGTAACTACACTCGCAGAGACGGAGGCCGTGGTTCATCATGGAGCGGCCAAGTTCCAGCTGTCACTCACAGGGGAACCTACAGTGAACCACGCGGAGGCCAGAGCAACTTCACACGTGGACCGTTGCCCTCCAGACAACCGCCAGCAAGTATGAAGCGCATACCAACACACACTTTTTGTTCATTTTTCACTGAATTTCTAAACACTGAAGTTAAAATGCTTCTCCTCCGTCTCTGTTTGTCAGGTGCATATCGGCTGGCTCCACGGGACAGAGCCCCGAGAGGAAGAGGAGGCGCCGGTCTCTCCTGGCTTAGTGGGGGAGGAGGCGGGTGGCGGCGCTGGAGGAGGTGGTGGTGGAGGAGGAGGAGGAGGTGGTGGTGGAGGTGGTGGTGGTGGTGGAGGAGGAGGAGGAGGAGGGGGAGGGGGGAGAGGCTCTCAGGGGAGCAAATTCAGTGGTGGTGGGGGAGGGAGTGGAGGTGGGAGAGGCAGACATGTTCGCTCCTTCACCAGGTAAATTCACCTGGGCAATGACTGCAGCCTCTCACGGCAACATATGGACCAATCAGGATATTATATATACGGTCTCCATGGAAACATGGTGGACGATGTCGCAATGGCGTAAAGACTCTGTGTTGATGTTTTATGTTTTGTTATCATGAGTTGTATTCGGAGAATAAAGGTCATAGTAACTAAGCTTACACTTTTGATTTTTTAGCAAACACCAGATTAAATAACTACGGTTACCTGTCAAACAAGCTTTCCTCAGAATTTATTACTTGTGTCGAAAAAAGCGACACTTGGACTGAACATCACTAAAAGGACAAAATGACACCTCACTGAAGGTTTTTTTTTTTTTTTTTAGGTTCATGCCAAGAATTCAGTGAGAAACAGTGCCGCCTCAAGTGGCCATTTAAAACCTATTTAGGGGATCCTTGTGTTTAAGGACTGAAAGTGGAAACAAAGGAAGCATTTTGGAGACAGGGGCATAACAAGTTGACCTCAAAATGCATTCCTTTGCCACCTGCAACACTTCCAAGTACCCATATTAATATCATAGGTTATATTGTTAGTGCTCCATGCAGTTCTCAAGTCATGGGGAGACTATCGCAGCCAAAACTCATTTTATTTCCCCCACAAACGGTCAGATACAGAGAAGATAAAAGATAAGCCAGCTGGCCTCCAAGATTTTGAGTTGTATGCCTTATTTTTCAGGACACTCGAGAACCATTTAACAAACCTTTCCGAAGCAGAAGATACTACATTAGATGGATCAGTAATGAGGAAACTAGGAATAATTTAATCAAGAAAATTATTTGAAGTAACTTTATTTTTTTATTAAAACCTGAGGGATACAAAATCCAAGAGACATTACACCAATTATCTGTTTATAGATCAGATCTGTAGTGAGCCTACAAAAATAATTGTCTAATCACTTTTACACAAGCCGACAGTCAAAAGACTCTTTTAGTTCGTAACATTGCACAAAACACGTGCTTCATTCCGCAGCAGACTATTTTTTTTCTTCCTCTTAGTTCGTTTCCACACTGATTTGATGAAAATAAATCTCAATCCAGATGATACAGAACAACTGTACACACTATATTTTCATTATTAAACTGTTAGCCAAATATTACAAAAATAAAGAATGAATCTTTTCTGGTCTTCCTGATCTCGCACTAGTCCAGTCTAGTCAGATGACCGTTACCTCCCGACTCTTCCTCTTGATGCAGTCAAGAGTCAGGCTCCTGGTCCCACCCTTGCGCGTCCCCTCTCCCAGCTGAGGTGATGGAGGTGGACCGGATAGATTCATGGCCTGAGCTGAATGCAGTGACAAGCTGGAAGCATGCAAAGACACCTCCCACTTGTGTCTTATCGGCTCTGTGTGCAGCTCCCGTCCAGATGTTTGCAGGTCTTCCTGATGCTGGTCCCTGGACGTCTGTTCAACAGGATGCTGACTCCTGGTTGGCTGCATGTCTCTGAGGAGCTCCAACAGTTCCCTCTTCTCCAGCTCCGCCTCTGCCAGCTCCTGTCTTCTCAGACGCTCTGCTCCCAACAAGGCTCGCATGTCACACATCACACAGGACAACTGACCCTGCAGAGAGGACACGGGGTCACAGAACATGATGCATCAACATGGTTCACAGCGTCGATAGTTCCGCTTTAGAAAATGTACTGACAGATTAGGTACAACGACTGAACTCTTTGAAACTAACCGTGAAAATAATTCCACTTTTAAATGATTAAAGTCTATACAATTTCCCAGAAAACTGCTGATGAAGATCATGTGATGTGATGTGATGAACCTCTAGAACCACAACGGAATCAACTTTTACATTTAAAGTTTTTGTTTCTAATGTATTTTATTTTTATTTACGTTGCTAACAACTTCAGTTATTTGTCCTAATACTTAATAGGTGATCTTGTGTTTTGTTTACAAAATAAAAGAGAAGAAAGAAAGCAGATAACTGTTTTGTTTTTTTATGTATTACTAAAGCTCTATTGATATATTACTTTACTCACAACTAAATGTGCCAGTACCCTTTAATATTTACTTTAGCCCTGTTATAAGTTAAATACATGAGAAGGACTGACGGGTCACCTTGAGCTCCTCCACGTCATTCTTCAGCTGCGACTCTTTCTGCACCATGTGTCTCCTCTGAGAGTCCAGCCGAGACTCCATCTCTCGTCTCACCTCCTCAACCTTGCACAGCATCTCTGCCCTGCCGTAAATATTCAGTGAGACAAATTTACGATCTACAAAAACTAATGTAAACTGGAGCAATCATCCCTTTGAGCAGGATTTAAGAGATTTAAGTGATGACATCTTCACACACACACCTGAGCATCTCCACTTCTGTGCGCAGCTCTGCTACACAGTTATGCTGTGATTGGTCAATGGAGAGGAGGGTGTGGCCACAGCCATTGGGACACTCCCTGCTGCGGAAGTTACATTCGGATAGGTGAGCCTCCAAACCACGCCTCTCTACCTGCAAAGAACAACCTGACGGGACACAGAAAGCACAGGCCTCACATGAAGCAACCATGTACTCAATGCATTGGTTTTCAGAAATAGCTTTTAAATAACAAAGTTACAGTAGTTAGTACACACATGAGTGGAAACAGGACCAACACATTTATTTTGTAGAAGTGCAGTCATTGACATTGCTATTACTTATACATTACTTAGGTCAAATTAACCAAATATGAAGATGCCCAAACAACCAATCCCTCTTCATTTCAGTGGTGCTTTTAAAAGTTGAGTGTCTTCATAAGAAAGTTGTCTCAGATTACCTGACAGGATTAAAAGGTCTGACTTCATTCCACATTTAATGGAATAGGCTCATTAGTTTTAAGGGTAAATACTGAACACATTTACTTTATACTTTAAAACATATAAGTACAGGAAAAAGAGTGAGATATAAAGACAATAGTTCAAATGTTGTTCCACCCCTGAACATTTAGACTATCCCAAATGTTGTACTCCTCACTGCACTCTTTCATATTTGATCAAATTCAATAACTTCTTACAGTCATAGATATATCAGATTAAATCTTGTGTATGTATTGTGTAACTGTATGTTGCTGACATGCCTGTAGTACGTAACACTGCAAAAAAACACACTGCATGCACACACTCTGTAAGTATACCTACCACAATGGTAACATATGTACTCTCCACCTGCCAACGACAGGTCACAGACACATTGTGAGCACAAGAGCACATGCTTGTAAATACATACACACTTTTAAATTGCTCATTAAAGAGTGATGGAAAGGTGACCCTGAATGCACTCTTTGTGAGGTCTGTGGGAGCTGAATAAGTCCCATAGGGGCACGAGGAGGTATAGCCATGACAACAAAAGAGCCACCTGTTGCCCCCACCTACAGGTGTCACGTTACCTTTATATCCCACACATCCACAGTGATAACCATTTAAGAAGCATACACACATACTTCCGATAAACATAACAAATGACACGTCACATGAACTCGGTTTTATACCTGCGTTAGAGCAGGAAATGAAGGCAAATTCACACTCGTCCTCGTGTGTGTGCAGGCTCTCCAGGGAGCAGACCAACTCACAGCCCTGCCCTGCATTCACACAACGTATCTGCAGGCGGTTCAGGTCATTACGCATGTACCTGTCATCAAAAACAGCATCAGAGAGCAGTATACATATGTGACCCCCACTGGATAGTTATGAAAACGTTGGAATAAAAAGTTACAGTGAGGAGATCATAAAAGACACACACATGCAGAGACAGACCTGTACAGTGGTTTGAGACTGCCCACATCCAGTGGAAGTCTGTCCTCAGGACAGGAGTGGTGATGGACCAGCCAGCTGCTGATGCAGGCGCTGCAGTAGGCATGTTCGCAGGGCGCCTGGAGGGGGCGCTCCAACACGTCTCGACACACACAGCACAGAAGACCCTCATTCACATAGCCCACAAACCGCTCCAGATCATAGCCCATCCTGCAACCACACAGAAAAGAGGAGACAAACATGAGAATAAATGCCACATAGTGTTGTCTCATTTGTTTCTTCTTTTTTGGGGGGGATTATTGACTTAATATGAAATAATACTCCCCCCTACCTGACAAAATAACTTCCTCCTCCTTCTTCTTCTTCTTCTTCTTCTTCTTCTTCTTCTTCTTCTTCTTCTTCTTCTTCTTCTTCTTCTTCTTCTGTTGATTTCCCCTTCACTTGTTCCCCCAAAGGTGGCCTTTCATCTTACCTCTGAACTACTATGGTCTTCCCTTCGTCATCCTCTCTCTTGACTTGTTGCTCCATCAAGGTGAGGGTCTCCTTTCCCTGAAAGCCCTCCCCTACCCTCAGGAGTGCGTCTCCATGGAGAGGTATCCCTGACACCACGGTTCAGGGCACAGGCAGGCAGCTGTCAGACGAGCTCAGACCAAAGAGACAGAATTACAGCAGAAGAGACACCCACAAAAACAGATACATTCTGCAGTGGTGATAACGCTAAACATTGTGGTGCCTTCAGAGATTACCGCTCCTTCAACTGTTTCTATCTCTGTTAATGACCCACCCAATCCGAGGTTTCTCTCTCGCCCTCTGGATGTGGGATTAACATGGATTACACTCTCTCTCTCTCCCTGATTGGATTACAGAATGTCAGATGACATAAACTATCAGATCACAAATATCAAAGAGCAATCTAAACAACTGGACTCATCCCAGTCCTGTTATATTCTCTGAACTTCAATTAACTCAGTTGTGGAAGAAGTATTCAGACCCATAACTGCAGTAAATGAAGAAAAGAGAATGTGTTTGTGTTTTCAGAAAAAAATACTTTGTGTATTAATTAAAAGTTAAAGCATCTTGCACCATAGTGTAGTACTGACAATACACATTGTTTAATATTGTTTTTAATTCTCATTATTTTTCAAATAATTTTATGTCAAATAAATGTACTGGTCAAAATGTGCAGTATTTCCCTCTGAAATTGAAGTATGCATACTTTCAAATACTTACATAATGTATACATTTCTCAGAATAAGCCCCTTTTCACAGCACCCATGCACCCATTACATGTCGTTGCAGAGTAAACACATGTGTAATTATGAACAATAAGTATGGCCGTTCCATATAGGTCATGGCTGACACAACAGAATGTCAACACAGTTATTGTTTTCAACAACACCTGTGTTTACTCTGTACTTAAGTACAGAATTTGAGTAAATGTACTTATTTCACCAACACTGTTCATTTAAAAAAAAAAGATATATATATATATATATATATATAATAATAATATTATCAAAATGATCCCATGAAAATCATATACAAAACCTCACCAACGTCTAAAGGTTTCACGATGATTTTCTTCTGATATTATTAAAATAGTAAAGTGAGGTCATCACAGTAAGGTACTAGGTGTGCTCGATTAATAACTCAGGGATTGACGGGGAGCGGGAGTTCAATGGGGATGTGGAAGGTAAACTACTACGACGTAAAAATCAAACGCGCCCCACGTTTCTGACCACGCCCACTCCGCGGTTTCAACCAATCACGTTCTTCACAACATTCAGCGGGAGAACCCGAACAGAATCAAGAGTTAAAGCAAGAAAATACAAGACGAATTGTTTTGGGGGGATTTTAGTGACATTTTGTGACCTTAGCTGTTCTTATCAAGCGTTTAGTTCACCCGGGTACGTATGACATATTATCAAACATGACAGCCGAGTTAAAACCTTCGTGTCAGCGCTGGTTTGACGTGAGCGAGTGAGCTAGCTTGAACATGAAACGCTAAAGCAACAAGTTATCGTCGCTAACCGCTCAGTGGTTTATGGTAGACGTTGTCCCAGGTGTTAGCAGGTGCGAGACCTTCAGGAGGGGGTTTGTTAGAGAGCTGTGGATTAGATGTTTGTCAACAGGATCGATGGTAGGAATTGATTCATCGTCGCTCGAGCCGCAATCAGCTATTGGTGTAATTTATTCATTAGTTTGACAGTTTTTAGATGTAGTCCTTTCCCTGACTAACATAGATAGATAGATAGATAGATAGATGTTCATTTAACGTTACATGTCCGTCACACCTGGGATGTAGGAAAAGTGTGTTGGAGCTGTATTTTGGAGGATGCAGCTAAGCCATTTGTATGTTATTATGCATTATGTGTCGTCCATCAAAGCTTTAATCAATTAGTTTATCGTGAAATAGTATTAAGTATTCTCTCGTGTCTAAGCTGGTCTGTTTACATTAGTCGTGGTTGTAACTGAACCTTCCTGTTGAGGACAAGAGACACTGAACTACTAAGACACTAGTCCTGTGTGGATGAACCATACAGACAGTAAAACCCACTCATCTCTCACTCACATACTTGGTTTGAAAGATCCATGGGTGTTTGACATGATCATATGCTGACTTGGACCTATATAATAGTTTCCAATATTAATGACTGTTTATTATTTTCTTTATGTCTTTAGGATATAGAATATTAAGGGGCTGCCAGTAGCATAATGCGGCGCTCAGGAGCTCCCAGCCAGCTCTTGGGTAATGCTGTGAAAAAGCCTCGGTTTATGCCCCCTGGAGCATCTACTTCCTGTCTCGTGGCTGAATCCAAGCCCCTTACCCCTAAACTTGGTTTAAGCAATGCACTGGAAAAGGTAAATTATTCACAACGTCTCAAGCTCTGAACACCCACACAGCTGTTTTCAGGTAGTCTTGCTGATTAGACATCTTCTCAGGAGTGTGTGGGCGAGTATAGACTAAACGTCACCTGTTGAAGTTTTGTGTCCTAATAAGTTTCCATCAAAGCTCTGGCTCACATTCAACCTGGGCTGAGGTCTAATCAGCCAGAATAACTTAAAGCACCTGTGTGGGTGCACAGAGGCTTTAACCTACACTCGGAACCCTCAGCACTTTTCATTGTCTCGCGTTGTTTCAAACGTCCTCAGGTTATGAGTTGTCTTTTCTCTTCTTCTCATCTTGCAGGTCCAGAGAAGTCTAGCAGCACCAGCGTGTGATGTTCAACCCAAAGCTACCCAGCCTGCTCCAGCCTTGTCGAGGGCTCTGGCTCGTGTTCTCAGTGCAGCGGAAAGTAAGGAAAATGAGTCTGAGTCAGAACATGCCAACAATGGCTCAGAAGACAACAGACCTGCAGGTAAGACTCAAAGATGTGTAGCTGGGACAGTACCTGCTATTATGGCCAAGAATAGTTATGAATAGATTGTGCAACAAAATCACTTTGATGTTTTTCGTGTCCAGCACCTATACCAGTTTTATTTATTAAGACAAATATCCACCAGAAAGGTGATGTGTGACAAAATTACCCATGGCATAATTACTTATGCAATGTTTCTCAGTGTATTCATATCTTATAATATGAATATCACACAAGTTCATTCAAACATTTTAACTGACAGTCTTTGCTCTGTGATATTTATAAGCTGCAAATCCTCATTTTATAATTAATAGGAAAAAATGTCATATTATAGGAGTTCTAACGGTATTGACATGATGCATGCTTAGTTTTTTGCTGATATACTAAATTCATGATGCAGTTGGTCGAGGATATAGTAATAACTTTAATTCTATTGATCAGGACCCCAATATAATAGCTGAAGTAATTAAATGCACTGTGTAGTACCTACACCACTATTACACATGCATTATGTGACATAGTCTGCTTTAATGAATACTTTAAACAGTCTGTCTACAAATCACTGCTCTCCATGTTGAGTAACCGGTTCAGAGGTGTGAGAATTAGCTTCACAAATATTCTGCATGTGCAGAAGCTAACACCAGTTTGTTAAATCCACTGATGGACAATAGCGTCATATTATATAAATGATGGAAACATGTCATTAAATATTCTCCTCATCTCCTGTCCACATGCCAGTTATGGTGAAACGCATATAACTGAGTTCCTTATTGTACATGTAGAATTTCCGGATGCAAAATCTGCACATGCAGCTCGACTTTTTTTGATTGGTTTGCAGGAGATGGTTTGCTTTCTCTCCTCACAATCCCCGTATGTTTAAATACAAAACCCACACAGGTTCACTCCGTGTGTTTTCATTCAGAAGTTATTTGTGAAACATCACCTACACTTTAACAACCAAAAATAATCGACGCTTTTCCCTTGATTTGACTACACAATTATGAACCAGTGTGCACACAATTTAGCGCGGTTGTGCTCCAGTTTAATGCCCCTGGTGTGTCTCGGATGGTATTTTCTTTATTTTTTATTTCAACCATAATAAACCGCGTGACGCCGCGTTAATGATTGGACGCGCTCTTATCTTGCAGCACCCGACTGTCTCTATGGCAAATAATGCAACACACTGGACGTTAAACCAGGCGGGCTGAGACTGAGTGACAGCAGGTCCAGCATTATGCAAATGAGCGGGGTAGTGCAGCGGCAGCGCCGGGCAGATTAGGACTGTGCGCGGGATCAGTGAGCCACCGCGTCCTGCAAGAGCAACTAGTGCCGCTGTTTTACACCCGAAACACACGCGGTTCACTCTGCGTTTGCCTGCCTCGGTTTCCACACTCGCCCTCAACACGTATTTCATCGCATGAACCCGGTTGTGTTGTTTATTTTATGCAGAAAAGGTATAAGCGCCCCGTCTTCGCGGGCACGCGCAGCGCGCTCAAAAACCCCTCCCCCACTCGGTTAGTTAAACCAGCGCTTTATCAAAGCGTCACTCACTTCCGGAAAATAGACCCCTGACCCTAATAACCTGTTATACAGTGTTTATAAACAGTTTCCCCCCGTTTGTGTCGAGCACAGTGTGGCTGCTGCCGTCTTTGTGTTATGGTGCAGAGGCAGTGTGGCTGTGCTCTGCTGTGCTTGGTTTGGGGTTTAGAGAGACCGGGCTGTAAGTAGGTCGGGCTGGGCTTAAGCGGCTTAGCTACGTCAGCCTAAGCTGGGAGGAATTCATCCAAAGCCCTCCGCGGTAGGCGGGGGCCTAAACGAGGCTGGCCTAGTTAAGCCTGATTCTTATTGTGTGCAGCACAGCCTGTTTTTGTTGTGCAACGTGGCTGAGGGAGAACCAAGGAGTAGTGTATGAATCCATGCACATTTTAGATGTAGTTTATGTTTGATTTAGAAGAAGAATAGAAGGAAAATGGGAAATGTATGGGACTAAGACCAGGGTTGGCTAAATCACCGTGGACCAAGAGAAGCCAGCAGCAGGGACCAAAAAAAGACTGGTGGGAAGGGTGAGGAGCCTTAGTACTGAGTGTGCTGGCTGAGCAGCACCAGCCATAGGCCTGACTCAATCTGTGTGAGTCCGCTATGCTATAAGATGGCAGCCAGCTCTGTGTTTCTGTCCAGTATGGTGGGTAAAGCTCGCTCCTCCAACTTTACCCTCTCTGAGAAGCTGGACCTGTTGAAGCTGGTCCGTCCTCACATCCGCATCCTGGAGGAGCACACCAACAAGCATGCGGTCATCGTGGACAAGAACAAGTGCTGGGAAACCGTGGCTGAGCTATACAATGCCTTGGGAGGGGACAGACCCCATCGCACCGCTCAGGGCCTCAGGACCCTCTACAAGAGGCTAAAGGAGTCAGCCAAGCAGGAAGTGATGCAGCGGAGACACGCCCAGCCAGAGTACAGATCGAGCATCTCCGAGCCAACCAGGAGAATTATGGAGATGATCCCTCACCTGTTTCACCACGTGCCCATCCATGAAAAGGACCAGGCACTTCGCAGGTACAGTGTGATATGCACCTACGAACACAGACACATTTTAATACAGACCTGAAGGGATAACGCAACAGTTAGGGGAGAGTTTAACAAGCAGATGCATCATTAACGGTATGCAGTCACGATACTGATTCAACAGTTAGAGGAGAAGGGAGGGGCTGAACGCAAGGCTTCAAAGTCCAATTAGTTGACAAACTCACATTGTCAGGCTAAAAATGGAAACACAGTTTGTCCTGCTGTTTTCTTTTTTTTTCAGGTGACAAACTACTCTTCATAGTTTGTTTTTGTTTTAGGTACATTTACATGGAAAGTACTCAACTCTTGTTTTCATATTGACTAGTTTGCCAATTTAGTTTTGGGTGAATTGTATTTTTCTTTATTTTTTATAAACAAGACTAATAATGTAATGTTTAGAACCTGGTTCTCATGTTTTTAGTGCTAAATAAATGAAGGAGGCCAAAACAGATTATATTTATTAGTTTGGGAAAGTACAAAAAAATTGAATACCGACCTAAAAATCAAAACATTTTATTGTTCATAATTCTATAAATCAGCAAGGAAATTATATTATCTGTGAGGCTGTAACCAGCATAGTTTTTTTTAAATTTGTACTATTGAATTATTTAATTTCCTCTCGTCTACTCTTAATCACGGTTCCTTTTGATTGATTCATTTAGTGTACGCCAACAGAGGTCTGCACACAGACACATGAACACAAAATAGACAGAATAACCATTGTTTAAGCACTTCAGTCTCTCATATTTTTATCATTTATTCCATTTTCAGATTAATATACAGCAAGCACAACTCTCCTGTCGAACATCCTGGCAGCAGCTCCTCTCTGGCTGGACTCCAGGATTACTCGGCAGCTCTCCCAAGTATCCCCCATGAGGTGGTCCAGCTGGACCCTGAAGAGGATGTTAAACCACCGCCAGACCTCCCCATCCTCTCCACACACACAGAATCAGTACTGGACGATGGCCAGGATGGGGACGGGGAAGGGGAGGAGGAGCAGGACATGGGCAGCAGCGTTCATGATTTTGAAGCATCACTGTCTCCCGTCCCCTCCTCAGTTAATCTCCCCCTCTCCCCCTCGCCGCTGCCTTTACGCCACGACCTCTACCCCAATGACATCTATCCTCACCACGAGGCCGACCGGTTTCGCTCTCTGCACCTAGCCAAAGAGGAGCACGAGTTGGTGTTGGCCAATCACAGGAAGGTTGCCGTGTACCTGGAGGAGAAGAGGGAGGGGCTGAAGAGGAAACAGGACCTGGAGGAGGAACTTCTGAGAGCCAAGATCAAAGTGGAGAAAATAAAGGCTGCTCGGCTGAGAAACGGACTGCCGATTCCTCTATGAAGAGCAGGAACGCGCACATCTGTGTCCAGCGTTAGAAAGGGAGCGGATCTGATGAGATTAAAAAGAGGCTGAGGAGCAATTGCACATCAGTTTCATGTTTGAGAACTTGAATTTATTTTGGAAACATAGTGCCTCGTACAGACACTGAAAGCCTGTTTGCATAATGCAGATGAGGCTCACTTGTGTTGCCATCAGCCTGTGTTTGTACCTGTCAGTGTTAAAAATGTATCCTCATCACTCTTATTGACAGAAGCGACAACAGACCGTGTAAATGCTCAACTTACAAACACTGTGACTGGCCAAAATAGATTAAATAAATATGAACGTCCAGCTATTTGGAAGGGAATATTAATAGGAATGAATGGATTGTACCATGATGGTGCTTCTCCTTCTTAGATCTGCCACCACTTTAATTGCACTATAGTGTTGATCTACTGGCATTTACTGTAATGATTCACTGGAGTGTGAGCGTCTCCCCAGATCATATCAGGGGGATAATTAGCACTCTTTTAATTCTTAAAAAAAATCTTCACGTGATCTGCCTTCAGTAAAATTCTGATGTGATGAACTAAAAAAGCATTTTCTCTTCGCATTTATAGGGAAACAAACTAGGGCACTTCTTTTAAAGTTCTGTAGGTAAGAAATGTAGAAGAAGCACTCTAATCGAACAGTTCTAATTTTATTTCTTTAAACTGAGAAATATTCCGAAGCACAAGTCAAACTGTCGAAGGCCTTAATCACAAGATGCTATTGATTTAAAAAGCATGTTGCTGAATTTACACGGAAGTGAGAGAAATCTGTTAAAGTCTGAAATTCCCTCTGGTTGCTGAATCGATCAAAAGAAGGGAGATGTGGACTTGGTTTTGCGATGTTATTGTTATTTAATGTGTTTGACTATAACATAGATTGTATTTCAACGTTTGTATATGTGATGTAAGTTTCTTTTACACGTTGTCCATATGTTAACTCTTTTCTATTAAAAAAAAGTTAGTTTAATTTGCTGTTTTTTGTGTATTACATGTCAAACAGGCATCCACTCCAATTCAGCCTCTCTGAGGAAGATGTTTGTTTTTTCTTAATTGGGTTCCTCTACAGTGAGAGGGTCTGGTATTTGTGTAGACTTGGTGCAGCAGTGACCCCTGCTGGTGAGCTAGGTATTGGATATTGTTTTGGGTTTTTCACTATGTTGTATGCCTTTTGTGTTCCAGGAGTGGATGGACACCCTCAGTTGACTTCCGGGTCTTCTCAAACCGCTCAGCCTCCAGGGAGTTCAGTCTGTGGCACAGGCTCAGACTCGGGCTGCAGTCGGGACGCAGTGCGTTACTTCAGTGTGATGTGGTGTAAAGCCAGTAAGAAGAAACATAAGCGCTGGGAGGGCGACGCGGTCCTGGTTACAAGAGGACGCACAGCCACACTGAAAGATATGGAGGGCAAGGACATTGGAAAGGGTGAGACAGAGACACCAGAATTTAATTAAATTTTTTATTTTGTCATATTTTAGTCTAGGAGAAGGAGCAGTGACTGCAGCCCATGTTGTCTGTGACAGTTAAGCACATCATAAACAGAAGTCACTCTAAATATATTACCATATTTATACCATATTTAAGTCTTCTGGTATGGAAGAAGTATGAAAGTATTAAGGCTGCGCCTCCTCCAGTCTGTAATGTAACCACGACTAGCAGTGATGTTTGAGTAGTGACTACACCTTGAGTACATCCGTTTACTTCTGCAGTTTACTTCTGTGTCAGCTGGAGAAAAGTTGTTTAAGCTTAACCTTCAAAAGTGACTGATGGAGCAAATTATTTAATCTGGATTTTGTAATGCAAATTGTTCAAACTGATATTTCAATGTTTTTCCTAAAACTGCAGCCTTTTATTTTTGCCCAGTTAGAGCAACAAATAATCTGTGAACATTGAGCCAAGTAGATATAGCAAACATTTCAAACTCATTTAGATAATTTCTCCCAATACACATGATCACTGTGAGTTAATTGGTTATGGTTGTGCATATTTGTTTAGGAAGTGGCTACAAAGTGTCCGTGCTGGCCTCCCTGTCCGAGGGAGAGACCTTGATGATCGGAGGAAAGGAGGTGGAGGTGATGGGGGTCATATCTGCTGAGGACTTCGCCAGGGGCCGTTGCTTCCAAGAGGTCCAGGTACAGAACGAGGAGCTGCACACAAAGTCAGCTCCACCTCCCTCTCGTAGCTTGGTGTCCAAACGTTTCTGCTCACCAACACTGTTGGGGAAAGCAGATCATCCTGGATCCCAACTGGAAGAGGAACAGGTCTACAGACCTCGCCATGACCCACTGGCTCCAGGTATGGAGACTAATGATCTCATATTTTTGGCATCTTCTGGTTTGTTAGCAGATTTTACTTCTCCCATCTTGTTATATACAAACATTTTGTACATACACACTCCACTCAGGGTCTGTGGATCTTTTCCAGGTGCACTGGTGATGCCTCGGCCTTCTGCCAATCACCAGTGGTCTAACAACAAGTCTGGGCTTCCTGTGGTTGATGTTGTTGTTGATCCGTTCCTGACTAATCAGCTGCGGCCGCACCAGCGAGACGGCCTTCTCTTTCTCTACGAGTGTGTCATGGGCTTGAGGTAAGAGCCCTTGTTCCCGTAAAATCTTGTCACAGGCTGTTTAAAAGACATGAATCTCTGTGCGGAAAAAGCATCGCAGCCATTGTTAGGATTCCTAATAAATCATATGTGTGTGTTTTACTGTGTGCTTCAGAGCTGTGGGTCACTATGGGGCTATCCTGGCTGACGAGATGGGTCTGGGGAAGACCCTCCAGAGCGTGGCGCTGTCCTGGACCTTGCTTAAACAAGGGCCGTACGGTGGGAAACCAGTTGCTAAGCGTGTACTTGTGGTCACTCCCGGCAGCCTCGTGCACAACTGGGCTGCAGAGTTTAACAAGTGGCTGGGCCGTGAGAGGATCAGCGTCTTCAGTGTGGATCAGGTGTGGAGCGAAAGGGCCATTCTTTTATTTTGGATTTACAAGGAGCTTAAGCAGCATAAGTAAAACAATTTGTATTAAATCAAAAGTTCCAGGTTCAAATTCTCAAGCAATTACATTAACATTACTCGCTAGATAATTGTTTTTTATATTTAAGAGAATTCAGCACATTAACAAAAGAGCAAAATGAGTAATAATGATACTTATAAATGCATGATGATATATAACATATACAACTTTTACTGGTCTAATGTATTTTTATATAGAACTTTAACGTATCCGATTCACTGACTTACCTTATTGATAATGTATGAAGTCATTAATGGACATTCTCTGTTGATGCGTATAGGACCACAGGATAGAGCAGTTTATGCTCTCCCCTCTGCACAGCGTTCTTGTGATCAGCTATGAAATGCTGCTGCGCTGCCTGGAGCAGGTATTCTCACCTTCTGTCTCACTGTTAAGTTTGCATGGTACAAAGAAATCCCCATACATATTCTTTTTGTTTTGTTAAAGTATTTTCTCATGCTTTCAGGTTCAGAAAGTGGAGTTTGGCCTTGTGATTTGTGATGAGGGCCACAGATTAAAGAACAGCAACATTAAAACGTCCTCGGCCCTCAGCAGCCTGCGCTGCAATCGCAGAGTCATACTAACAGGTGCACACTCATTCTGAGCTAGAGATGCTGATAGAAAGAAATGGGAAATCTTTAAGGACTCTCTGACCAACCAAATTGTGTTTTTGTTTTGAAGGCACCCCAGTCCAGAATGACCTGCAGGAGTTCTATGCTATTATAGAGTTTGTTAACCCAGGGATTCTCGGGTCGTCCACTGGATACAGAAAAGTATATGAGGAGCCAATTCTACGCTCCAGACAGCCCTCCTGCTCAGAGGTAATGCACCTCTCGCTTCTTTTCTATCGGGTAATTGGTATATTGACAACTTTATCGAGCATTAAACCTGATTTTTCATCTGGTTGTGGATGTTTTTGACTGAGGATGTGCACCTGTGTGCACTATGATATGATGACTTGAGTCTTAGTTTTGTTTTTACTCATGCCGTGACGTAAAAATGTTCTGTCACTGTTTTATGTTGTATGTCTGAAACTTTGTTTTAATTTGCTACTGCTGTCTTGGCCAGGACACTCTTGTAAAGGAGATTTTTAATCTCAATGAGGCTTTTCCTGGTTAAATACATTTTAAATAAAACGTTTTTTTTTTTTTTTTTAAATCTGTCTCTGCCAACAGGAGGAGAGCGTTTTGGGAGAAGAGCGAGCAACAGAGCTCTCTCGCCTGACTGGCATGTTCATCCTGAGACGAACACAGGAGATCATCAACTGCTACCTGCCTCCTCGTCTCGATTGGACGTTGTTCTGCGAACCCTCCCCTCTGCAGCGAGAGCTGTACGCACATCTTCTCTGCCACAGAGTCTTCAGAGGCTGCCTTCAGGGCTCCACGCAAACTCACACACACCTGGCCTGCATCACTGCACTGAAGAAGCTCTGTAACCATCCTGGTCTGCTCTACCGCTCTGCCAAGGTTAGGAGCTTTGTTAGGTGTTTGGGAGTGAAACCCGCATCTGGCCCTCGGATATTGATCTTATTTGATTGCCTTGTGTCGTTAATAATAACAAGTTGTTTATTGAACTTCATTCAGCATTCATGCTGTGGTCAAAGTAGTCTGCATTTATGTTGGTGTTTAGAGATTTACTACCAGTCCTAACTGAGTACTGTTATGTTTTGTAGGAAAAAGCAGACAGTGGTTCAGTGGAGAACTCTCTATACGAAGGCTTGGTTGAGCTCTTCCCAGAATCCTACTCTTCAAGTGGATTTAACACGGCTGACTCTGGAAAACTTCTGGTTCTGTCGGACTTGCTGACTGCAATCAGACAACTCAGCCCTTCAGACAGGTGTGTGTATGTGTGGGTGTGTGGGTGTGTGGGTGGGTGGGTTGGTTTGTGCATTTGTGTACTTTTGTGCATATATGTACTGACAAAGTATGTGTTGCAGGGTAGTCGTAGTGTCCAACTATACTCAGACGCTTGACCTGCTCCAGGACTTGTGTGTAAATGTGGGCTACACCTTCTGCCGACTTGATGGACACACCCCCACCAACCAGAGACAACGGCTGGTTGATGGTTTTAATAGTCCCTACTCTCAGAACTTCGTGTTTCTGCTGAGCTCCAAAGCGGGTGGCGTAGGGCTTAATCTGGTCGGTGCTTCCCACCTGGTCCTGTATGATATTGACTGGAACCCTGCTAATGACATTCAGGTAAGACTTATGAAACATTCTCGGCTTGTCTGTGAGTATATGTCTGTAACAGTGTTTTTATTTGCTCTCACACCTGTCTGTTTTGGGTCAATCGAACTCCGGTGCATTTGTGCGTGAGGTTCGCTTGGTTTAGGCTGTTGTGAAAGTCGTTTGACGGTGTACAGAGAATAATGGCAGATATACAATTTTACCATGAATTATAAAGCTAAACTATTAAGTCCTCTGCTATTAATAAAGCAATTGTATAAGTGATCTTTATATAAAACGTGTATGCTAGTCATTTATAAACCGTAGTAACACTTATATGATCAAATGTTAGTGGGGGGGGGGATCAATCACAAAGTGAAAAGGAGTTACACCAAGGTGTGTTGTGCTTGTGTCCTATAGGTTTCTTTTTTATTTGACCTGTAACCAGATTTAGTTTAAGTCAATTGAGAACCAATTCCCATAATTCAAGGACGACCTGGCCAAGCAGTGGAGACTAAAGTCAACACAAGACAAACAAAAAAATCAAAAGTTGAGTTGTAGTCTCGACAAATAATGCTACTCAGTTATTCTTTGGCATACCTTAAACTATAAAACATAAATATACACCTAAAGAGCTTCATAACTTACTGTCTGTCACCAAAATGTTATTTTACCGCTTTGGTCCAACTGCTGATGACACCGGATGACATTGACCAAAACTGTTCAATGAATATTACCGGCCAGTATACGTGACTTCATGCTTACAGCTCTGGGTTTGTAAGAAAACAATGAAGTCGATGTGAAGATAAACTGTGGATCTTTTTTTTCTTTTTCTTTTCCTTCATTTTTTTTCATTCGTTGACCAAATGAACTGAACTGCAGGTGTAAAATCACCCTCGGATTTCATCACATGACCACCAGATGGTGCTGTGCACATTTGTGTAATTCTCTCCCGCAACTGTTCCCTCTCTGCTCTGTCCAGGCCATGGCTCGAGTGTGGAGAGATGGACAGAAGAAGACTGTGCACATCTATCGTCTCCTCACTGCAGGTCTGAAAACACAGCCGCACACAATGAGCAAGAACATGGAACAAATCATGAACCAGTCTGATGTGAATCTTTACGTCTGGGTGTGTTCCTTCCTCGCAGGCACTATTGAGGAGCGAATGTTCCAGAGACAGGTGTCCAAACAAGGGCTCTCTGGGACGGTGGTCGACCTGGGCAAGGGGGCGGAGCACACCAGCTTCTCCACCAGTGACCTGCGAGATCTTTTTAGCCTGACCGACACGCTCTCTCTAACACACGACATGCTGAAATGCAGCTGTATCATGGACGGCTCAGTCCAGCGTAAGCAGATGGCCGATGCGCTTTACACACCGACGCCACTATTTGACTTAGCTGAGATTCAACTTGCTTTTTTCCTTCATCCTCAGCTGTCTTGGAGGACGAGGAGCAGGTTTCTGATCGGCCGTGCCAGCTCGGTCGTCAAGGTGACCGTGGAGCGGCGCAGCAGAAGCATCTCAGCATGTCCGAGCTGATGCAATGGAGACATTTCTCTGGTGACACACACACCTTCTCAGACCCTTACCTTGATCAGGCACGGAACCACATCACCTTCGCCTTCCAGACCACCATCTCTCACGCAGTGCCGGAAACAAACACAATCTAGATTACACTCTCGATGTAGATGAATCACACACACATACTACACACACACACATACTACTTCTATATGTGTCTTCAGGCTCGCTGGGCTTTGTTAGCAGCCTGGCGACAACATAAGAATAAACTCAACAGTGCTGTCAACAGCAATCCGTGACATTTGTGAGATCCTGTGTCTTCTGCGTTTTCTTTCTTTATTCAGACATTTACTATAACACTTTATTAAATGAATGGTATTCAAAAGGAATATGTGAGTATATGAGTTGAACCTTTCTTTATCGACTGAAGAATTCTTCCTTGGGAAAACGGCACATTTTAGATGCATGTATGAGTGAGGCTGTAAGCATGCAAGAGATAACTCTTGTATCCACCTAGTCATATTTACTGTCTGAATTAGAGGATTTATATTGGTATGAGACCAGTTTAGGTGTCAAATGCCAGAATGCAAAGTTTACGTATTGCATATATTTGTTAAATATATTCATCAGTAAGTCTGTGGAGTCTCGTGCAGGCCTCTTAAATCACCATTACTTTGGGAAAATAAACCGATACTAAGAATCTTCAGTCATGCAACTACAATAGTTGTTTAGGTATTTCAGTCAGCACAGAAACAGATTGGACCTCTCTCTCGAGCATCAGACTTCCGGAAACCAGTGGTGGCATATCAACTGAACCAAGCAACTGGTCTGACTTTGTCAATGTAACATACATACTCTTTGTGTTGAAGAGGAATTCCATTTTGTGTTGCGGCACTTTGGTATTGGACACGTTTTCGGCAGACGAGTGCCACTCGTCCAATCGGGATATTGATCCAAATCACTCCTCGAATAGTCTCAGAGGCCGTGTGCTGCTGTGTCCATGAGTCAGAATTGTTATGTCTCTCTCTGTAAAGCTCTTACTAGCCGCTGCTGGCCGCTTTGACAATCCCTCTTTTAAGCCATGCGTCCCAGCCGGCCAACTCGAGGACCTGGCGTATGGATTGAATGAATGACTTTCCACTGCTGGAAGGGGAGAAAGAGATGCAGTTGTTTTGATGGAGAGACTGAATCACAGGTGGGAAGTTTATTCCCTGTGATCCCAGGACCACTGAGTTCACAACTCTCATATTTACTCGAATACTCATATAGACTCGAACATGGTTTCAGCAGTGGGGTCGGCAGTAACTGGGTTTGATTGTTATATTGAAAACAACTGAACCCAAACAAATGCAAGTAGAAATAGTTATATTTGATAATATATATTTGATCGTATTCATAGTAAAGAGCTGTTGGAGTCTTGTTCATCTTTTTATAGATTACCTTTTTGTGTGTTGAGTAAAAAATGAAACTTTGTCTAATGCTTTTATATGGTCTTTATGAAGGCACAAATGTTTGTTTTTCCCTTTTTGTAAACTGTTCTGCCCACATCCCAACTGTCTGTCTGACCTTATTAGACTTACGAGGGATTGTTTTACATCAAGTGAAAGCTGGAAAGAAAGAGGTCACTTCACGCTCGGTTCCCATCAATAGCCATCACCATGACTCTGCCAGTCTGCAGCCAACTCTCAGCACAACCCCTCCCCCGATCCTGGTTGTGCTCCAGCACTTAACAAGGATTTAATGTTGCCCAATCATCTGTCAGGCAGACCAGATCAGGGCTGTAATACACAGCAGCAGGCCGCAACCGGATCCAGAAGTCCTGCAAAACAACAGCCGGGGGAAAAAGAAGCATAATCCCACAATTACTGTAATAACTCTCGTGCTCTCTGTCGCTCTTTCTTTCGCACAAGGAGACAAATGAAAATCTGTTGATTGCAGGTCGAGAGTGATGTTATGTGACGCAGGATCTCTCTGCACAGTTGTGTATGTTGCGAGATGGATCATTAACAAAATACCAACTGGTGGTTTCCAACCATCAACAATATGCTAGTGCTGCTGCCAGAAGATCTCCTGCTCCTCTTCTCAAAGCTTTTATTCAGTCACGCTTGCTGGAAAGCTATGTTTAGATATTCTCTGACACTGAAAAGACACCGCAGAAGACATTGTTTTCACTCCCAACAGTCACAGAATTACACGTAAGAAATCATCCATACATGAGTTTTGTTGTTTAATGTAAAAACTCAAGTATCAGTTATTGTATCTTTCACTTTACATCTTGTTTGCCACTTTATTGAGACAAGACTATCTGGAATCACTTGTATTCAACCCTTCTGCTCAAGCGTATGTCAAATGTGTTGAAATGATTCACCTGAGCGAGGGATTGTTTTGTAAAATAGCCCCCTAAGTACCATTTCATTATATTTGGCATTTGTATGTCAAAGTAGAGTTCAAGATGGAGGAAATGGAATCTGAAAATAATTTATGCTTTCTTTATTGAGCCAAGTTGTAATGGAGCATGTTTGTTAATCATCCGTCAGGTTGGAGAGGCAGCAGCAGAGGTTTGAATCGGTTATCCACGTTGGCACCTGCACAGAACTCATTTTTAAATAAATTGAATTAAGAGACATAAATTACTGAATAATTCATATACAACTAAATCAGCCTCCAATCAGCCTCTAATTTGAGCAAATGGAAAGTAGATGCAGGTTCCCCCTTAGCGTGTGTTGACATGGAAATAGACTTGTTAGTATTGTTTATCAATTCATTGTTTGTGAATTGTTACTATTTTCTGACATTTACTATTTTCAAAGCTGAAGGTGAGTGCATCAAATTGCTTTCTTATTTGACTACACCTAAAGACGTCCTGTTTCCTGTCTTCTAGGATGAATAAATGCAGCAGATTCTTAAAATTGGAAGCTCTACATTGGGAAAATGTGGCAGTTTTACTTGGAAAAAATACTTGAAAGATTGATAATCAAAATAATGTATTTTTTGACTTATCCATTAATCAACTAATTCTTCGCAGCTCTAGGTTGAAATAAAAATCCCACCTGTGATGTCCGATGTTTTCGCTCTTTATCCACATTATCTCAAACCGTTATCTTTTTCTAGTTCAGTGTTTCCCCATTATCAAAATTCCTCTTGACAGCCTCATGTCGCAATCAGCTGACTGTGAGAAATGTAGGTGGAAAGATCAATGCTGGCGTCAAAACAAGATAATTTTCCACCAGAGAAAACCCCTTGCTGAGTTTATTTTGTCTATCGGTCAAATGAAAAATCTACACAAAATCAAATAGTCCATCTCTCCTTTTCCAAACTTTTGCAACAAAGCTAATTTAAACACAAAGTTGATGAAACATTCAATCTGTACATCAGAAGTTTTAGATGAAAATAAGCATTTAAATCCATTTAGTGTCCGTTCCTTCTAGATATATTTTAATCTGCCAATTTTAAAAGATCCCAGTTCTTGTGCAACTAATTTAACTTGACTTCTAGATGAGTAAAAAGATCCAAGGCCATTTTAGTTTAATTCACAGTGAAGCTGCATTTAAGTCATTATAACTCATTTATATTTTGTTTCTATAAATTCTGAATAGCTTTGAAATAGATGTGGTGGAGAAATAAAGCAATATGTATTACTATTAAGATTAGCCACCGTACTGGTCACACCAGACCAACTAAAGCTGTAACTAAGGGTGTTATGTCTTCTCTCAAAAGTTCCATAATTCCACTTCCAGTCAGCGCAGCAGCGTCATCCCTCAGAAACGTCATTTAAATATCGTCAGTGTGTTTTTGTTGAATTATTTTTCCTGTTGTACAATTCAGAACCCTATAAACCGAACAAGAGCCCATGAACAATAACATGCCCATCACAGTCAACACTCGTGCTCCACTTGTGTGACAACCCCCACCCATCCCACCCTCTCCTCCTCCTCCTCCTCCTCCTCCCCCCCACCCTCCTCCCGATATAAACCGCAGGGAAACCCCATCGGAGCGTGGAGATTACTGATCAGACTGCAGACAAATGAAGAAGACACCAGCTGTAAATGTCGCTCTGCCTTTTACCAGCCAATTTTTTTTGAAATTTCGGGTTTCTCGTCTGATCTGAACTCAGATATTTATTTGAAAGAGTTGCTTACATTGTTTGCAATAATTTACTGTTGCACTGCATCGGAGCACAAATACAATCTAACTTTACTGTCCTTTTCATAATTTTGGAACATAGTTTAAGGTCCATTTTGCCTTAAGTGAATGCGTATGATCTGAAGCGGATACGAAGCCGTTAAAGCGACTTTTTAAGGAAGAAATCGACTCGTTTTACTACTTCTTTTTTTTTTTTACCCAAAAGAAATTCCTCGCGAATAATCCCGTTCCTGTCCGTTAATCCAGCTCATCCTAACTTCGTCCCCTGGCACCATGCTGTCCAGTGTGCGCCGGCACAGCCTGCGCCTGCAGACGGAGCTCCACCGGTGGAGCATCTGCGACCCGGGCAGCCACCTGCTCACGGCCAGCCTGCTGGCGCGGGTCCCCGCTTGCCTCTCCCGCTCCAAGTCCTGCACCAGCTACGCCGGGGAGTCGGACGGGAGCCGCGAGAGCTGGTCGTCCTCCGACTCGGTCATCTCCACCGACTCCTCCGGGGAGCCGGAGGAGCCCGGCAGCCCGTACCGGGTGGTGCTGCTCGGGGCCAGCGGGGTCGGAAAAAGCGCCTTCGCCAGCATCTTCGCCGGGGCAGCGGACAGCATGGACAGCGAGGACTGCGAGCTGTGTGGAGGTCAGAACAACCTCAATTTATATTTTTAGATGAATACAAACTAACGAAATCCCTATAAATAATTGACAACACTTGCATATTATCATAACTGAATACAATCTGAAAAGGTCACTATAATCTCTGTTTTAGCACCATGCACTTGTTTATTTCCTGTAATCAGAATCAGCTTTATTGGCCATGTGTGTCTACACATACATGGAATTTGACTCCGGTTTCATGTAGCTCCCATTGTACGTGTATGCATATCAGAGACAAAAAGACAATCAAAGACAACAATAATGTTATAGCCATTTTGGTGAAAGCGGTGTTTCATACTATCCATATCATAGAATTTCATCAGCGAATTTTACAAATGTAAACTTTTTCTTGTTATGTCTGTAATTTCAGATGACGTGCGTGAAAAGGAAATTGAAGTGGATGGCGAGCCTGCAACTATAACTCTGCTTGACACATGGGATGCAGAGGTGAGATGAAAAGCAGCTGCGTCGACAGCAGGGCACACGGCACATATTGTACTGTAAATCCTTCATTGAACTGGTTTGTCTTTGCAGACTGACGAGTGGGCTAAGGAGCACTACATGCAGACAGGCGATGCCTACCTGTTGCTGTACTCTGTAACTGACCGGGCATCATTCCTGCAAGCCTCCGAGCTCCGGATAAACCTGCGGCGCTTTCGTCCCGCGCAGCACACACCGATCATCCTGGTGGGGAACAAGTGTGACCTGGTGCGACGCAGAGAGGTGTCAGTCAGCGGTGAGGACGCACTCCTGTCGTCTACTGTTCACTGGGAGGTTTTTCTCAGATATAAGTACTGATCACTGTCTTTCTGTTACAGAGGGTCGCGCCTGTGCAGCTGTGTTCGACTGCAAGTTTATCGAAACCTCAGCCGCCATGCAGCACAACGTCTGGGACGCTTTTCACGGCATGGTGCGACAGATGCGTCTACGGCGAGACTCCAAGGAAGTCAACAGGCGTCGCAGGCACACAAACGCACGCCGCGAGAGCCTTCCTAAGAAGGCCAAACGCTTCCTCGACAAGGTGGTGGCAAAGAACAATCCCAGTGTGGCGTTCTGGTTGAAATCGAAGTCCTGTCATGATCTTTCTGTGCTGTAGAAACATGACAAAGACTTGTTTTTAACTGTACGCCAAAGCTTTGAGCAGGCGAACAAGTTACTTCCTGGAGATCAGAATTTGTGGACGCCTGCTTCTGAGGGTTGGATGGCAGTGTGTTCACACTGAGCCAGCCTGGTGTACATGAGAGGTGTGTGCAACCTTCCTGCACTGCCATCCACATGTTGCAGTCTAAACCCGACTAAGTGGACTGAGCTCAGCCTCCGTGATGGATCGGCCAATCCGCTGATGAAGTGACGTTTCCTGTTGCAAAGACTCGTCGTGTCTGTGTGGCATATACTTTGGAGGTTAGAAATCACCCGGTGGAAACGGAGAGAAGGATGTGTTGTTCTTCTGTTTTCAACATCATTTTAGTCTTCTCTTTTTACTCATAATTTTGCTCATTCCTGCCGAATTTGTCATCTGTAGATTCCCCAAATGCTAAGATTACCAGTTGTAAGCTATTGATGATCAAGTATGATGAACATTTTATTTTTGATTCTCTTTACTTTTTATATGTTGTATTTTGCACTGACTGTAAATAAATAAAAGAGTATGTATTGTATTTAGCTACTTGTATGTTTCAATGTTGCTCTTTGAAATAAAGTGACATCATCCAATTTGAGGAAAAAAACATGTTGCTATTGTCTTTCATCTCAACCCCACGAATGAGATATTACCATGGGTGACTCAGCTTTGACACAAAAGAGACACACTTATGCAAACCAGAACACAACTGTGATGAGTCAGGTGACATTAAAGCTGAACTTTTAGAAACTAATTTACTCCTCTGTACTGTAGGTGGATGTCAGCTGATTGATCACAGTGATTTGACTGTTCAGGGACCCATCAGAGATTTGGGTCGCAGTGTGACACCGAACATCCTGATCCCAAACTCAGTTTTGTGGTAAAATTGGTCAAATATGTTGCCACGGTAACATTCAGAGGAACCTGGGAAGTGGGTTTTGTATGTTCAGTGTCAGGCAGATGGTGTTGATTCACGTTGGCTAGAATATCTCACAAGGGAGCAGAGCAGCCTACATGAACCCTTGCTTTACATAACAGAGTCCCATCCATCTGAATTAATGGCTTCATCCGCTAAACCGTCAACAGTGCAGTCACAGGTTCTGGCTAAATAACGCTGCTGTGAAATAATGACTCACTCACAGGCTTTTTTTTTCTTTTTTTCTACTGTTGCAGATTCACACAAATCTCTGCTTTTGTTTCCGAGCAGCTTGTAGAGCTCACTGCTTTCAGCCGAGGATGATGGGGTGGAGTGCATCAGGTTGTTCAGAAGATAATCCCAGCCATATGTGATGTTGGGTCATAGTGAAGATAAAGGATAACACTCGATGAGAAAACAAAAGCTCTTTCAGGCATTTCTGTGGCATTCACTTATACACTTTATAGCAGGGGAAAGGTTTAATCACACCTGCTGTTCAATAGTTTTATAGTGTGTGCCTTGACCCGCTGAATCACACCTGATGACCCCATAGGTTTGCATTCTTATGATGCAATGGATTGTCAGTGTAATCTGTTAGTGCTATTGTCTCCTCACACAGCTCCTTATCATGACTGCTACTAATGGAAAATCTGACAGGAAACAGTGCAGAGGTGCATAGGTCAAAGTCTGAGGGGAAATTAGAAACTTACAAGCCGAATAGCAGATATCTAGATACATTTACCCCATTATTGTACCCTTTTTGTTCTCTTTTTGTTCACAATTCACACACATGTAGTCTAAAAGCCCTTGACTAAAGGTATATTCCTTCAACTGGTTTGTTTTTTGCAACAATAACCCAATGTATAAGCATGAGGATTCATGTAAAATCAGCAGCTAATATTAAGTTTGAATGGATTGGTCTTTTACAGTACTGCACGCACCACTGTTCTGTTCTTCTTGTCTTCTCTTCTCGTCAGCTACTCCCCATTGGCTAGCTTTACACGAGGGCTGGGTGATTAGACAATCATTAGATCCAATAAAACATTGCTGGTTAACACTTGGTTAACGTTTGACCAGAAAAGGATGGGGCTGCTCAGATCACTCTGAGGTCTGAGGAGTGACTCGCTCAATCTCTCTGGCAAGGTAAGTCTCCTCGCTCTCCTGTCTTCCAGCTCTGGAAATGTTGAGTCTTTGGAGTATATTTTCCCGTGTGAATAGGACACAAACCGGACGACCTCCATTGGTTTTAACAGGCTGAGTTTGATGTGTCGGACGCTTTCCGTTTGTTTTAAAAGCGCTCTGATCTTCACTTGACTTTGGCAGGGCCTTAGCGTCAGGTGTTGCCATATCTGACAACCAACTTGTCGTGGCTTCCTAAATTGTTGCCAGTGCCTTGCTTTTTGGGGGATATCACATGTATGGGAGACTAGATTTGGTGTCCTAGGAGCTGACATGAAGACTGACAAAGGTCATTGAGTCATTGTGCGAAAAGGAAAAGGCCTGCAACTGCCAAAGTCATTGTGTCGTATGGTTTTGTCACGTTGTCCAGCAATTCTATGGAGGACAAATACAGTTAATAATTCAACTCACAGAATATTTTCCTTTCTGGAATTCAAGTCAATCCAAGTGAATCTCTGTAAATTGGTGATGCTAACAATGGCTTGTTAGCTAAAATATGCCAGTCGGCAGAGATATTTGTCAACATGGAGACATAAATACTAATTAAAGTTCATAAATTAGAAGTAAAATGTGTGTTCTGTTAACAAGAAGTGAACAAGGGCAGTGACATTAAAAGTGTGCTGCGCTACAAAAAGGTCATTAGCCACACCTCAATGTCACCTTCACTTTCTGTGGCGGCTGACTTTACTCTTCTCTTTGCCTGCACTTTTGTTCACAAATCTTCAACCTGTTAACTTATCAATACACTCTTGATATGTTTAACAATAGTCTTGTTTGACATACAATTATTTTATCCAAAGCAGTGGCAAGCTAATGTCAACCTAAACAGTACTTTACATACATTCAGCTGCCATCTGAATTCAACACTTTCTAACATATTTGAGACACGGTGGAGATTCTGTTGCTCAAAGTCAAAGTGTTTGACACGTGAAATGATCATTTCCTCTATTGCGTAACGTCTGGATGTCAGACAGACAGTACATGTGTTCGTTATCATTCTTTTGAAATAACCGCACCCACACAAACACACAATGAAGGCGCTTATGTTATTCTAGGCTCTGAGACTGCTGTAAAGCCGCTGAGGTTTACACTGCTTATTGACCTTTGGGTACCGCCGTTATATTGACACCCAGCATGAACACAATTTACCCAAGTCCGGCATTACATGTCAGCTCAGACTTTCAGTTTCTTCTGTGTGCTGAGGTGGGAGGTTCACCTGGTTGTGCAGGTGGAGCCGCACATAGATATAGCATGTACATGTGTGATTACCCAGGGACAGAGGACAGCTTTTCTTTGTCTTTATGAATCAATAACTTATTGTGCTGACTAGAGAAATAATGTACTGAGGCACAGTGGCGATGGACTACGTAACAATTATCAGTTTTCATTATTTCTTAGCATGATATGTGAATCTAAACAAAGCGAATATTTTCTCTTGTAAAATTAAAATGTGTCACTTAAATCCTCCTCTTATGTCACCTCTCTGCCTCCTCAACCTCCTGCTTTCTCTTTCACCATTATTTCATATCCCCCTGTCTCCCCCTCCTCTTACTCTTCCTTCCCAGACTGTGATCATGCCACCCATGATGCATCTGTTGTTGCTCCCACTCCTGCTCAGCATTGTGAGTACATAACTGCCAAATATTACCCCTGTCCTTCTATACATGTTCAGTAAATGCACAAATACACCAACTTGTAAAAGAGTGCTTATGTTTATTATTACAATTTATGGGACCCTTTTGTTGCATATGGATATGGAGTGCATGCGTGCAGACTTTTTTAATGGCATTTAAAGCATCTTGTACAAGGAAACTATTGAATGTTAAAGGAATGTGTGCAAGAACACCGTTGGTAACTTATTTAAAACACTAACATATAGTGGAAATTGTGACTAAACTGAGGGTTCGTCCTTTGTCTGTAGACTTTGCTCCCCTGTCATGCAGTGAGATGTAAGATTCCTTCCACTTGTCATGTCCTTTTGGTTCAATAAATAACTGGGCAGTAAAAACCTGCCCTCAACGCCCATTCAGCTACAGTACAGAGCCAATGCGGAAAGAGCAAACGTGGGTGTGAGTGTGAGAGGGTCAATTCAACCTCAGCCTGCACTATATTCAATGACCTCTGTTTCTCTGCTCCGATAGGCTGGTGGGAAGGATCTAGAGGAAAAGAAGGGCCCGTTTGCGAACACAGAGCTGGATGTGCCAGAGGGGACACCAGTGCCATATCCCATGTATCAGGTATTATACCAGTGGTGGTGGAAAATCCATGTACTCAAGTATTGTATTTAAATACAATTTGGAAGTACTTGTACTTATTGACATTTTGACTACTTCACACTTCTGCTCTATTACGTTTCAAAGATAAATATTGTAGCTTTTACTCCACTACAATAGTCTGATTTATGTTATGAATTTCTTTTCAAATTAAGATTTTAGATTAAAACATATAATAGGCTTTTAAAATGCACAATACAAATCCTTACTTAAATCTACTTGAGGCCCTTTGTATACATGTTTCACATGTCTATGAGTTGTTTGTAGTTTTACCAAAGAGTGATTTCTCAGGTAAACTGGTCACATGGTTTAATTTTGATTATTGTTTGAATCCCAGAGCAAACATTCTTCAATATTCAACAAAAAGCTTTAAAAAGATTAGAGAAAAGTCAAAACATAAATAATAATGTGTGCAGCAGAGCTTTGATTTTCTTTAAGACCCCTCAGATATATTATGTGACTCTTTTGGAGGGGGCCGACCCCTAGATTGAGAACCACTGATCTATTTTTTATTTTATTTTTTGTCTGTGGTGAGTGTGGTGTTAAAAGGCTTTAAATTCATCTGTAATTGATCTTCATATTTCCTCCCCATCTTTCACTCAATAGTTTCAGGTGACCCATCCGGAAGTTAATAGTTTCAGGTTGAGTGGAGAAGGTCAGGAAGACGTTAAGATTTCAAAGGACGGGTGGCTGTACCTGGAGAGGCCTCTGGACTGGTCTCGAGATGACCATTACATAATCATGGTAAGGTTGTCCTCTCTCTTCTTATAAACACACAGATGTAATATAGGCAATCTATCCCACATGTATTTATACATACTTGTGTTTATGTGTGCGGCAGGTAGAGGCGCTGGCAGAGGATGAAGTTGTGGAAGGCCCAGTTTATGTGACCATAAATGTATTGGACATCAACAACAACGCTCCCTTCTTCAACCAGAGCGTCTACACCGCTGTTGTCAGGGAAAACCATCCAGCCGGTGTGTATTATGCATACATAAAGAGAGGAAACACCCCTAATGCAAAATGATAAAAATGTCGACACTGGCCAAAGATTTATTATTATTGAGAGTATACAATCCATCACAGGCAACAATAATGGAACCTCTTTTACTTTAAAGTAAATGTGATTTAAGGACCATGGTTCCCTCCTGAGGCACGGCTGCATTTCTGGTGCGTTAGTGCCACCTCAGCATAATTGTGTGAAATCACTAAGGACTGTGTATTGCGTCACCTCCATGCATCTGCATCCAAAAGCATTGCATTTCTCAGCCATACTGTCAGAGAAGACAAGAAAACATGGACAGAGTGAAAAGGAATAAAACATCTAAAGTATTTACATTTTAAGCCATAAACACATGCAGTCTTGGATTTTTAATATTTCACTCATTAATGTAATAGTTACATTATATAGTTATAATAGAGTTATAATGTAAAGTAGAACAAGCATATTCACAACTTAAATACGATAGTCAGATAACATAGAATACGATCATTTTTACAACCTAAAAGCTACTTTAGGGGAAATGAAAGGGTTGCTATTTACTTTCTATGCATCAACAAGAAAAAACATCCCTTTTTAAAGCTGTATTACGATGCAGTTATAAGCTAACTTTGACAAAGAGATAAAGGTGACTTAATGGTCAATGTGAAACTCAAGAAAGTTGAGATTAAGAAAGATTCACAATGTAGTAAAATGAAGGGGAAACAATTGTGGTCTTTTGAATGTGTTTGGAGCTAAAATAGTGCAACCAGCATCACTGTGATCTTTAAAGCTACCCTGTAAATGATTCCCAGCATGCATATGGGTTAAGCAGTATGTATATGTTGTTCACTGACATTTAGTCATTATACTTCTCTGTTTAATCATACTCAGGCTGTCTTCTCACTGGTGAGACTTTAACATCCGTTTTCTTTGTTATTCAAGGTATCCCATTTACTCGCGTCTTTGCGTCGGATCAGGACGACCCCGAGACTCCCAACGCTCATCTGAGCTACAGCCTGGTCAGCCAGATCCCCAACAAACAGCACACACCGCTGTTCCAGATCGACCCCAACACTGGAGAGATCTCCACCACAGAAGCAGGTGATAGGAGTCAGAACTAGGTGCACCGTCTACGGGAATGTGTATAATCTGTCCATCTCTGCCTTTAATCTGGCCGTATAGGCCACTGTAAATCCAGGTTACACGGCTCATCTTGTGCGCTCAAGATTAACACTGATTGGAGGCCGATTGCCTAAATGTGTCGCGTGATGCTGATCGCTGACTGCGTTGAGTGTGTGTGAGCACAATGAGACTGTGTTTGAAGATGCCTGTTTACATCTGTGAGCTGTTTGACAGCCTCCTGAACAATATTTGATGTATGTGTGTTCTTTAACAGGGACACAGATGCTTAAAGCCAGAGAAGGCATCCAGTATGGCAGAGGAGAAGATCAGAGCATTGATGCGCTGAGGACAAAGTTTAACGATTACTGTCCAGTGCAGAACATCCCCTTTGAAGAAAACCCCTTCTTCAACTGTGTGGAGAGAGCAGGTTTGTTTCCAGCATACAAGATACAATATCATCATATATATTGAGAGAACTGTGGCACATAACTGCATACACATACTTTTGTTTATTTTGACACGTATGTTTCTAAATTCTTAAAAGTCATAAGTGACCTTAGAGAGGGAATTTGTGGTGTGTAAAAGCCAGAGCGTGTAAGAGTGACGGATGGTGTCAATGTAGCTAAACACAGGCTGTAATGAATAAACCACTGTCCAGTGATTAGTGATTCGTGTGGCGTTTTGGGTGTTGAGTTGATGAGTTCAGCCGGGGAGAGTGGTTAAGCCGCTATGACTCAAAATTAGAGATCTACTGATTACTTTGGTAATGTTCAACCCTCCAACTTTGTACTTGCCTGTACAATGGCTCAAATTGCAACTTTAATTGTTTCTCTGTGCTGTCAGAAATGAGGAGGAGAAATGTGGACCCCCTGGATGACCCAGACTACACCCTCACTGTGCGCGTGCAGGACCTGGAAGGAGCTTCGCAGACCGCGCTGAGTGGAAACACCAGAGTGCAAATTGTCGTGCAGCAAAACCTGTGGGTCAATCCTGGACCAATAACTGTTAGAGAGCACTTAAAGGAAACCTACCCTCTGGTCATCGCAAAGGTGTGGTGGGATGTCAACTCTGCACACATCTCACAAATGCAGCCAAGTTAACGTACACACGCTCACTTCATCTACTCTATAGCCAGCAAATAACCTTCCTACTCTGGTCTCTTTCCTCACTTTTTGGATCCAGGTCCAGTCTAATGAGCCCAACGCCGTGTACTCGTTAGTGCAGAAAGAACGAGAGCTGAAATTCCCCTTCCAGATCACAGAAGATGGAGAAATACATCTGACAGAGGAGCTGGACAGAGAAGATAAAGACATGGTACACATGCTTGGTTTGCTGAATATATCTCTTTTATCCCATATAAAAACAACAACCTACTTCTCGGGATTATTCTTGAACTTGTGTTGGTTGTTTTTCAGTACATCCTGGTGGTGTTTGCAGTAGATGACGATAACAAACAGGTGGATCCACCCATGGAGATTCAAGTCTTGGTGGAGGATGTGAATGACAACGCACCAGTGTGTGTAAATGAGGAGAGTGTTTTTGAGGTGCAGGAGGACGAGCCTGTAGGTAAGATGTGTGTGTGATTATTACGCATTCATGGCGTAGAGCTTGTTACATGTGCTTGAAGGTTAGGATGATGCCTCAGTCAGCAAACATTTTCCTTAAAGTTCTATTCTCTTGCTTTGAATTTGATCTCTCCAAATCCTGCATTAAAAGTGCAAAAGTATTCGCATTAAAATGTACTTAAAGTACCAAAAGTAAAAAGGCTTATCATGCATACTGACACATGTTATGTTATATTATTGTTGTATAACTATAGATGGATAATAATTACTTTAATGTTGCAGCTTGTAAAGGTAGGACAATTATAACTACTCATTATAATAATACATGGGAATTTATTAGTTGATAATGTTTTGTATTCATGTTTTGAATCCGCAAAGTACCAAGTAACTCAAACTGTCAGATAACTTCAGTTGAGTGAAAAGTACAAATGTAGTGGAATAGAAGTAGGAAGTAGCATAAAATGCTAATGCTCAAGTTAAGTAAAAAGTACCTAAAAATTGTACTTAAGTACAGAAAATGTACTATGCACTGCAAGGGACTTACTTGCAAGTGAAGCTCTCCAGTGATCATGTGATTAAACACATGTATACTATATTAAGAGGGAATTGGCTGAAAATGAAATGAAAGGAAAAATTATATGATACAGAGAATTTAGTGTCACAATGACAAGTCAGTGAGAGATGCATGGAAAGTGGTTGCAAAATCTAAGTCCAGCTTTATTTGAGTTGTTGGCCTATCAGATGTAGACAAATAATAGGCTAAAACATCGTATTCTGAATTATACATATTGCTATTAAAAATGTTGCACAATCGTTGTAGAACGTGTCTCAATATGTGTGTACTCACCTCTGATTCCGCACCGCAGTCATCTACAGTAGGATTTACTCTCACTGTAACGAGCCTCAGAGACCTCTGGAGATCCCTTAAATTCAACAAGTTTTTTTTCTTCTTCCTCTTATAATACTTGTGGTTCCAGGCAGCCTAATTGGACAACTGTTGGCCCATGATGCCGATCAAGCCGGGACACTGAACGCTCATCTGACTTACGACATCGTGTCCCAAGACCCACCCACCTCACCCAACGCCTTCTCCATCGACGCTGCTTCTGGAAATATCCAGGCATTACGCATGCTGCAGCGTAGAGACCAGCAGGTGTATAACCTCAACGTCAGAGTCACCGACCTAGGTAACACACAAACTGCATGACACAACACACCTGTAAATAGAGTCTGGCTTAACTCCAAGTACTTTTTGTATCACAGTTTTCAGCACAGAATGTAAGGTCGTTGTCAAGGTCATCGACGTCAACAACGAGATGCCTCTGTTCGAGAAGAAGGATGTGAGTATGGGAAGCACTTCCTGCCTCTGATTTCTCTTGCTGTTTGGCTGCTGTTCTTCATGTGTCTGTGTCTGGATGCAGTATGGCAGTCACACTCTGGCAGAGGACACTCCTGTGGGACACACGGTGCTGACCATCAGCGCAACAGACGCTGATGATCCAGACAGCGGCAGCTCCCTTATCGAGTTCCAAATCACTGCTGGCGACAACGATGGAGTTTTTGCTGTGGAAACCGACGGCAAAGGCGTCGGCCATCTGGTCGTAGTTAAGGTACCTTACCTCCCTTCTCTGCATCCTCGACACAAACATACACAGATTATTTCATACAAACATATCTACATATACGTATACTCACTGACTTTAACTTTTTTCTGGAACATTCAAGGTTTCTTTATTGTAAAAAGTTAAGTCCCATGGTGTATTTTTTGTATTTATGTGATATACTCTTATATAGGGTTGCAACTAATGATCACTTCCATTGTTTATTGATTTATTTTTATTAATATATTTAAGGTGTCTAAAAAATGGAGCACAGTCCAAAACTAAATGTTGTCACATTTATAATGATATGAAATGGAAAAGCTGCAAATCCTCAAGTTTGAGAAGCAAAGTAATCTAATATCATAAAATAGTTTGCAATATCACAAAAACATTAGAAATCAAACATTTATTATTTCATAGATGTATTTATAAAAATCATCCTGAATACTGTTGTTTATAATCCTATAGCTGGTGGATCCTATACTTGTGTATAAAATAATAAGGTTTTCTATTTGTCTGGGTATTGCTGCCTATTGAATGTAAAATGTCTTGGATAAGCCCAGACATATGTCACGACACATCTTTGTCGTGACCTTCAACATATTCTTTTTCTAACCAGCCTGCTTGTCTCCTAACAGCCTCTAGACTTCGAGTCCTCTGCAACCTACAAGCTCCAGATTGATGCTCGTAACCCAGAGCCGCTGATGGAGGGTCTGGAGTACGGCAACGAATCCACAGCCTTCGTCTCTGTGTCTCTCACGGACGTAGACGAGGCTCCCGAGTTCAGTCTGGACATCCTGGATGTGACTGTGCCCGAAAACACCACCAAGGGCTCAGTGCTGCTCACTGTGGAGGCAAAGGATCCAGAGGGCAAAGAGATCAGGTACACACTGAGAAATAAGAGAACACATGCAAATAAAATACAAAAAACAATAATTAATTGATCCTTCAAACATTTATTGTCTGCGTATAGCCTGATATATCTTCCTTAACCTTTTGAATCAAACACAATGGTATCCCGCTGTTAACGATGTAGGTCTTCAGCTGAAAGCCACAGACAGGGTGAGAGAAGACGGACTAATGTATTGTTGGTTTTGGTCTTTTCATGGGATCTAACAGTAGAAATATAGAATAACTCAAGCCTTAAATTGCAGTTTGACCAAGGTCACTTTATTGTGCCCAAAGGGGCAATTTGTGGTACGTCACAGTAAACAATAAACATAATGTAGACACAATTAAAGTAACACTGTGGAGGATTTAGGAGGATTGATTGGCAGAAATCCCAAATATGATATTCATACTGTAACTAGGTTTTCAGTATACAATCACATGAAACTAAGCATCGTTTTTATCGTTAGCTTAGATTAGATTTATATTTACAAAGGGAGCGGGTCCTCTTCACGGTGTCAGCCATGTTGCACCACCATGTTCCTCACGCAGCACTACGCCGTACCGCAGCTCGGTAATTTTGATTATTGCCTCTAACTCCCAGGATCTTAAACAGAATTGAGGCAACTTAATTAATGACATTATTTTGTAATATGTTTTGTAATTTCTTTCAGCGCTCGAGATGTGTACTCAAATACAAACTTTAAATCTATACCCACTAAGTACACTTTGTCCATGTTCAACTTCAGTTTACAAGCTTGAACAAGATGTACTGTATGATAGAAGACACAAACACACACGCAGCTTAGGAATTGTTCCACTAGATCAGCTCTGGCTTTGTTTTTAACGTTGCTGCTCCTGTTCGGACCAACACATGTACCCAAAACAGACTATTGATTTGTTTTGACTACCGTTATTCCCTCAGGCCTCAGTTCAGACCCCAGTGTGTCATGGATCATTTCTAACATCTGCTCTGTGTGTGTGTGTGTGTGTGTGTGTGTGTGTGTGTGTGTGTGTGTGTGTGTGTGTGTGTGTGTGTGTGTGTGTGTGTGTGTGTGTGTGTGTGTGTGTGATTGCTGGTGCGTTGTGCAGTTTTAAGATGGACGGTGATGCTCACGGCTGGCTGCAGATCGATGCCGCCACAGGAGAGATCAAGACCAAGGACAAGTTGGACAGAGAGATCCTGGAGTCTTTTGAGGTCACTGTCACTGCGTTTGAGAAGGGTGAGATATGAGACTCTGATCATAGCTTATTAGAGGGGTTTTTGTGTTGTTGATCAGTTTTTAAGAAGGCCATACCGCTTTACTTTTTAGGTTTTGTGCTGTGTTTTTATTTCTATTCATACGAAGCACTGTTAGGGTTTAGTTTATATTTGTTTATGTACATGTCATTTATAATCTGACCATTGTTTATCGTTATTCAACAAACTGTTGAATCAGCGAGGCATTTTTCATTTTTCATTTCTCTCTGAAGAGAATCCGGTAAAGTTGTCTGAGCGTGTCGTTTCTGTGAGGCTGCTGGATGTGAACGACAACATCCCCAAACTGATGGAGACCCAGGCCTTCATCTGTGTGCAGAAACCTAAACCTGTCATTATCAAGGCCCAAGACACAGACAGCGCCCCCTTCTCCCAGCCCTTCACCTTCGCTTTTGGTCATGGCAAGAAATCTCCCAACTGGGAACTGAAAAGCATCGACGGTACGGTAACAAACTGCTACTACTGAAGCCCATGTATCAGACGATGGTGTGAAACTGAGCTGTATATTTAGATCGTCACATTGTTCTTGTTTCCTTTTGTATGTTATGTAGGTACAAGTGCTCAACTGAACCTGAAGAAAAGACCAACAGAAGATAAAACCTTCACACTCCTCATTAATATTAAAGACAACGCAGGCATGGGAGTCACACAGTCGTTTGAGGGTGAGTTCCTTCTTTAAATTAAGTAAAGGCTTAATCTGGTGACCAATACCACAAAAAACAGCAATTAATTGATCCGAAGTGTTGTCTTTTGTAATCCTGATATAGTTCATGCATATGTGCCATAGCACAAACTCCAAAAACATAATTAAAAACCCATCAATGAGCCACATTGTTTCAATGTGTGACATATACCCTCATTTCCATGAACCGGCACAAGTCAATCCCATTCATCACCTTGTTTCTGTAAATACTCACTAGGGCACAAAATGTAGTCCGCCGCTGAAAATAGTCCCCCAAAAATGTTTTTGACCAGCTGTTTTAGGAAATGACTGAGCTCTTTTGTTTCCTTTTTTCAACATCAAATTCTTTCTTTTTTTACCATTTTTAAATTGCATGTCTTCAGGAGGAACGATTGTGCTGGTGTTTTAGAGCCTGCATTTTATTATTTCTTGCAGGAAAAGACACAATTTCAAGGATTGTGATAAGAGATTAGTTGTTGATGGTTCATTTACTAACCCATTCTTCATTTGTCTCATAAAAGTTTGACGACATATATGTGTGTTGCTCTCTCCTCTCTGTCACAGTGAGAGTATGTAACTGCACAGAGCTGGGCTACTGCTACATCCCACCAGTTGAGCGTAGCCTCAGTTATGGGATGGGACCCACCATCGGTATCCTGGGTGGTACTCTGGGATTCTGCCGTAAGTCTGACAAATACTTGTATAAAAGTCCTGAAAAACAAACTCACACATGAACCGGCATCCACCATACTGTACATTCTGATGTTATCATCTTGTTTTGTGTCGGTGGAGCTGACTCCATTTTGTTTTTGTCTCGTTGCAGTTATTATTTTCATCATAGTGATCAAACGCGCAAAAAAAGGGGGGAAGACCCAGACTGAAGAAGAAGAGAGGAAAGCCATTATGTAGTCACACACACACACACACACACACACACACACACACACACACACACACACACACACACACACACACACACACACACACACATATTTGTACTTTTATACTTGGGAGGACTTGTCACATCTACATGCCTAAACTGAATTATTGTGTTTTCTAAACTTAACGAAACAAACCAAGACCTCTAGGCTAAGTCTAGCTCATTTACAGTCTTTTATTTTTGCCTTGCCAAATAAATAATAAAGTTAAGATAATTCATAACTAAATCTTTACTGGTAAAACAGCCACGAGGAGTGTATTTTCCAAGTATCCTCACTTTCAGGATCTATAAGTTGAATTAGTTCTCACATAGATAGATGTGCACACACACATTTACATAACACTATTTTATGTACAAGAGAGAGTTGCTTAATCAGTGGTGTGCATACGTAATTATTGTCAGGTGTCCCCATGCTAATCATGCATATATAAAAGCTTGTTAACGTATTTTATTTGAAGTTCTCTCCCAGACTCAGGCTGTTTCATTAGCAGTTTAATCATCTCACGTAATTCAATTAGTTTTTGGCCCAGGGCTTTTGTGTTGTAATTCTCTTCTGCGTGAATGTTGTTAGAGCTGAAAATATCTTTAATTTCAAGAAACATCTTAAACCCAGAACGTCACTGTATGTAATTAACAATAACTAATGTGTTTTGTAAGGAGCAGGCACTGCTGTTTTACAATAAACAAAGAAACTGGGAACCACTTTTGTTGTTTCGTGATCATTGCGTATTTCTGCCAGTGTGTACAGTACACATGTGTATAGAGTACATGTGTGTACAGTACATGTGTGTGAAGAGTACATGTGTGTACAGTACATGTGTGTGAAGAGTACATGTGTGTACAGTACATGTTAAAGCAGACACTTGGTACAGCAGGTGATTGAAGACATGCATTCGCACCTCACCTTGTAACAAATAACTTTCTCTCTGCTCTCTGTTCATATTTCTCATGAACATTTACTCTGTGCTTGTACTCAGTACTGTTGAATTAGTCTTTTTCTTTCTCCCAGTCCAGTCTGTCGCTGAGCAGTCAGGGTACTGCAGATTGATGCTCTGAGTCATCTCTTCGTCAGCGGGAGACGGGGCGCAGATTGTTAGTAGTGCTGAAAGGAAGAATTGGCATGATTGTGGGCTTTTGTGAAGCACAAAGACGCCGCAGCACACAGAAAAAAGTGACGCATACATGTGAGAGTTGAATGTGGCTGTCACATGTGCTGTCACATGTGCCGTCATGACCATGCATCAATGTGCCTTGTGAGTGTGTGCGTGTTTAAGATGAGTCATCGAACGGCCTGCTGCAGCTTCCAAAAGCCAAACGGAGAACAGTGTCAGAGGAGTGGACTGAGCTATGGGTTCATAATGACAAACTCAACATGGAGCCTCTCCGGTGTTTATGTCTGCACTCGCTCCTCGCCTGTATCCCGGCAACACTTTCCACAACAACACACACACACACACACACACACACACACACACGTGTATATATATATATATATATATATATATATATATATATATATATATATATATATATATATATATACACTCACCTAAAGGATTATTAGGAACACCTGTTCAATTTCTCATTAATGCAATTATCTAATCAACCAATCACATGGCAGTTGCTTCAATGCATTTAGGGGTGTGGTCCTGGTCAAGACAATCTCCTGAACTCCAAACTGAATGTCAGAATGGGAAAGAAAGGTGATTTAAGCAATTTTGAGCGTGGCATGGTTGTTGGTGCCAGACGGGCCGGTCTGAGTATTTCACAATCTGCTCAGTTACTGGGATTTTCACGCACAACCATTTCTAGGGTTTACAAAGAATGGTGTGAAAAGGGAAAAACATCCAGTATGCGGCAATCCTGTGGGCGAAAATGCCTGGTTGATGCTAGAGGTCAGAGGAGAATGGGCCGACTGATTCAAGCTGATAGAAGAGCAACTTTGACTGAAATAACCACTCGTTACAACCGAGGTATGCAGCAAAGCATTTGTGAAGCCACAACACGCACAACCTTGAGGCGGATGGGCTACAACAGCAGAAGACCCCACCGGGTACCACTCATCTCCACTACAAATAGGAAAAAGAGGCTACAATTTGCAAGAGCTCACCAAAATTGGACAGTTGAAGGACTGGAAAAATGTTGCCTGGTCTGATGAGTCTCGATTTCTGTTGAGACATTCAGATGGTAGAGTCAGAATTTGGCGTAAACAGAATGAGAACATGGATCCATCATGCCTTGTTACCACTGTGCAGGCTGGTGGTGGTGGTGTAATGGTGTGGGGGATGTTTTCTTGGCACACTTTAGGCCCCTTAGTGCCAATTGGGCATCGTTTAAATGCCACGGCCTACCTGAGCATTGTTTCTGACCATGTCCATCCCTTTATGGCCACCATGTACCCATCCTCTGATGGCTACTTCCAGCAGGATAATGCACCATGTCACAAAGCTTGAATCATTTCAAATTGGTTTCTTGAACATGACAATGAGTTCACTGTACTAAAATGCCCCCACAGTCACCAGATCTCAACCCAATAGACCATCTTTGGGATGTGGTGGAACGGGAGCTTCGTGCCCTGGATGTGCATCCCACAAATCTCCATCAACTGCAAGATGCTATCCTATCAATATGGGCCAACATTTCTAAAGAATGCTTTCAGCACCTTGTTGAATCAATGCCACGTAGAATTAAGGCAGTTCTGAAGGCGAAAGGGGGTCAAACACAGTATTAGTATGGTGTTCCTAATAATCCTTTAGGTGAGTGTATATATATATATATATATATATATATATATATATATATATGTATATACACACACATGAAAACGTCTAAAGGGAAAGAAGAAAAAAGATATGTAACATTTTGAAAAAATCCTGAAAATGAACATCCTAATTTATAATCACAATAAATGTAATTATTCCCAATTTTCATCACAATTTCATTACAACATAAAGTCTTTCATTACTTTATCTTTAAAAAATCCTTGGTAGATATTCCTGCCTATTACCTCAACCGCCCTTTTCATTCAACAGAGCACAAAAGTGCAGGAGAGGGAACCTTCCCCTTATTTATTTCTGACATTTTGTAGATCTATATAAACAACTAGACAGCTTCTGTTTTTTGTAAAATGTTAGCATGTTGTCAAACAAGGACTGAAAAGATCTATTCTGCCTTTAAAAATGTACAAAATGTATCACCTTTTAAATAATCATAATAATCATTAATAAAAGTAAATTAATTCATTGTCGATAAAAACTAATCTGTGTGCAGCCTAACGCATTGTGACTGCCCCTAGTGGTGTCGAGATCTCTTCTGTTGCAATATTGTATATCAGAGACAGACGGTTTACGGGGGAGGATTTTTATTACACATCCTTCGTCTTTAACCCACGGAAAAGTTGAAGCATGTAAACAAATTCCGTTAACAAAGTCAATCGGCCTGCTTTTATGAACTCGTCCTGGGGAAAACATCCTTGCTGCAGCGGAAACAAGTCATACCACTGACCAAGATGTTACGCTTATTTCCAGTAAACTGACTGGATGTCCCCTGTAAACCAGATGCACCAGTTGTTCTGGACGCTTACATGTCAACATGATGACAATCAACAAGAGCTGCTGGCTGAAGGCTTCTTTGTGACACAACCGGAAATGTGATTAATAAACAAAAGTATTATTTGCTAATAAAGATATTCTCAATCGTACATCAGGGTTTGATGTATTTCCCCAGATCTTGTGTCGTAGCTAAAACCTCCCCACACTGTCTGATACTGCAGCATCATCTGGTGGCAGTTAACCGACTCGTCGATCAAACAACTGTCAGTGGTGGAGGAAGTACTCAGATTTGTATTGCTTGTTTAATAAAATAGGTAATACCAAAGGGTAGTGAAGGGTATCACTTCAACCTGTGCAATATAAATACATTTTATTCTGTCTGTATATATAATATTGTTATTGTGGATTCTTTACTGTTTTTATTACTGTTTATTAATATTACTTTTTTTAACTATGTGTCTTGTGTGCACTTTACCTGTCTGCTGCTGTACTCCTGCAAATTTCCCCACTGCAGGACTAATAAAATGATTTTTGAATCTAATCTAAATACACTCCATTCCATAATCCCTGCATTGGGAGTTGTAAAAGTATATATGTATTACCAGGAAAATGAAAGATATAACGTTAGTGTGCAGAGATCACAGTAAAAGCCGTCACACCTGCTCACCTGCCAGCTGGTTGTAGGTTAGCTGGACGCTGGTGTGTCAATCAAAACACTCAGCAAAGTACCAAGTGGTGTGAATTCTGTGTTTTATTAAACCGTTCAATATACAAAACTTAACCCACATAAGTTACAATTTATACATACAACTGTAGACAAGCTGTGTAACATACTGCAAGACCTGTATAAATAATCTTTAATATTCAAACTGCTTTTTAAAAATGTACATTCTTCTCATTTATTTTGGTTTTACGCTTGAACACAGCCATTAGCATCCAACTGGAGAGTATCAGGAGAGTGTTTCTGCTTTTTTCTTTTTTGCTGTCATGAGTAATAAAAACCTAACCCAAACTGCAAATGACCTATCACACAACAATAACACAATGCACGATGAACCTCCCACAATGCTTGGAAAGAAACTACAAACTTTCAGCCTGCTTAGAGGTTCGCTAACCGACATACTGACTTTACATCTTTCCCCCGTCACTAGCAAAGTGGTGCTGTATTCTTTAAGTGGAGAGTAATTCACTTAATTGTTACTTCTACTGTCTACCTGTAGTGGTGCACAGTACATGACCTGTTAGACTCTGCAGTCTGTAAATATTGCTCCACTTTTGTCGTGTAACATCATTTTTCATCTTCCCTATTATCATCATCTTGCGACTCCTGAAATGTATCTTGGGGCCACAGTATGGTAACCACTACACTATCAGTGTTATCTCTCAACTTTAATTTAGTTATTTCATTTAGTAGTTTAGTGTCTGAAATTGTTAACCCAATATGGATGTAAACACTTTTGAGCTCAATTACACAGCTACACTGTCATCTAAATACCCAGACTGAAGTGTAAATGCAGTAAATGTATGTTTGGATAGTAGTAAGAATATATACCATACATAAACAAAGGAGTAAAAACATACAGATGCAACAGTCCCCAGTCGTAATAGATGCAGGTGCAGCCTAGAAAGTAAGATTGCTTGTCCCTGGGAAGCGCAGAGAAAGAGTGTTATAATGGCACAGCCCAGTTAGAGTCCATATAAGAGAAGCAGGTCAAGTCAGTGCTGCATCAACCACGGCCTCTTTACCCAGAAAGACCCAACCTTCACCCTCTTTGGATCATTTCAACCCTGCTCCGTCTTTTCAGCAAAGTTGACCTTTTTTTGGCACACAAATCTGTTTGTAACAGCGTCTTTTTAGCCCCGCGGAGAATGGATATTGGCATCATAAACAGCATGTTATATATGACACTTCAATCCAATGAAGATAGATATGTCACCTTCATGAGGAACATGATCTCCTCTTGCACTGCATACAAACATACAAATTCTTTATATAATTAAAGTTAAAATAATTCTTCCGACTGCTGGACAGATATTTTCTTAGTATGGCCTGTTTGTCCACAGAGTGTGCCTTTGTGTAGCTGTACACGGTTACACAAGTATGTGTGTGTGTGTGTGTACTCCTCAGTGAAAGGCTTTTGTAAAACTCAGGACTGCCCTTCTGGCCTCTTTGCTCCAATCACATGAGGGTTGAACTGAGAGATGATAATGGTGATGTCATCGCGGTACATGCGAGCCAGCTCCTCGGGCAGCGACAGCATTTTCGACAACCTCTCGTGATCAACCGTGCCAAATTCGTTGTTTCCCACCGAATGACGTATCAGGTGGGTCGCTGAGTTCTGATCCTCAAAAGCCGAAGAATCGCGAGCCTTCCTCTCTTCAAGCAGCCCCTGCATCTGTCCCAGGGTGACCTTGTAGCCTCCGACTTTGAGGGGCTGACGCTGGTGCACCCCTGTTAAATACTCCCCGACAATACGAACCACTTCCTGTCTGTGGAGGGTCTCCCAGAGGCCATCAGAGCCAATCACCTGCAGGGAAAGCCGGAGGAGAGTTGGAGTCAGAAAACACACAATTGTTCCATCGGATAAGTTAAGTTAATTACAGAAGTTGTCATGCCCGTCTGTCAAGCTTCATTGACAATTCACTGAATGTGAACTGGAAACAGATTTTTTTGAATTATTATTATTTTTTCACAAACACAACCTTTGTCTGCAGAGGTCATAGAGTTTTCTTTTCAAAACAACCAGAGAAGTAAAAAAGTCAGAGCTAAACGACATGCAATCATGAGCCTAAAAGCTGGATAATTCCTCTGGAGAAAGACCACTCTGTTTTTTTGCTTTAAAAAAAGCAAAGCCCATACAAAGAGTGCTTATTAGATGAACAGAACAGGTCAAACACCAGCATGAAGAGCACATTCATCAGCTAAGAGCTCCATTTTGTAATATGAAGTGATATCAGAATCAGGGTTTTCACGGGTCTTTAAAGTTGGCTTTTTGCCATCTTGTTTTATGATTAAACTCTGAATAGGCACAATGGTTTAAACATTGCAGTGAGCATTGTTGAGAGCGTTGAATAATAATAAATGGGATGTCGAGGAATAAAGTATCGTGTAATCAACTGAAAGGTTATAAAGAGTCAGGGGCAGTTAATAATCCGAGCAAACGTGATTCTAATTTTGAAAAACAAAATTGTCAGTTATTGGTGTACAGGGAGCAATGGTAAATATAATTCAAAAGAAAAAAGGAATTCCTTAGTGTATGGTACGGTCCCCATCTGCCATACCAGCAAGATCATCACTGAAAATGTTCTGAAAAAGTAATGGAAAATGATCTGACCCTGAGAATTAACGAGGTGTGACTGATAAAAGTGCAGGTTTATGGTTGCCATCAGCCAGTGCACTTAATGTTTCCCATCTAAGTGGGAAGGAGGTTCATACCCCGTGGGGAAACAGTCGGCAACTCAGGGAAAACTAGAATAAGGTCCACGCAGCTGTACAGATTGACGAAAGTTGACGTACAAAAAAATGCAACCTCTAAACTTTTTTAATTTGAAGAAAAAAAAAAAACCTTGATCCAAAATTGTAATAGTCACGCATGCATCATGCATCACTGTGTTTTGGAAACAAATACAGATAGGATTCGTCTTCTCTCACCATGAAGCGATCCTGTGGCCGCAGTTTGTGGTACGTGATCTCAGGCTCGGCGGTCAGGTAGGGGGGGGTGTGGTAGTTTGGAGGGATAAACTTGGTGTGCTCGTTTTCATGGAGCTGATCAGGTCCAGACTCCAACACACCCTTCTGCAGTTCAATACTCCACTTGAACTTCACATCCCCAAATGCACGTAACGGCATGAGGAGGCCGAGCAAACGGTCCTAATAAAGAAGATGACGGAAAGCGGTTTTAATAAATGCTGCAATAACAACCACATTGTGCAGATTAGTGGTTGTATTACCTGTCGTATAACCGTCTTCTTCTCTGATGGAGGGTGTTCACCTCGTATCCGAGCCACCTCCTCCTCATTCTGGGCGCTGTGGTCATTAGAGAGTGTGTGAGCGCTGAATGAACCATCCTCCTCCTGCACACCCAACACCGCCCGAGCGTCTCCTGAATTGGCTATAAACCTTTAGGAAGAGACCGACAAAGAAACAAGTCTGAGACATTTCAGTTTAGTTCAAATGTGTGCATGTTTTTAAGCCTGCTTACAGGTCGGATCCATCGATGTGCGCCACGCAGGCTGTAGCTCCAGAAAAAGCAACTCTCAGGACCCAGTAATGCAGGAAAGCATTCGGGTCTCCAACCTGCATGGCAGAATAACACCGTGAGTCTATAGACAGGATATGGTACGTGGGTTAAATTACATGGAGAGGGAATGAAACGTGAGCTCTTTTAGTCCATAAAAGTTTAAATTGGGATGCTCTCAGTTTTTGGCACTGCTGCCATGTGGCAAAGGTGATATTGGATACCTATTTTGATGTGTGAGACACCACTCATCAAGTCCTGCACTCGTAACAAATGTAATGACTTGCAATTTGACTCAGACATGAATATCGATGAGCAGGAGTCCGTAACAACATTGGCAGCATCTGTTTAAAATGTTATCATGAATTTGGGCATCTAGCGATTTACCTATGAAGGTTATAGCACATGTAGACAAACTGCATGCAATGAAATCGTGTGCAGCGTGTGATGCTTAATGTCACAATGAACTGCTTTCGTGCAAAAGACACTCTGTTATTCAAAGAAAAACCCAGAATGAGGCCCTAAATCTGCAAACATGTAAAAACACCTGCTTTGGGATTTTCTCGTACAAGATGCTTTTCCGAAGAACCAGCAGCCCTGTTTCATGTTAAGACAGCTCACAGTTCTTACCTGAGCCTCCAGAGAAATGTCATTGTCCAGCCTCTTGAATGCATTCAGCAACGCCTCGCGGGTGTCTGGAATTTCACCTGGGCTGAAAACAGAGAAAAAGAGCAATATGTGTGAAACATAGAGAGGAAGCCAGAGGTTCAAGAACAGATCAAGACAAAAGCACTATTGGCAAAACAACAGACGGATCAGTGTTGGTGTGGGCGTGTTGCTACGAGGAACAGATGAAGGTGAAATAAGAAAACCCAAAATTCAGTTTGAAATGTCAGGAAAAGTCAAGAAACCTGACAGCAAGGACACCCTTTTGAAACAGGGGTTGATTTTGTGGGGGGTGATGCTACTACAACAGTTGTGATAACATAGTGTTCTCACTGAAGTTGATGAAGAAACATCATGCATTTTGTCAATAGCGCTGTGGTCTTAGCTTTGTTGTGTGTCCTCTTGTGTTCCCCGGTCCTCACCTGGTGAGATCTATCAACTCCTGCCAGTAGGTCCTGAGGCTGTTGAAGTAGAGAGTCTGAGCCTCCCTGCTGAAGTAGTCGTTGGGGTGTTTGTGCCACTGCAGGATGGGACTGAGGGGCCTGCCGGCCTCCACCGCTGCCTCCAGCTCACACAGTGTGTTGTGGGGCAGCAGAGACACTGCTATGTAGTAAAACAACCTCTCACTCAGCGCCTAGCAGAAAGGAGGAGAGTTGGAAGAATTACATCAATGCAACAGGGTATACCAGGGCTCCAGACTGCGACCATTTGGTCGCAGTCTGGAGCCCTGTATACAGAAATGACTACGGTAAATACTAAATACGTTATCTTGTAATGAAATGTGTGAGTTCTTCTCAATTTAAAAAGTATTAATTGTATGTTCCTATTGATGAATTTTGGCAAAAGCTTTAATAACCAAACAATAGAAACTTGCATGTCAAATATTTGAGGGAAGAAATAAGAAAATAGTGAATATATCTCTGTTCCTCAAACCACCCAGATTATTATGGTTACAAACTTATATTAATGTCTTGGTGCTTCAGGCTCTTCTAAGCATGCAGCATGTTTGAAAATGTATTGATCGCAGATTAATCTAACATATATAACCCAACAAAACAGTCACTTGACAATAAAAATAACATCCTTTTTCCATCAAAATGTGTCAATATGAAAGAACTCTTTTTTGCTCATTGTGAGTAGTGATCAGATATGAGGAAATAGCCTCATCACGGGATAGGATACTAAAATGAGATTTTAATGAACCGTATATTTAACACTAGAATAGATCATAAGTAGGCCGTAAAAACAGAGTCAGCTTTACCTGTGCACAGGCACAGCCAGCATGGCCATCAAACACACCCAGCAGCATTCCTCGCGTCTGCAGGCACGTGGCCGCACTTCGGCGGTCTTCTATAGGAGCGTTGGCCGGCAGCTGATTACTCTCAAAACCCATCACCGATGACACATTCTTCCCATCAAACTCTGGCACCTGGAACATTTTAAAAGGGTCAGATGAAAATTGAGATGGCCAGATGGGTTTTCTGTTTGCAAGAAGGACCCCACGAACCTTGAAGCTGTACTCGTTGGCTTTCAGAATCGAGTTGACCTGCGGGGGAGAGAGGAGGTAGCTGCGGAGCATTGTGGTTGTCTGGTAACTCCGTGAGTGCTGGTGGCTCTGCCATATATGAGAGGGCCATCTGGAAGCAGGTCGGCGAGTGATGGGTCCTAACTGGGCCTGGTGTTGTTGGCATGGTAACAGACTGGAGGCTAAGACCTGAGCACGGGGCAAACCCCTGAGCAGCTGAGATGAGACCGGCATGGCTGAAGGTGCACTGCAGGCACACAAACCTATTGAAGAGGCACACAGAGAGCTCATAAAGCAACAGCTGAAAGAGGCTTTCGTCTACAGAGAAGAGAACAGAGCCTCTCTATGCACCTTTAAGCATTGTGTAAAGGGAAAGAGCATATGTGCTATGGTTCAGAAGTTCAGCCAGGTAGTTAGTAGCAGGTAGTACATACATTAGTATCTCCAAATCACCAAATACAGGTCAGGATTTGGTGTCTAAACACCCCGCCACACTTTTGAATATTCAAATAGGAACATTTGAATATTGTTTTTACAGTCTAATCTTTGGTATTCATCCTTTTTTAAATCCATCTCTGTTGGCTCACATATTACACCTGTGGGCATTTCCCATTAAAATCAGATTAATGTTTTTAAACAGTTGTTTATTAACTCCCTGCTGTACTGGAGAACTTTGCAGGAACCGTAACTTCTGGAACACCTAGCTGAACACCTAGCTAAATGTCTACTACAACAGTCTCAATAGATCCTATACCTCCGTGAAGGTTGTTATGATCAGTTTGAGTTAATACAGTTTTAGAGAGGTTCAACATTATGGTCCTTTCAGATTGCATTGCTTTATACTGACAGGTGTTTCTATTATTTTTTTCCACCCCATTTATACCAATGAGGGTAGGCCAAATAAAGTAAAATATGATTCAACAGCACCACAAACCTTATCCACCAAAATGACCACACAGTTGAATCAACACCTCTTGTGTACGGTTTCATTATAACCTTCATGAAGGTTGGATATGGACTGTTGTATTAGACTGAATTTACTTTTAGCTCGGCATTCCTAAGAAGTCCACTTCTACAAGGAAACCTAAAATGCATCAGGCAAATTTCCTCCGATAAATCATTTATTTTTGTATGCTCACCCCAATGGAAAATCCTGATCAGTGTGGACTCAGTGTGGTCATATTATTGTAACTTTGGGAGGTGCCATAGCCTCATACATATATATTATAGCATCGTGCAGAAGTACAGCAGCTGACTTTTGATTTCCAAGTTTCAGCACAGTTCACTTTCCAGAGGTCTCACGAACATGAGTATTGGGACACAGCAGCAGCACTGTCTTGAGCCGTCTCCAACTATAGATCAGCAGAGCTGCGAATAGCTTTGGCAACAACCTCAGCCCTGACATTTGGATCTTGAGAAATGTTCTGTCTGGTCATCGTGACCTACTGAACCGGTTTCAGGCTACGAAACGTTATATCATCTAAATGTGTCTGCAGCTAATGAGCGCTCATTTGAGTCGGTCCGGTTGAGGGGAGAGATGTAACAGCACAGTTAGTGGCCCTGTTATGTTTGGAGTTGGCAGCCAAACATCCTCCCAAAAGCAGACCGTGTGTGCGTCAGAAGGAGCTCGGAGGGCCCGTCCAGCTCTGAGCTCTGCAACACAGTTGACATAACTAGCCTCCCGTAGCTGGTAGCAGAGCAGGTCCACTAACCCGTAAGCTAACGTCAGAGCTGGTGGCCGAACTTGCTCTTCAAAAACACCAGAGCAGGAGCTCCCAAACTGAGACCCGGTGAAGACGTTAAAATAAGACGTTAACGTCGGCTCTCCAATGGACACGAAGAGCGTCATTCAGCCCGTAGAGAGCAGCATGCTAACGGCAGCTAGAGGCGTCTGGGTTACACCCACCCGGCTGTCCTCAAACTGGACAAAGTCGACTTCAACAAGACGAGAACGGCCGAGCCGGAAGCCCTCTGGGCGTTAGCTGTCAAACTGTGAGCGGAGAGCAGAATACAGACTCACCTTAACAGAAGTTGTTGAAGTTCATGACTTCACACCGAGCGACCCCTCCGTTCTGTATCGCTCAGTGAAGTGAACGCTGATTGGCTTAGCGCTGACAGCCGCCATGACGTCACGTCAAACCCTCAAGCACAAAACATAAGAAGCCTTTTGAATGCTCTTTAAATGTATTTGCGTTGTTTTACTCATCCGTTCTGTTTGTGCTGCTATTATTCCCCTATATGTTTTTTTGTATTTTTCAATTACAAAAAATATTAATATATTAATATTAATTCGAAATAAATTAAATCTTCTGTTTCTGACAGGTCCGTGTATCGTTTGTTTTATAGCTTAGAGCAATACCATATTTCTTCGTTTTCGGTTTGAAACCAAAAACGAAAAAACGGGACAGCACAGCCGTTTTTTCGTATTTTTCCTATAAATCCTTCTTTTGTTATTTTCTTTGGAAGAGAGACAGGGCAGGGCAGGTGACCGGAAATACAAGTCTGTCAAAGTAAAAGCCACGGCAATAGAAGGATTGTATGCAAGACATTTTATTTACAGTCTATGATGCAAACACATACCAAGGTAACGTTAGAAGAAAACAAATGAGCTAATCAATATGAATGAATAAGCCTGGGCCGATGGGAGTATGTTAGCAACAGTAGTTGACTACAGGCAGTTTAATATTCATGTATCCATGTACACAGCAATAATCGAGTGTCAATTAATCGAACACAGTTCGTAATATAGTTTATAAATAATAATAAATGAAGTCATTTTTGTATGGAGGGTTGTTGCTGCTCATATTTATTTTTCCATCTTATTGTGCTGGTTCTTGAGGGACCGCAGAGCAGAGCCTGTATGAGGAAACGCAGAGTAAAAATGTTTCCCCTTTCTACCAGTAGATGGCACTACAAGTGTATTAAAACCATAGATTTAGTTATATTAGTTTGTGTCTTTGATAATTATCTAGGTTATCGATACAAATGTATTTAATAATGCTATTTATTTTCTTTGATATTTAATGTTGATGGTTAATGGTCAGACACCTTCATCTGCACTACTATTACCACCTTTCTGCACTATCCCAAATTCATTGTCCATTGTTCTTATGTTCATCTATATTATTTGATATATATTTATATGTGCGTACTAGTTAAATGTTAATGTTGATGCTTAGTTTCTGTGTTCTACTCTGTTGTCTTTAATGTCTTTTTTATATTTCTCGTTTATTTGTATATCATATGTACAACGAGAGCAACGTGTAATCTGAGTCAAATCCATGTATGTGTACACACACGGCCAATAAAGCAATACAAATGAACATCAATCGTCCTCGGCCTGGGGCTCCACGCAGGATCTTGCCTTGTCATATCGAGGATCATGAGAAAGGTGAGGGATCAGCCCAGAACTACACGGGATGAACTTGTTAATGCTCTCAAGACAGCTGGGACCACAGTCACCAAGAAAACCATTGGTAACACACTACACTGTAATGGATTAAAATCCTGCAGCGCCCGCAAGGTCCCCCTGCTCAAGAAGGTACATGTACAGGCCGTCTGAAGTCTACCAATGAACACCTGAAGGCTTGGGAGAAGGTGATGTGATCGGGTGAAACCAAACTCCAGCTGTTTGGCATCAACTCAACTCGTCGTGTTTGGAGGAAGATAAATGCTGACCATAACCCCAAGAAGACCACTCAAAACCTTCAGGATTTGGAGAGGATCTGAAAGTGGACCACAATCCCTCCTGAGAACCTGGTGAGCAACTACATGAAACGTCTGATCTCTGTGCTGCCAGCAACGGTTTCTCCATCAAGTACTGAGTCATGTTTTGCGAGGGAATCAAATGCAAAGAAATGTATAACTTTTATATGGTGTGATTCTCTGGATTTCTTTTTTGATATTCTGTCTCTCACTGTTTAAATAAACCTACCATTAAAATTATAGCCCATTCATTTCTTTGTTAGTGGGCAAACTTACAAAATCAGAAAGGGATCAAATACTTATTTCCTCCACTGTATGTAACTTTCTATCGCAATATCAATAAGGGTATGAGAAAAGCAAGGAATGTCTGTTGTCTGGCTAATCCATAAAACATATGTAAATATGCAAAAATCCTATAAAATCCAATCTAACTTTTCTTTACATAGAGATGTGTCTTTGTATAATCATTTGAATTCCATGATTGTCTTAATACACCTGGAGAAGAAGTTACGTTTTATTAAACTGACCTCAAAACAAAACTCAAAACAAAACTCAAAACAAGACTTCAAAATCTCAACATTTTAATTAATAAAAACATTGTAATCTTTACAAAAGAAATATTTACAGAACTATATAAACAGTAGCAAAAATACTGCATATGTAAAATAAGATTAACAAAAAAGGATAAAAAAAAAGAGCTGCACAACCTGTAAACATCCTTGATAGGAATACCACTAAACAACACCGACACCACCAATTACCTAGCAGGGTATTTTATATCAGAAATCTCTCATCCACCAGAGTCTTGCTGACAAGGTTCTTCCTTCCCAGAGTGTTACGGATCAAGCGAAATATCTGTTATGAATGAGATGATGTTCAAAACATGTTCTTTTTAGCACAGGGAAGGCAACATAAGGTATATACATCAAGTACTTACTATTTGCTGTACGCATGTAAGCACAGCTGCAAGTACAAAGCTCTGAGATCCAAGGTCGACGACACAGAAGAACAACGTGTCAAAGATCAACAGCGTGGCCTCATTTCCATAAAACAGCACATCACTGAAGGAGTGAGCCTCATCTGCAGTGGGAAAAGCAAACAGACGTTATATACACGTCATATAAATACACTTTTTATATATAGACAAACAGAAATGTACAGCCTGTCTGGGCCAAGAGGTCATTACCATTGTAAAATATGCTTTTTTCACTGGGTTCAAGGAACTCCATCCCTATGATCCTCTCAAACATCAACTTGTCCTTCACTATATAGTCCATGTCAGGATGCGCCTGAGGAAATAGCACAACGTTAGAGACAGAATAAACTCAGCCTACAGAGATAGTCAATGGAAAGAACCCATATACTTTACAATCTAACAACAATCAAACTCAGCCGGTTTCAATGTGCTTGTGTGTATATGTGTATTTGTACAAACATGGTCTATAATGGATCCCAGGAAGTGGTTCATGGTCTGGTAGCCTCTGGCCCTCTGCTCAAACTGGTTAGCCGAGCTTCCGTCTATCAGCCGGGATGGGCCGTGCCTCTGAAGCACAGGCGACAAGCAACCATTTAAATTGAAAATGGGGAGTACATTTTCTCTTTGATTAATAGGTAGCTCAAGCATTAATCAATAACACAACAGAGAAAGCACAGACCTGCTCGATCTGCTCCCGTATCCTGTCATAGTGCGACCGCAGGCGGTTGGTGAGAGACACCTGAAAGGTCTGGATCTCTGTGTTTGGAAGTAGACCTCTCTGACCACACAGGGACTCCTTTAAAAACAGAAAAAGATAAAAGATACAACTTAAAGTCCACAATGCCATGGATTTGCTACAATTGTTAACGCAACATGTATTCTGTTGGTGTACCTACCGATTCTCTGTTCAGGTTGTTGTTCATTTCCTCCATGTTTGTATCTGCATGTCCATGCACTGAACGTCCGTGAATGTAGTAGCCAAAGCAACGGTGAGATAACAGCAGCACAGAAATCTTTATAGAAACATGGACAAAATACACTTCTGTAAAATGACAGATACATGTTTAAAATACCTGCTAATATGCACATTGCTACTTACATTACTGATGGAGCAAAGATCTACAAACTGACGGATTTTGTCCTCCACAAAGTGCTCATGAAACACAGTGAAGAAAATCACCTGTAGAGACAAGTGATTATTTTTTTAAAGGAGCTCTCCACATTCGTACAGTATACAGTATTTATCTCATTTCTTAAAAGAAAGACAGGAAGAGGTGAGAAATCAAAGGGGCGTGACCTAAGGAGGAGATAAGAATGACTGATAGCAGCTTACCTGTAAAAGTCCGATGCAGAGCCATAGCGTGGCTGCCAGACCGTAGCGCAGCATCAAGCTGTATGAGGGCGTGTATGTCTGCGAGGAGCGCTGTAAAGTTGGCCAGGGGTCCCTCAGGGCCAGGTTAGAGAAACCCAGCACCTGAACAATACGGGCGACATGTCAGCGATGAGGAAAAGAGAGATAGCAAAAGCTGTACTAAATAAATAAATAAATAAAGATCAGTGTGCTGGTGTAAGATGTACTTCGAGAAAGAAGAGCACAGCCATGATCTGAAAAGTTGGGCTGATCTTGCGGATGGTCTGGATCTCGTTCCATTCATTGGCCACAAAGTAGGTTCTCCAGATGCTGACCGCAGAGGGGTCACGTTTCGGCTCACCAGCAGCTGAGCCAATATGGTGAATGGGATAAAAAAATAACTTGGATAATTTGTTCTTATGAAGACAAAAGAAGACAAAATACAAGCTCCAGATAAATATACATTTGTACCTTGCACAGTTCTGCTAGTTTTGCTTCGGGGCCTCTCCCAGTCTATAAAGAATACATCAGTTGACACCTGAAGGATCAACTTGTGCAGAAACTGGACAGCCTGGATACAAATACATAAAACAATACCGTTTCAATATTTTGAATAGAAGCACCCTATCTAGCTTTCAAAAACAATACTGCTCATTTTTGTTATCGTACGTGTCTAACCTTGAGAGCGAAGGCACAACCAATGTAAGTCACGAACTGCTCCTCCTGAGCAGGTAGTGGTAACAGCACAGATACAAACTGTTGGGCCTAAACACACGCAAACACAAATTAATCACATGAAGCAGCCAATAATAATAATCACAACTAAATATATGCATTGAAAAAAATGTTCAGGCAAAGAAGGTAAAGGAGGAAAGCGACTTGCCTTTAATGTCTAAAGAGTGCAAAGAAGAAAAAAAGAGTTAGAAGTCCGAGACAAGAGAAACACTATTTGTGTTTGGAAAAGAAATACAGTTTAAATAAAAGGAAAGGAAAAAAGGTACAGACATGAGATACTGATGCAAACATTACAGTACAGAAGGAATCAGACTAACCTTATAAAAGATGAGCCAGTAAAGTCCAGTTCCCACAGTGACGGCGAAGAAAACATTGGCCAGATCTCCGGCATAAAACAACAAAAACTTCAGCATCGTCTGAGGCAGAAAAGGAGGGAGGGACTCGCATTACTGCCAAGCTTTACAGCGACATGAGGATTGACGTTATGAGATGTTAAAGATGCAATACCTTCACATCAATGAGGGGCGAGGCAATCCTCCTCTTCCAGCTGACCGTCTTCAGCAGAGAGTAGAGGACGGCCACACCACCCATCACACCTAGAGCCGTCTATGCACACAAACATATCAGAGCCACAGGTGATACTGTATCACACAAGAACTTAGACTTTATCCGCCATAGTACACCATTTAACAATAAATGTTTCATTAGTACTTCTACTCACATCTGTTTTTATGCGAGCCTCATTCTGATCCATCTCATACTCCACAGCAAACGTTGTCTAGAAACAGATGAATGAATTCAATGCAATAACAAACCAAAAGCTTGTTTGAGATAAACAAAGACAACAACTTATTTGCCATTATTCTCTTACTAACTAGCCTACGAACAAAAACAGTCTTACTTTAACTTAGTTTTTGAGAATGAAAATGTCAGCTGACCGTGTGTGTGTGTGTGTGTGTGTGTGTGTGTGTGTGTGTGTGCCAACTCACAGTCACAGTTTGTGTATTGATATCTGTGATGGCAACGTCCGTGTAGGTCACAGTCAATAGAGGAGGAAATATCTGTCCTTCTTGGGTTCGTGGAACTAGCTGGAACCTACCAAACGCATTTGATTCAAAACATCACCACGTCAGAAGGCAGTAACAACTTTCTTTCTTTTTATCATGGAGGTGTGCACATTGGAAACCCACCTTATTTTGACACTGCTAGCTACACGGATGACTTTGGGAAGGGAACTCAGGCTTTTCTCTCTTCCACTCAGCGTGTCAACAACAAACATACGCCGAGAAAGGTACCAGTTCTTCATGCTCTCTGTACAAGGACAAAACATATATTAAAAGAAAATGCGCACACACACACACACACACACACACACACACACACACACACACACACACACACACACACGATAATAATTGAAATTTCACCTTGGTTGATGAACCGCCCATTGTATTGCTGGTTATAGACCAGTGTAGGCAGGGGGAGAAGTTTTCTGCTTTCTGATCCACCAAGATCCATAAACACATCATAGAATAATGGCTCGGGATGAGTACCCAATAGTTCTGCTACTGAGAGATCACACTACACACACACACACACACACACACACAACGTCACAGCTTATATTACAACTTGGCATTGAAAGAGCGTTTGTGTGCAATCTCTGAGCTAAATGAAAGAAGAAACACTCACACTTTCTTCGTAAGCAGTTCCAAAGCTGAAGGCTGCAGCCTGTTTGGTGGTGGTTTCTGGACAAAGCTAAAATAGTGGAAGACAGGTGAAGTGAGTATTAACCATCCTCCCATCTTTTTTATACTTGGTATGAACCACACAAAAATAATTTATAGTAACAACTGATAACTTTGTGTTCTTAACTTCTATCAGGGGAAATCAAGCCATTCTTCACGTTTTATAACAAGGTACAATGCGTTTGTGTATTCAGACACTTTATCCCATTTCTCATCAGTCATATGACAGCTTACCTGGAGATTACCTCCTCCTATAGGTTCCCATCTGAGGAACTCTCCTTTGACATTATAGACAGCAGCAAGCAGCTTAATGTCAGTGTTCTGTCAGACAAACAATATTGTTTGTCAAATTACAATAATACAAACATTTTGGTAACATTTCAGGTTTGCTGCACAATTTGTAGAATCATGAAACGATCTGATTTTATTGTGATAACTGGAGGTTATCACTTACCTTGTTTCTTCCTCTAAAACTGAATCCAATGGGAACAGGATCGGTCTGAAGCACTCGACTGGCCAGTCCCGGTTCGTCCCCATAGTAAAGCCATGGCAGATTAACTCTCCTGGAGACCGAGTAAGCAAATTACAGTATAGGGGAATGAAACCTTGCTAGTTCCATTAATAATTTGAAACGCTAGAACAATATATACGTATATACGTGAAAGCATTGATTACCAGTAGGAAATGTCTTGAGTTGAGCTCAAAGCAGCTCTAGATCTGAAGATGGCGTTAAAGAGGCCGCAGGCATCGGTGGAGATGCCACTGAAGGAGTGCATGTTCATTACACACATGTTCCCGAGAGCCTGACATGCCGTCAGGTTGGAGAAGACCTGTAACCACACAACTTGTTTATGCACAGGAGCTGAAACACACACAAAATGAAATAAACATCCTGTCCTCATCTTAATGAACTGTCATTAGGAGCTACAAGCACACCACACAGCACATTACATTTGTTTTCAAAGCTGTTTGAACAAGAAGAAAACACATACTTACATTACATGTGCATATTTATTTGATAAATTGTTCACGTTAATTAGGGTCAATATTTTGATGGTTACGTGTTTACGATTTGTCATAAACACAGCTATCACAATGAGAACTATGACAACAAAACCACAACACAACATCATAAAATATCACACAATATCATTATTTTTCTATGTGAAACATTGAATAAGACGTGAAATTACAAGGCAGGCTGCTGACGAGGAGTACAGGTTTTTGACGAACCAGGCAGACTGGACACTGAACTTCTGCACGGAGAACAGAGCAGAAAACACAAATCGGAATACGTCAAAATAAACAAAAATGAAGTGAGCAAGCGATAGAGGAAAAGGAGACTCACCAACTGAGCATAGTTGACACTGGGATTCACATTGGTGGAGAGGCTGCCGGGAGGAAAACATAATCCTCCTGCCTGGAAAATCACATGCCAACCATCAATGACACACGTGTTGTTTGAGTCTCAAACTGAACGGTGTGTATGGCGTGTATGGAGGAGGGTATGAGGGTCAGCAGAACTCACCAGGACATTAGGAGGGTTACATACACAGGAGGTGTTCATGTAGAAAGCCTGACATCTCTCACACCTGAAACACAATTTTGGAGACCGTTCCAACACTTACATACTGTAGACACTCTGACAGCACTACACAAATGGCGTTAAGAGTGAGTAAGCGAGTATTATATTTGTATTGTATTCTATGTCTATGTTTATTGTTGTGCACCTTTCACTAAGTCAAATTCCTCGAATATTCAACGTACTTGGTAAATAAACAATTCTGATAAGCCATTTGTCGGAACAAACAAAATGGGAAAATATGTCATGGAAGGAATACAATCTGTCATTGCAATGATGAGGGTCGTGGACTAGTGCTTACTATATACATTTTCTAACCTTCAATGCATAACTTATAACAGGATTCAGCACTAGTTTCACGTCCTCATTCAGCACTAGTTTCATGTCCTCATTCAGCACTAGTTTCACGCCCTCATTTGACTGTGAGGACGTGCAGGGGTCCTTATTTATTGTATTGTAGATTTCATTGTGCACTAAAGTATCTTCATTGTTTCAGGCTGTCTCTGAGTCTGCATTTGGGTCTTTCCTTTCTGTGCTGCTTCTTCAGCTGCGACAAATCTCACAAGGGTGAGTGAAGTCACGATCGACACCGAGCAAAACTGGTAATGATGATCAACTCCTTTCTATTAACTACATGCTAGAATTCACTGTACCTGTAGTAATCCAAGGCCAGTGAACATTTATCATTGAAAGCAGAGAAAACAGGAAATCCCTGAAATTAAGTTGGTTTGAGTTGGTCATACAATCTGTCTTGCGCTCTCTAAATTGTTACTTTTTAATGAGTATACTGTACATCTCAAGCAACATGTATTTATTGCTTGAGAAAGGAAAACATGTTGCTAAAATTGTAAGTGTTTTGGTCTTCACAGAGATGTAACACAGACTGACACAAGATAAAATACAAACTTTGACGTGAATCAATAACACCCTAAAAGGGATTTTCCGGTCTTCTAAAAGCGTCTTTGACACAATAACCGTCTTTATTTTTTTTATGTGTACAGTAGTATTAGTGGAAGATACTTATAGAAATATAATCACCAATATAAAAAAAATCCATAATACACCCTTCAAAGTTTGGGTTATTGTGTTGAAAGAGCACTGCAGCTATTTAGTATTACGTTTCATGAAGATGGGGAAGAAGGCTGAGACGTCCTGTGTTCTACTGAGCTCCAAAACTACTGGATTCAAAAAGTTCTATAATGCAACCTGATGGCGTTGATGGTGTTGAACCCTTCCTGCCTGCTAAATACATTTAAAATTCCATAGGCATGATTGTGTTGTGCTCTACTGAACTTACTATAATGTGTAAATATAATTAATTTTACAGGCCAGTACTGTAGTGAGTTAGTAGTTAGATAGTTTGGTGTTGATACATACCGGTCTCCACTAGGGTTTGGGACAGACAAACCAGGGGAGTTTCCATTACACATTTCACAAATGGCCTCATCCAAAAGGTTTCCATTGACATCTCTCTCCACTGAAAAAAATGTCAATATTCAGCCATTTATACATAAAATACACAATAAACTATCCTAATGCCTCGTGTTAAATTTTCAGCAAGCATAATCCAACATCAACTACTATTTATCAGAAACATTCTTGCAATTCATAAACAAGTCCTGTAATTGGTGACTCACCCAGGATATTGCCTGGTGGGCACTGGCACTTCCCCTCATCATTGACACTGCTTGGACAGCGAATACACCCAAACCCATCTTTAATTACTCCCTGTAATGAGAGACAGCTTGTCAAAAAAAATCATCAATACAATTGGTATGAGAAGCTGTGTAAGGAATGTGACTGCACTATAATGTGAGATGAACAGCAAAGATGAGACATTATATGTGAATTGCACGTACTGGTCTGTCAGTGGGACATTGCTGACAAGTAATGGATGCCTTGTCAGTGGTCAGAGTTTGGTACCCAGTCTTGCAGATGCAGCTCAGTCCTGCAAAAAGCCAGTGCAAAGTTAAAAGGATGTTGTACAGTGTACAATTCTGAGATATTAGTTATACCATAGCTCTACGTTTTTGTTAAAACTTTGTTTCCTGTCTTAGTTTGAAAGTCCTTGCCTCTTCTGTCATCTTATCTTGCTTTACTGTCTGCCTTTGTTTGTTTCCTGCTTGTGTGATTAACTGTTCCAAAAACAGAATAACCAGAAAAGCATGCTGACTTTCATACTGAAAAATGCAACTGCATGTAGTTGAACAACCTTTTTTGCATACTGCATTTGATAGACTATGTATTTTTTTGGCATACTAAGTAGTATGGATAATGAATTGCATATTGTCTGCCTCGCCCTTATTAGTTCCATCTGTTGCTCGTTAGCCCTACTGTCACCTGTCCCTCGTTATCTCCCTCTTTTCCCTGTGTATTTAGTCCCTTTGCTCTTCTTTTCACATGGAGTTTTTTGTTTACTTCAAATCTGTTCCTGCCTGCTTTAAGGACTCTCAGCCTATAAGCTTTGTCAATAAAAGTATCTTGATTGTTTCAGCCTGTCTTTGAGTCTGCATTTGGGTTCTTCTTGCCTGTGCTATGACAAGATGCATGTTTCTTCTTAATGGTAATAAAATAATAGTAATAAAAACAGAGTATTTCACTGACACAAGGCTATGAGGGAAAGTAAGGTCACTGTCAACATCTAGCAATGATGATCACCATCTTTCTGATAACTAGCTGCTATAATTCACTCCCAAGAGTAAATGGCACGAAGTAATCCAAGGTCATTTAACATGTATTATTAAAAGCAGAGTGAAATCCTCGGAAACTCCTGCCAACCAGTATAAAATGTCCTTTTTTACTACAGCACTTCCCTTCTGACCTATTTGCACCGAAGACAGATTTTCAATAGAAATGTAGAAACAGTACTTTGATTTCCACTGGATAACAGATGAGTAGGAGAAGTAAAAGTCACAGAAACTGGGCTGGCTGCAGCCTAATATAAAGATTTTCTGGAAGATACCTGAAGAGAAGAACTCTTTGTTCAACACTCATTAAATTAAAGAGCATTGTTAATGTTCTGATGTGAATTGGATGTAATTCCTGTTGGACCCTTGTTTAAGTGTAATGATGATACTGTACATTGTACTCTTTGATAAGTAATTCATGATTTGTTGCTTGCGAAAGGAAGGTCGCTACAATCACAAGTGTAGTGATCTTCTCAGAGATGTAAAATATAGATGGCTGTTAGCAAGATGCAGTTTCATTGACCAAATAAGCAATAATCATGAGTTAAAATAGAAACTTTTACATGTACTTTTCGTCTGTGATATTGGAAGGTAGTCGTCAATATACAGTATGTGTCTGCTAGCAACTTTATATGATCTGAATGAGTGAGTCTTAGCTTTTCCCTGCCCTTGAACTGATTTCTAACTTCATTCCTCTTTGGCTTTTAAAGGATGAGGATGCATTTAAGACAGCTGAGGGGAAGACTTTGTGGGAATAAAACCCACTATGGCTGTTTAAACTGTAGGTGGGATAGATGTTGTAGCTTTAGACATGTAAAGGACAGTCAAGAACCATGGAAGCATCATGTTTTCCATTGCTATGTTGCTAAAGTTTTGGTAGATTGCATAAGTAATATTTAAACATAATGTAAAATGGGAGAACCTCTGCAAAATACAATTCATAATAACGTTTACTTAATGTATTTGTTGGATATAATCAATGTATCAAGTAGGTATTTACCACACATCCTGGTTCCTATTTCTCAGGTATGACAATGTTGCTGCTTACGTGATAGCTGAATATATTTTGGTTTTGAAATGTTGGTCAGACTAAAGAAGCAATTTAATGACATAATTTTTGAAAATGTGATGGGAAAATTGTTTCTGTTTTCTGACACTTCATAGACTTCATTTAACAGTTGTTTCAAGTTCTGAGCTGAATTTAATATTTTAGCTAAACCTGACGCTGGGGTCTAGGCTAACCTAGGGTCTACTCCTAGCTAACACTAACCCTGACCTGAGGGTCTACTGCTAGCTAACGGCTATCCGGCTCGTTGTGGAGGCTGACCACCTCACAGTTAGCTAAAGTAAATGTGTTTTAAAGTAAGACTGATCACTTCTGCTGTAATATCCTCATCGGTAAATCCGTTCCTTGTGATGTGGTGTGAAGATGGTAGCCGACCTGTTGAGCTCCGTCGTTGATTTGAGCCGCACTTCACACACGAAAGACTCGAGATATCAAAAAAATCTTCCACGCTGCAATCTGAAGGAGCCTTGAATGGAATGACATACTGCTGGCAATTAAGTACATCAATATATATTAACAGAAATACTATTAGAGGCACTTTGTGTCTGTTAACGACAGACGGGAGCGTCCTCCTCGTCGCCATGGTAAACAACGATCTTCCGTTTTACCGACAATCCAATTCATCCAGCGTGATGACGTCGCGACCAAACGAAGGCGTGCGTCTTGACTGTTGTTTCGTGTGAGCCATATTGATTTTAACTTTAGGTATGCAAATTAATACAACTTCAAAGCAAGGAAAATATGAATGTAGTTTCTGTAAAATTAAAAATAATCATATTGGTTTAGAATAATATATAAAATAAGATAATCCTTTATAATCCTTTATATTATGAATTATGCATAATTATGACTGTCAAAAAGAGTGCTTGATAAGGAGGAAGAGAAGAGAGATATAAGGTGTGAACTGATAGAGTGTCTGTTAAAATGCATCACTTTTTGATTCAAAGTTAGGGCAAAAGTATATTGACATTTATATCCAAAACGATACAGATTGAGTTGACATGGTCATTGGTAAATCATTGATTTGGGGTCTGATTAGGTTAATTATTACAGGTTATTTTGATCTGGCTTAGGTTACTGTTCTACAGCGAGTCATAAGGGACTTTTGGCAGGAAACAAAAGCGTCGCAGCTAAGACATTTCACTTCCTTGACAGAGGTTGCATGTTTGCTTCACGGAGAGAGAAACACGTAAGTAATGAGACCAATTCATTCATTAATAACCAATGGGCTTGGGTGGTGCCAAATATAATATGCTCTCTAAGTGCCAGTTGTTGGCTGAATAATCTTTACTCTTGATAGTGAGATATTTTGGGCTCTGTCCTTTTTTTCTTGTTGATCTGAAGGTTACATTATTTGCTGACTTATTACCAATTTGTTGTGGAGGGGGAAATGCATTTGTCTTCAACTGGAAATATGTGTGATTGGGTTTATGGTTAAATTAGCAGTGTGGACAAGAAACAGTTTGGTAAAATGTATGAAAACAAATGTAGAATTGCTGTCACAAACTGGAGACATTAGTTTATGAGTGTAGTACTGATTAAAGCAAGGATCCTCATCAAATGTTGTATCATTTCTAATTCAGCCAGAAAAAAAGGTTACTTTTGTAACCTTTTAGAGAAGTATTGTCCTGACTGCGGCTCACACTCCAGTCTAGTAGGCGGCGCTAACGTGCGTCAAACACATTGCCAGGAACGTAAAGAGACGGGAGAAGAACAGGCGGGGAAACCGAGGGAAAGCATAAAGTACGGATAACAGCGCTCATTGCGCAGTTTGGACAAAGAAGTGAGAGGTGAGTAAACCGGTAAACTTCTCTTTCCGCATGTAGTCGTGGCTAACTTGAGACATGACATAGCGCTTGCAAACACATGAATTGTACATGTCTGTGGTGAGTATGTGAGCACGTGCCACAGAGGGGAGAAACTTATTTCCAACATGTTGCTGGGTTCTGGTGCGCTTCCAGTGCTCGTGCTGCGTGTCTCTTGCATGTCTCTTGCATTTTTTACTAATGTTGTCTTACTTTTCAGACACCACGTGACCTGTTGTGGAAAAATGACCATAATCCTGCGATTGCAAGGCCTGGATGTGAAGGCAGGTACTGAAGATATACGGACATTCTTTGAAGGCCTTCACATACCTGATGGAGGAGTGTACATAGTGGGAGGACGTCTCAGAGAGGCTTTTATTGCATTCACCACGGAGAGAAATGCCCAGCTTGCCATGCGGTACACTGATAATTTCCTCAAAGGGTCTAAGGTGATTCTACACATAAGCAGCATGGCAGAGCTGGAGCAAAAACTGAAGTCATCGTTAAAGAGGAAGAAACTCTCCCCCATGCAGCCCACTGTGAAGAGACCTCGGTCAACTACAGATGTGAACGTGCTACCTTTGAAAGCACAACCTCTTAATCCAAATACTGCAAATCTGCCTCCGCCTCTTAATCCTGAAATTGCGAATCTACCCGCCTTAAATGCACACTCCCTTGATTCCAATACGGCCTTTCTTCTTGGGATTTGCTCTGTCCTTCAAGGTCTCCATTCATCCCTTCAAAGTGAAAACAGTGTTGCAGCGCCAAGAGTTGATTTTCCCAAGGCCGACGTCACGGACGTGTGTGACGAAATAAGGACACAAAAGCAAACTCTGGCCTCGGGGCCAGGCTACGTCAGGCTCTTTGGTTTGCCGGCCTCCACTACAAAAGCGGACATCTGCCATTTTCTCAAAGGGCTGACGGTGCAGGAGGTCATAGTGAATGTTGAGTTGGGACGTAGCCACATCTGCCTTGTGAAGTTTGCAAACCAGCAGGATGAACGTGACGCTCTTCTCTTCAACCAAAAGTCACTGGGCACCATCTGTGTGGAGGTACGTGGAGCTACTGAGAAGATGTGGACCAGTGCGCTGCAAGAATGTGAAACCGCTTCTGGAGTCGAGGAGAGTGTGACACTCAAGCAAAGCCCTCTTGGAACTGTAAACCTCACAGAAAAAAGCATGTCTGCACTGCAGCTCAAGAGGAGAGCTGTCAACCAGTTGCCCTCTGAATCACCAAAAAAGCCAAGCCGTCCTCCAACTACGGAGTACATTGTCATGGTCACTAATATACCCAAAAGTATGACCAAGACTGAAATAAAAGAATTGTTTGGATGTCCAAACATTGCACACCACAAAGTACAACATCTGCTTGACAAAGACGGCATCAGAACCGCCACCGCTTTTCTTATTTTTAACCGCACTGAGGATTATGAGTATGCAATGAATCTCACTGGCTGTCATGTGGGCTCTGAAGCCATTGAGGTCTCATCAATCACAAAACAAATAATGTGGGACATGATGGCCAAAAATCATCACAGAAGTCTTACGCAATGTCCGAAGACCCGCACAAAGGACAAACCAGATCGAAAGAGTAAATCGGATCCATTTGAGGCGCCAGGAGAAACACCAATCATAAACCCGGTCCCAGCAGATAAGACATGTCTGTTTGTCAGAAACATGCCTGCAGATGTACAGAAAGGCCAAATACAAAGACTTTTTAGGAAATACAAAGTGAGGGAGGATAATATCATCTCGCTGCACGATGGTGATGGCAAAGGTATTGGTGAGGCTGTGGTTCGGTTTAAATCTCAAAAACTGGCTGCACTGGCTCAAAGGCTCCATGGTCAGGACTTCCTGGGGGCAAAAGTTCTCCTCACCCTCATAAATGTGACGCAGATGGAGGACATCTTGGCAAGAAACGTTTCAGGAAATTGAACATTATTGCTGGCTGGCAGGCAGACACTGGACAAAGTTCAATTCTGATTATATTTCCATCAGGTTTGCCTACAAACTGTACTTCTGCTTCATAGCATCAACCAACTGAGTCTTAACAATCTGTCTGAACACTTCCATTCGTTGAAAATAAATGTTTTATAGCACATTTAACTGCTCAGTGATGTGCTTCTATACGGCTATATATCTGCAATGTTGGAGCAGAATCCACGTTGAAACTGCTTTTATGCTGCAAAAATCTATGGTAACGGGATAGAATCATTTTTAACAATAAAGTTGATGGCAATTATAGACCTGCTTTATCATGTAATCCTGGGATGAAGTCGTTTGTGTCCGTTGAAACTTGCTCCCCTAGAAGATAATGTATCCAACACTTCTGGGACTACATTCAGAATTTATTGGGAAACCATTACATATGTTATAACTGAAGAATGTGTTTAAGGAATGGTTGGATTGAATAGATTTCAAAACACACAATTTCTCCATTTCTTTTAATACAACAGGGCCTTGGGAAATGAACAATGGTCATACATTGAGTTCAGTTAAAGTTGCTGAAAACACACACGAAATTCTGTGTAAAACTTTCAAAGAAATACATCTTCTCATTCTAACAAAGTTAACATGAAAATTAAGAAAAAGAAACTGCCTAAATACATAAACATTTCAACAAAATTAAAGTTTGACTCCCGCACAGGCATGTTTGAGGCAGACCGAGGGATGAGAAGATTGAGGCATCGCATCTTGGGATTGTCATTTGTAATACCTGGAAGGACCATCGGAGTACCTTGGTGGACCTGCAGAGAGATACCATGCCAAAAACACAATCAAAAGGCAGAACATAGAAAGATGCTTCACATACTTTGTGTCTTGTGTTATTTTAAACATGAGCAACTGAGATACGAGTCAACAAATGCCAATACACAACCGCTGCATGAAAAAGATGAATAAAAGTTGATGGGAGACTGTTTACACACCCAGGAGACTATTAGAAGAGAATCGGTCGTTACTGCTTAACATTCTTGGGGTTGTAGAGGAGAAGCCTGTGGAGCTCATTGACGAGCTGTTCAGACTAGAACCCTGAGGAGGAAGTGAAGACAGAACATTTAGGTGGACAAATACACAGTTACTCGTTTCAATCAACTAATGAGAGAATTCCACTGCGAAATCTGAACGCATGCAAATCTGGGTTTCTGAGCTAGATCAAATTAAAAGGATTTATCTTCTAACAGTTGGTTTTACATATGAGAAAAGGACTGAGTAAAACAAACTCCATACCCTCGATACACTCCTCAGTCTGTACTCCATCAGCACATCTGTCAGTTTCTGTGTCACCTTCAGCACCAGCTGTGCGTCATTCTCATTCTCTATCTGGAAGGTATCCTAAAAATACATTTTGAAAAGTTACTGTATGTAACAGACACATTAGTTAAGTTCTGGAGGAACCTGAGGAAGGAGACGCGTACCAGGTAGGAGAGAAGTGTATTAGAGCGGCTGCTACTTTCTGGAGCTGCTCCCATCAAGCCTGGCCTCTCCAGTGGCTTGTCCATCGGTCTGTCCAATAAGCTAGTCCGGTACTCGGTGTGCATCCTGCCTGGGTTGTCCTCGAGATTTCCACTCCTTCCATAGCCATCTCTTCCACCCCCTGGACCAAAGCCATCTCCATGCCCAGCTGGGTGATGACCCATACCATCTGGGAAAGGTCTTCGATCCATACCAGAGCCAAGAGAATCTTGCCTGGACGGGTAATCAAAGCCACTGAAGTCAGGCTCCCCATAGTCTCCATAGTCTCCATAGTCTCCCTCTGGATAGTCAGAGAGAAGACCACCCTGAGGAGCAAACTCCCCTGGAAACCTCGGGTCAGAGAACCTGGGACCTAAGCCATTTAAATACATTTAATACAGTTATTCATTAGAAAACAGGCATACATGCGCAGCATTACATACATTATGTGTCAATGATAATGACTCACCAAAGGGTGGTGGTCCCTTTGGTCCCATCCCTGGTGCTGTTGGAGGCATAAATCTAGGAACAGCAGTACCTGTGAGAGCGGGAAAGGACATGAGACGTTCACAACTTAGGTTACCGTCCAACGGGAAATCCTTTCTTACTAAACTATTTCATAGCAGAGACTTACGGAGTCCTTTAAAAGCAAGTACTTCAGAGGGCTCCTTCAGCAGCACCTGAAAATCAGGAATAGGCAAATGTCAAATCCACAATCATGATGTATAAAATAAATAAACCCACTGCTCAAATATAAACATGCAACATTTTTAGGGCTTGAATACAAGTAGAGATGCAGCAATGGCAAAAAAAAATTTAAACCTGCCCTTACAATTTTTGTGAATTAGATTGTCTTTCTTCATAACTATAATTCACAACAAACACACAATTCAAACTTCTTTTCTGGAAAATTCATATTCAATTGAATGTTCCAAATAAAACTGACTCAACGATTGTGCAAAAAAAGTGAGGACTTTTCGTCCAGGTGCTCCAGGTTACTGGACAAATAGAGTTCAGATAAACACAAATTGCAGTACATCACACTTTATCAAACATGTGAAAGCTCAGCAAGAACAAGGAACGTATATTGCTTCATTATTGTTGCAATGCAAGGAAAACCTACAAACACACCCTTGATTGATGTCTTTATAATGTAAATAGCAGAATTCTACAGTTAAACTGTATTAATTAATGTTGTGATCACTTTAGCATTGTGATATCCTGCCTCACAGTACCATCAACTACTTTAGTGTCTTGGTGCTTAATACGCTTTCAAGATCATGGATGTTTCACTTTTTATTTCCTCTTCTCACCAGTACTTTGACATTACTTTCCAAAATAGTTGCCCAGGAGGATAAAACAAGATTTTTCTGCCATTGCAGAAGTGATATGTGTCCAACACTCACCTTGAGTTGCCCCCTTCCCTCTGTTTTCTCCACCGCAGCTGAAGTTTCTTTAATTGCCTTCCTTACAACGGGGTCTTTGACGGCCTCATCCTCTTCATGCATCACCTTGTCAGGATGGACCTTTTTCTGTGTACAAGGCAGAGAAACATTCAAATAGTACAAGTCATTTTGGAATATTAAGACTTTGAGGCAGATTAAGAAACCAGCAACACTCACCAAGTATCTGAAACTGTGTTTCCAGCCTTTTACGTGGGCAAGCATATCATGCTGCAAGCGGGAGACGGCACAGAGTTTGCACTGGTAGTGTGGTGGGACGGATTTACTGGGGCTCCGGTACTCCCACACATACTGAAGACCTGCAGACATGGGATGGTCATTGATTATGGGAATTCCATACAGAAAGAGAAGGAGGTAAAGTAGAATGATGTGAGGGGAAATAGGCCTTCTGCTTACCAATGACACACTCGGTGACCCCCTTCAACAGTTTGCTGAGAGAGGGCATGGTCTGGATAGATGCCCCTTTGGAGAATACTAGAATAAACAACAGTGGTCAACACGAAGCCAAAGCTTTATAATGATCCACAACTGATAAACAAGTGAAAGAAACCTGTGATGGTAATAATCATAGTTGAGAAGACAACAAAGTTAACAAATTGTGTTGTGTTCTTGCACTACCTGCAGTGTCTGGGGATGACCAATACATTTTATTCTGTCTAGATGAACTGAACAACCATTAGAAACCCAAACTCATGTGCGCTTCTCAAGCCTGGGGGAAGAACGGGAACATCAGTTCTTGGCTAACCCCCATGTAGGCCCGGACTGGGCTGCAGGACACCAGCTCCTATGATGCATTGCATCTCACTGTGTCCAACCACCTGTGTGTCGCACTAATGAAGCAGTCCAAGTACGAACACACAATAAAATCCTGCATAATCTGAAACAAGTAAAATTACTCGGATTAAGAAATAATGTATTACAACAAATTATCACTCAAGCCAGTGTAGCACAGGCATCTGAATAAAAAAAAAGATGACTGCATTCAGCAGTGTTCAAATATTTAATGCTGGGAAGAAGAAGAAAAAACATCCCAGCACAAAAGTGCATTAAATCAGCAACCAGCATATGCGCCGCTGCTTTAAGGACATGTGTCGGTGTCCCGATGGACTAGTGGAGCCTGTGGTGCTGGTCTTTAATGTACCAACATCTTAGGAGAATGGGTAGATATTTCTAAGATTGTTCAGTATATTTCTTTTGATTCATCTAAGTGTTGAAAATAATCTGAAATAGGAAAATTGTGGCAAGATATTGGAAATTGTTTTAAAAGACTATTTCTGCAGTGGTGGTTTCCACAGACCAAAACTCTGGATAGCACCACAACAGCCCCCGCTTCTGAGAGTGTGAGTCTGAAAGAGTGGTGAACATGTCACCATCACCCATGACATGAAGCAGGGAAATCAAGATTTCAAGCTTCAACTCTCAGCACTGGCAGTGGCACCATGTATAAAGAACTTACCTATATCAGCAGAATGCTGCGGCTGCTTTCTCTGTCAATGGAGGGAATAAACCCACATGAAGGAGAGAGACACATACAGGCATTAGTGACAGGGTGACACTTAGCAGAGGACTGAACTCCTCGTCCATGTCCGCCACACTATGTATGCCATAGCGCCAGTATTTTCCTTATTCTCTATGACCTCTGCATCAAGCAGTGGCAGTCAAAGAGACAAGTATGTAAATGACATTTAAATCAAGTAGTCTGGAGATCAGTCTAAATTCTCATTAAATGAGAATGTAGAACAGCAACATTTAAATTACTTGTTTAAAAAAAAGGGAGGAAATTGAAAGCTTTGATACTCTGAATGAAGGGTACATTTTTTATATTCAAACAGGTCGGCCGTATTAACGAACAATTTCCAGGAGAATGAAATTAAGATGTTGCAGCAAGTCTTTGTTTTTCTTCCACTGTTTGTTATGGCCTTACACAAAGTGTGGTGTGTCTGGGAGCCCCCTAAATCGAAGTTTGACTTACTAATATGTTTGCTATATTAGTAAGTCAAACTTCGATTTAGGGTTATTACACAGGATCTGAAACGAACTAAACATTGATCTCCTTTTTAGGCGGAGCAAAGGGAAGGTTCCTTCAATATTTTGTGACCTGGATTTGGGTTTATCTCTTGCTACCATCATGGCAGTCACCAACCTGAGACATGTATTTCACAAGAATATCAAAATGCTGCATGTGGCTCATGAAAGCAAAATATCTGTAAGGCACGTGTTAAATGTAATTAACTTTTACAACAACAAAAAAATCAAGTTTAACAGTGGGATTTCTTGCACGGAAATCCATTAATGTGTAGTAATCGCTGCAGAAATAGTCTGCTTTGCAGCTGATTTAAATTGTATGTAACGCTGCAGGTTACAATAAAGAAATTCTATATATATTTTTCAGAGAATCCCTCCAGGAGCGCTGCTACGGTCTTTATGGTTGTTGTGGACGTGACGGCACTCAGGTGTAAAAACTGAGTAACCATTAGACATTGGTTCAGAGAACCCAGGTCACAGCCCACATAAAACTAAATGTGAAATCTGAGACGAAAAGAAAAAAAGTGTAAACTTTAATCAGTTTCAGAACACTGAAGAAATGTTTGCAAGGTGAAGCCAACTAAGTGGACTTTGCAAAACTGGTGCTAAGAAACTCCATTAAACCACAGCAGTGATAACACTGGCCACAGATGTGAAGCCCAGACCACTGAGTGGGGTTTTCATACAACAGAGTGCAAAAAACAACCGATCCTGAGAGCACAATGGCTGGCACCAAGTCCAAGTGCCAAAGGACTGCTGCCGCCTGATTCCCCATCAGGCATCACAACAGCCAGATAGTGTACAATATCACCAATAAGAAGAAAACAATATTCAAAAGGAAATCCCGTTTCCTTCATGAGCGGTCAGCATGACACATGTGAGGTAATACGAGTGTATTTGTTTGTGCCGTTATTAGTTGCGTACATTGCTATTGTGATACTTACCCTGATATTTCTCTTCTGGTTTGACTGCGGCCCATTTATTGGTGCAGGGTGGTTGACTGAAGCTTGAGCCTCCATTTCCTCAGTTATTCTCTCCTCTGTGGGACAAAGAAGGGGAATAAAAAACATTCACACACCAAATAAATCCCCCCCCTTCGACGTAGAGACACGCTCTCACTAGTCGTTATTAATCTATGTTATGTTATCCTCGTTGTAATTGTGTGGTTTCGTTTCATCTCAGGCCCAGCCGAGCCTTCATTTAGCCGCTTCTTGACAACATTAAATATCAAAGCAAATCCAAACGCCAAAGAACATAAATATCACCAGTCGTTAAACATCAAGACACTAAAATAACTATTACCTAACTTACCCGAGATATTAAATGCAAAATACGAGATCCCCGAAGCAAACGACCGGCTGAGCAGGAACAGCGCTATAGTGTAAAAGAAAAAATCCCAAGACCAAAGCCGCTTCGGAGATAATAGGTAGCTGTGCTTTTTGCCAGTCTAAAAAAGTCACAATTTAACTATTTTACCATTGCACTCAAGAAGAAAATCAGAATCGAATTAGGTTACATTTAATCGTGCATTGTCGGACATTGCCATACCATTTATAATTAGATTATTTATTGTGTTTATTATAATATGTGTAAGGCACTCGTGACGACACCTAGGCAGTGCGTTCGTTTTGTATGCCGGGGCTTACCGTTACACCTCGCTGGGACTAAACTGAACCAGGTATTGAACACGTTTGTATTTCTCAGGCCACTAAGGGGGGGACAACTTTTCAATTTAATACATTCTAATGACAAGTATATGCATTAATTATCGGTGGGGCATCTTAGAAACGTCTGTGGGGTCCCGGTCTCGCTTACACGTTTTATATCGTCAGCCCCGCAGCCGTTGATTGAGTGAGAGGACCCGAGGATCAACACGAGATTGGAAACAGAACATTTTCTTTCATATATACTGACAATTGCTAATCTTTACCTACACACACCGAGTGAGTGTTTGATGCCGTGTAAACTTATTTCAGGAGTAGCCAAGGTTTTTTTTTTTTTAAATTGGTAAGTTAAATAAATAACGCTAACTCGTGTATGATGCTGAACAGTTAGCTACAAGCTAGCTAACTCAAGCTAGCTGACGTTGACACAGGCGCCACCTTTTACGATTTAAACGCTCCCATAGTCTGGGAAACATCAGCAGTTTGTAAAGACTGCGCCACAAAATGTATTTTGAATACTCTAGCTGTCCGGACCAAACATGTGCACGCACTCAGTTCCTTCATCTCATCTGCATGTCTGGTTACAGACAGCAGTCTAGACTGCTGAGATGAAGAAGAAGAGACAGGATGACTTCCAGAAGGTCAAGTTAAAGGTGGGAAAGAAGAAGCCCAAAGCTGATAATGCCACCAACACCAACTTCCGCTCAAAGGGGATTAATCTAACAGAGCAGCTGAAGAGGGACTCAAGTGGCCCTACAACGCAAAGACATCTTGGTCTTGAAGTAAGATCTTTACCTGTCAGCAAACGCATTATTTCAATACATTCACTTTTGGACTACCATAAATTTGTTTTGCTTTGTCCCCCTTTCCTTATGCTGCACCAGGACCTCCTGACTCAGCTCCACCATTACAGATCCGGTGTGAAACATGGTGCCTTGTTGGGTTTGAGAGAGTTGCTGTCCCTTAATCCTTCTCTGTTAGATCAGCAGCTGCCTCGCCTGATTTCTGAAGTGGCGGCTGTTTTCACAGACAAGGATGGCAATGTTCGTGTGGCAGCTATTCGTGTGCTCAGGTTAGCCAAGCAGCAGTGATTCAGGAATACAACAATACAGTAAAAAACACTTTGCTTGTATTTAAAACAAAAATGTAAATGACATTGGCTAAACTGTACAAAATTGTTTCAGGTTCATTGCACAGTCTGTGACTGCAGAACGAGTGGCTCCATTTCACCCCGTCCTCAGTGCCCACCTAACTTGTGCCATGAGCCACATCGAGACAAGCATACAGGAGGACTCCATTAAGATCCTGGACGTGTTGTTGGAGCACTACCCTGCTCTACTAGCAGCACGGCCTGCAGTACTCCTCACTCACTTCCTGGAGTTGATCTCCCACAGACAAAGCAGTGGAAAAGCTAAAAACGGCCAGGATCCTATGGGACGGACCTGGGCACTGTCCATCAACCTTAACAGGACTGTAACTAATCAGCAGTGGCGACTATCTGTGCTTGTCAGGTATGGAGGCCATGTGCACACAGATTCTAAAGAATTTAGTTTCTCAAATTCTAGCTGATAATGCTTTGGTTTGTGTCATTTGTATTTCAGGCTTGGACGCTTTCTGCAGGCAGTAGTTGACGAAAGGCCGGTGGAGGAATGTGATATTTTTATTCCAACTGAAGGAGCATTTGGATCCAGTGGAGAGGGCAGCGTTACACCTCTGTATCTCACCTGGGAAGAACTCACCTACAGCAAGGTTGGAGTGAAGGTGTATGAGCATTCTGGGGCCAAACCAACCCCCCAGTCCTCCTTTAGACTCGGGTACAATAACACAAACTCCTCTTACCGTCAAGGAATAGGAAAACGAGACATGATTTAAATGAACATATGACATAACAAATAAATAACTTAGTTTCAGTTGATTTTAAACAATTTGATTTAATCTTATTCTCTATTTTATTCTTTCTCGGTTTAGAGCGGAGGTGAACCCTGGACAGGCAATGGGTGAGAATCTGGACTCAGCTGAGTCTGTTCAGAGCTTTGCAGCTACACTGGTGCCTCTTCTGCTTGAAGTGTGGGTAGAAGCCAGTACCAGTGACTGCCCCGGGAACACCACTGAGGGCGCCCACCTGCTCACCCCAGATGCCATGTCAGTAATGTTCCATGTGTTGTCTATTCTGCAACTGCTAAGAAAACTGGCACCACAGAGGGAGCACCAGAATGCACTGGTGAGACGAGGAGAGGACAAGCATCACACAGTAGTTTTTTTGTACAAGAAAATATTTTCTAATAATGCCTTGTTTTTGAGTAGGATGAATGGTTCTACAAAGAATACCTGAGAGATTTTAAGCAGCACTTCATGAAAAACTTTCCCTATGGTTCTCGGGACACACCAAAACATAGAAAGAAGGTTGATCTCAAAAGGTTAGTAATATCAGTTTCTTTCCCCCTCCTAATATTTTGAATTATTATAATTTTTGATCTATCACTGTACCCAGGATCTGTAATTATAACATCTGCTATGCAGATTTTTACTTGCTCAAACTACTGTAATCCCTTGGTCCTTCTTTTAGGAGTAAGCAGACTGCAGCCGTCCCAGTATTGACAGTGGAGCCTCTGGCCCTAAACATCACACTATGCCAAGTTATGGTGTGCCTCAGCCAGAGTCAAGGCCTCGGCCAAGAGACAGATGGAGAATGGCTGACACCTCTGCAGACGTTTGTCCGAGACACTCTGGGCAGCGGAGTGAAACTGAGCTACAAGCAGCTCCACATGCTACTGGGTACTGTGTGGAAGATGGTGTTCACACAGGGACGCAAAAGTAAGCATACAGCGTCTTTGTGAAAGTGTGTCTGATATTTTGTAAACGCAAAAGTATGAATTCGATAAGATTAGAAGAGTTTATTAATTAGGCAAGGTGGACCACAGAACACGCGTAGATATATAGGGATATATGTGTTTATTTCAGTTATTTAGGACAAGAATATGGGTTGGTATCCAGATACTAGTTGGTGAACTAGAAGATATTTTTTAATGTCATTTTAACAGTATTATCTGTATGTACGTTTTTAATTTGTGCAGCAGTGACAGATGATCTGTTGGCAGCGGTCTATATCTACTATAAGCAGAAGTACCTGACTCTACACACACGATCTCTGCTGCTGGCTTTTTACAGTAAGCTCTACCTGCAAGAACAAGGACATGCACACATACCAAGGTACTTATTCATTGTTTTTCAACCTGTGCGATCACAGCAATAGCTCCATATTGTAGAGTAGCTGTTTTTGAATCGCCTGAGACTTGTAAAATAAGTGGACGGCAAAGATCTTTTCCGCTTGGCTGTTGTAGCGCTGCGTTAAAATATTCTTTATTTATTTTGAGACCTTTTACAAATGTGACATATTTACATTATTCCACTGTGCCTTTTGTATATCCAGACACATCATTCCTAACCAACTCTGGCTGCATTTGGTTCATGTATGTTATCCCTCCCTCCGTCTTTCTGAAGGAGTAAGGTGCTATGTCGTTGGTTGGAATCTCTTCCTATGCAGTTGTCCCTGCTAGGCCAGCGTAACCCAGCTCTCTCTGCACGACTCATCCTGTCAATCCAGTCTGCCGCCTCTCGAAGACACAAAGACCTGCTCAATAGTCTGCAAACACACGCCTGCACCCTCTACGGTACGCACACTCAATTAGAGAGACAAACAAAGGGAGAATGATCATAGAGGTTTTGTGATATCTATTATAATATAATTATATTAGATATAATCGTCAGATTTATATCGCAGCCATGTCGGAAAAGCAGACATCACCAACTTGCATAGGACAGAAAACTTTTATTGCATAGATGTTTGTGATTTGAAACTTGTTGCACCTCTGGATACACTCCAGTCAGCAATGACCATCAAGTGTTTTCCGTCAACTGGCAAACACCTGATGTGGCAGCACTAATCAGGGTGTGGACAGAAGTTCACGGTTTGACTCATTCAACCCAAAGATAGTTGCTGTAATCTTGGAAAATGATCTATCTGGCTTGTTAAATACAATTCCAGCTCAGTTCTAGCTGCATATTTAGAAGTAATTAAAGGGATATGCTGTAAGAGTTGGCACTCTAGGTTGATGTTTTTTATTTCCACTACTGAATTAATGAAAATTAAACATAACTAACACTTGTGAAAAATACATTCTAATTTCCATATACATTCAATACAATACAGAATGCAGCAACAATGATCAGATTACCAAAGAAAAAAATGTTACGCCAGCAGGAATATGAACCACATGTTACACCATAGTTTCTCTAGGAGGCGGTGTAACTCCATGTTTCCAACCCCAGACAACTTTGTAAAACTGAACTACAACCAGAGATGAAAGGTGGTAATAAGCCTGTACATATCCACTGCTCTGAGGGTGATAGGATAGTTGGGTTGTTTTGTGACGGGGGGGGGGTGGACAGAAACTGCTGCAGAGCCAGCAATTCACCATCACAAGACTCCTTTTGTCCGAGGGCTTCTGACATCAGCATGTGCGTCAGAGACGGACGTAACACCACACACACATTATCTGAGCCCTCACTGTCGTGGCTTTGCCCGTCTGTCTCTTTTTTTTTCGAACATAGTCTGCTTTTCCGGGTATCTCTTCATCTTATATCCCCAGAGGATGTAGTGCATTGCTGTTTCTAAGTAATAACATGTGAACTGTGTGTGAAGATCCACAGGAAGGAGTTATGGTGCTTTTACCAGTAGAGTCCCAGCAACGAATGGTGCAGCTGCTCTACTTTCTACCCAAGATGTCCCAGTCTCTTCTGGTCAATTTAAGCCACTGCTGCACCGCTGGACGAATCTCTGCCGGCCTCACCGCCTCTCTGATTCGTATCGTACACCTTCGGTGAGCTTGGAAAAACCCTAATACACCTATCGAGGCCACATGAACTCAATTTATTGCCATATGTGTGTGAGGAGACTATCCTGTGTAGGAAAAAAACATTGACAGCGCAGGAATGCCCTCACTTTTGGAGTCAAACAGTTCAACCTATCAGGAAATGGTGTTGGACACTGGAAGCACTCTTTCCTGCCACCCTCAGGTGGCAGTATTGCGCTTTGACAGATTGATCCCAGACATTTCTTCTGGTTTCTGACCTGCCTGTTAACAGGTGCTGATGTGGATATGTGGATGCCCCGTATATTTAAAATATTCAACTTACGGGTAACAATAAAAGACATTTTTATATTCTCTCATACTCGCAGCTTACCTCTCCCTGTAACAATGTGTGTATCGGCATGCATTTCTGTGTATGGCCTTCTGCTTGTGCCACAAATTTAGAGGGGAGGGAGTTCAGATGGGCTGTGTGTGTAATGGGTATGATACAAAGAGCTCTTTGGGATGCTGGAATGCAGAGTCGTCATGGAGTATCGTGGAGACAGTTCAGTCTGCATGTGCCTCCCGGGCATCACAAAACACACTAGTTATTCACTCTCATTTCCTACTGTTACAGATCTATCCTCCCCTCGGGACAAGGAACTTTATTTCCATTCTCGATTATCCTCAATATGCTGCTCTAAAAAAACATAGCATCATGAATAACCATAAGAAATGTGATAAGTAATGTCTAACCAGGAAACTGTTGTATATTTTTTTGGGGTCAAAGTAAAATTTTGAAAAGTTGCAGAAACTACAAGCTATTAACATTTTTGAAACTCAGAAAGAAGTGTTTTGGGGATTAACGCAGATTTTGATGCGATAATTGTTCACCGAGTTCACCGATTGTGTTCTGTAGGTCATCTTTGAGTGGCTGGTCGGTTGGGAGCCAGGAAGCGGCTGTGCAGGACGTAGACTACATCAGCTTCTTGTTTTCCACCCTGGCGGGATTCTCGTCCGACAAGCTCGCCTCTCTGCAGGAGGCCGGCGACGCCCTTCCTCCCTCCCCTCTCTCACCTCTCAGTCTCTACCCCACGCAGCTGGAGCAGTTCACACACCACTGGGATGTTGTTGAGGTGCGTTCACTGCACACTCATAATTACCTCAAACCTCACATGCATTATAACTTTTACCAAGGTCACTGCCATCAGAAAGATTTGGACACAACTTTGAAAATGAACCTAGAAGGGACTTGGAAGTGAAGCAAGAGGAAGAGAAGACATTGTTTTGAAAAGTGTTGATATTCTGGACACAGCTCTGGTCTTTCAGTCTCCCCTGGTCCCTCTCTGTCTCTCATATAGAGCTCAGAGGGTGGAAGCTTTATCGTCGCACTACGGCTGAGAGGGGAACCTTTATCGCGTTGCGCAGGTTGGAGATGCGTGGTTATCGGGCATAGCGGATATGCACAAATGCTAATGAGAGCCCATGGCATGATGGGAGTGTGACATTTCTGCACAGGAAATTACAGTTAACATTACTATGCCCTGGGGCAAGTGTGTGTGTGTGTGTGTGTGAGTGTGAGTGAGAGCAAGTAGGGGAGGGGGCTTATAATCACTAATTCAGCTCCTCAATTAAGCCGTCAGATCCTGCCTCTCTCATCTCCCTGTCTGAGTCAATCACAGGCAAGTGACGGGAAGGAGGAGAAGGGGACACGTGGTGGTGAGGGGGGTGGCATTAAGGGACGGACTGTGTCAACTCTGGTTCGACTAATGAGACGGGATTGTTTTTAATGACGCCGAGAATGCCAACAGGTGCACTGTTCTGACACACATTGGCTCGCAACTCACTCATGCACTTCAGCACGCAATTTGATAAAAGCTAATGAGAATTTGATTTGGACTTTAAGTTAATGAAGAAAAGCTTAGCCTTATTTTTCACTTGTAAAAAGTTTGTGGCAGCATCCCGTCACCCTCCCAGGGAGAAAGAAATTTCGATGCTGTTTAGTGAATCTTTACTTCGGTAACGATGAGGTAAAGGCCTTACCTTATTCAAACGGGTTGTAGAAATGTGCTCTAATGCTCCGTCTATTTACAGCAGTCATGTGGTTAAAGCTGTTTTAAAACGGAGGTTTTTCCTTAATTTTCTCTTAAATAATTTCTCCGTAATATCATGACTGCCATTTTATTTCACAATCGTGCCATTGTTTTTCTACAAAGAACAGCTCTTATTACCTGACATTACACATCTGAATGAATGATAATGTGGAGTGTTTTGGTCAATGTATTGGTCACTCCACTATGAAAAAAACTATCCCGAGAATTGTGACGGAAAACACAAACGCGTTTATTTTTGCCATGAATTCTTACTTGATACAGAAAATGTAAATGTCAAAAGTCTTTACATCACAGCTTCAGTAGCCCTAAGAAAATAAGCCTTAGTGCAGTTTTTCCTCTGGGATTTTGCAGAAACACACTTATAGTCCACTGTATAGAGTTAAAAGCAAAACTCTGACTAGAAAACCTAGTTGCCTATTACACTTGTAAGCAGTTTATCATTGAAGGAATTCTATGAAAACGGCTTGTTTGACATGAAATTATATTGTGTTTCATTCACAGGAAGTCTGCCACACTCTGGAAACTCTGGGTTCAAAGTCTCAGTGCTTTGACATTTTACAAAATGGCATTTGCAAATACCTGGTAAGAAACAGTTTTCTAAGAAAATAACTTTGAGGATTTCTCAATCATGGTTGTTTGCATAATTGTATGCTGTATTGCTGATGTCTTTATTTGAAAACATGGTAATGAATTGTGTGTGTGTGTGTGTGTGTGTGTGTGTGTGTGTGTGTGTCTGTCAGACCAAGTTAGCAGTGGTGCCTGACAGTATGGCAGCCGGGCTGCTCAGAGCCGTCTCCAGATTACTGGACCTGTCCGTCCTGCCTATTGAGCCCATGCTGCGCTTCTTGTCTCAGTGCTGCCTCAGCCTGCTAGCTCTGCTCATCACCCTGGAGCAGGAGTTACCTGCCGAAACCAACCACAAAAGGTGTGTGTGTTGAATGAGTACAACCTCTTACTGACCTGTTATGAAAGGACCTTGATGTGAAATCTTGACAATAGTAGACGTTTGCCATTATCAGGTGATAAAGCTACACACCAACTGGGATTTAAAACACTTGTGTTTCACTTTTTCAGGGAGGCAATATGGAGCGCTTGTGTGTCAGCGTTGAGCTCCGTTCCTCGCCTGCTTCGAATGGTTCTGCAGTTAATGCGCGTCGGAGATCTGAGCCAAGAGGAGCTGCCACAGCTAGGACAGATCCTGTCGATGCTGCTGCAGCACGCGCCGATCCACAACCAGTTGCTGGCCAATGCCGCTCTGCTGCAGGAGATCATACAACAACTCACGGTAAACGCAGCTCGCACTTGAAATTCACAGAGATTGATTTAAAGACCACAATTTTGATGGAGCGCTAAAGGATGTTAACCGGTTTCTCTGTATGCGTTTCAGAGGTATTCCCGGGGTACGACCAGGGAGCAGTGGTTGACGGACTTGCTCTACTGTTATACGGTCACCGTGGCTCACGGCTCGTCTGCTCGCCGTGGAAACCTGGGCCTTCGAGACATGTACTGACCGACTCGCCCACCAGACCACCACCTGGTGTGTTTCCCAGTTCACCCTCTCAAACATCTTACAGTGACTTTGACAAACAAAACACTCACACAGCACAAAAGCAAAACTTTCAGACAGGAATACAGTCGAATGACATGTTTGTTTATTATGAGTGACAAGGAATTCTCAACATTCATGTTCTAAGATCTCCAGTCTTTTGTGTCTTGAGCTGCTTTATTGTTTCATTCTTAGCCTGGTAATCGTTTGTCTTACTTTTGCTTTTTTTGAGTATTGTTGTCCAGTGCGCCTGGCGACTTTTGATACAAAAAAAATAAAATAAAAAAAGAGAAAATAAACTTAAATCCAAGTGTGCTGTGTTTTGGGTCCATTATTTATTATAATACAAATAAAAAAAACATTCAGGCACATCTAAAATTACACCAGATGAATGGATTCTTTTTGTGCAAATGCATATTTAAGTATATACAAACTACATAGTTAAGAAATGCAGCTTTCTCTTGAGACGGAAAGCACTTAGAGACCAGACTGTTGTGTAGAGAGTAACTGTGTGTGTCCGTGGCTGCAGGTGGGCTATCTGTATGACCGGCTGTTGATAGACTGCCTCATTCTCCAGAACAGGAGGAAAGGTTATCGCAGTGTGTGTGCGAGAGCAATGGAGAACGAGGGAGATGGCGTGTGTATGTGTTCCTTCCACAATGGATGAAAGGTTATCTTTTACACACACCGTTTCTGTAGACTTAACCCCACCCTGTGAGGTCATGGCTCTGATGTCATATGGCTTAATTTTAGAAAGCTCGGCACATTGAGCGAACAATGTGTAAAGTAATTCTATAGAGGTAAGGCCGCCAGCCAGCTGAGAAAACTGTGTGTGTGTGTGTGTGTGTGTGTGTGTGCGCGCGTGTGTGCGCGTGCGTGCGTCTTCAGTTTTTTCCCCGGCCTCTGGTCCCCTGTCCAGCACTATGTGGTCTCAGGTGGTAAGAGTACTGCTTGGCTTGATTTACAGCGTCAGTCAGGTGCACACAGTCAATACTGCTCACTGTAAAATAAGCACAGAAAATTACTTCAGAGACTTTGACTGAATTAAAACTGCGTGTTTGTGGATGTGCGTTGACTTACACTGGCTCTGTGTGCGTAAAGACATCTCCAGCAGCAGCTGAGACTGAGAGTCCCGAAGAGAACGCCCCCGTCTGGCCATAGAGTTGCCTTAAGGACAGTTCAGGAAAATGTTTGCAAATCTTCATTTTAGATTAGTATATTGTTTCATCATGTGAACAGTTTATGCATTCAAGCAGCTGGTGCTGTATAACAAAGCTCAGGACACACCTTTTAACTTGTTGATCTAACCATGTACCACACCCAAGATTGTTCAAGATATGTTCTTCAAGATCGTGATATGGTTTTATTACTCATAGGTATGGCCCTATAGCTCAGTGGTTAGAGCACTGGTCTTGTAAACCAGGGGTCATGAGTTCAATTCTCATTAGGGCCTTTCTTATGTTTCTAAATAACTAGTAGTCACAAATAATCACCTTAAAAGCTTCAATACAGTCTTTTAATGGCACTGCCTATCAAAAACAAACACAGGGAAGAGGTAATTGTCTAGTGTTGGAAGACTTTGGTGAAAAAAAACTACATTTTATTGTGTTTTTTAAGGGGACGTCTACTACAGGGAAAAACACATGTTCATGTTCTGATAAATAATGAAATGTTTTGCTATTTTGTTTTTGTATTTCTTTCAGACCAGTGGAAAGAAAACATCCAGAATACACATTTAGTTGTTTAATTTACTACTTTGTCTATTTGTGTTTGTAGATCTTGCCTAAATTCACCAAAAACTAGCTTTAGATTATGCCTCATTTACATATTTAACCATAACATTACACAAAACGTGTAATAAGAAGAAAAAAACTTAACTTGGCTTTATCCAATGTTAAGATGTATGTTCTAGAAGTGTGCAAACTAGCCCCTATTTAATAAGATAATGCCTCATTAGTTTTCTAAACATGTACCACAACAAGTAATTGTCTTTAGTTTCATGGTGATATTTGTCAACCTAGTGTCTCCTCTTAACATGCAATGCTTTCACTGCTGTGCAGAGGTAAAGCATTTCTTTAATAATCAACAACTCAATCAAGCTTGCACACAGCAAATCTGTGACACATGTAGTTGTGTTATCTACATTAGAGATCAAATAATGAACAGGCAATTAAGAAATGATGATTAACGGGGCAGTGTGACCCAATCTGGAGTTATGTCAAATGCCTGACTTCCCAGTAAAACAAATGAACATAAAAAAAAAGGTGTGTGTGTGTGTGTGGCTGGCTGGCTGGCTGGCTGGCTGGCTGGCTTTGTGTGTGCGTTCAGCTGATGTCTCTACGCAGTCGCCTGACATTCCCCCTGACAGCTCTGAACTTTTCACAGTGCCAGGACTGTCAGAGAGCGAAAAGGGGAGAGAGAGGGAGGTGAGGTGAGAAAGGGGAGGGGAAAACCACGTCAGGGGGCTCTATCTGTCTGTCTGTGAGCGGTGACGCTGGTATGTTTTGGCGCAGCAAGGTTCCTGCCCATTCCCCCATCATCACCTGGTGATGTGTGATGAAGGTCAGGCCTGTCTGCGGGACGAAACCCTACCAGAGGTTCCACACAGGACACCAGGCTGATACTGTCCTGGTATGTAGATTGAAGCATCGCCCAGACATTTACATGGGTTCCTGTTCCCAGAATTTGTCACTGACAGCGTGTTCCACACTGGTATTGACAACCATCCTGATTTCCAGCTTCTTCTGTTTCCAATGTGGGGATGTGTATCAGGAATGTGTATCATGTGAGGATAAGGCTGGAGATATTCATAATAACATTATAAACTATTATAACTCCCATGAAAAGACCTGAGGCCACAGTCATTAGTCCATCTCCAAATGCTTTCCAATGCCCTCATTTAGCCAAAATGTTTGGATATCATCATTTAGACTTGCAGTTCCATCATGTGAGCAGTTACTGCATTCAGCTGGTGCTGCATAACAAAGCTCAGCACACTCCTGGAACTGGTCGATCAAGTCAGACCTACGCCCACAATTGTTCAGGTATTTGTCTTTATGAACTGAGCTGAAGCATGATATATCAGCAAAGGCTCTATAGCTCAGTGGCAGAGCACTGGTCTTGTAAACCAGGGGTCATGAGTTCAAACCTCATTGGAGCCTAATTATTGTATTTTCTTTATCATTTGTGGTCCTAAACAAACCCAAGTTACCAAAAAACTTCCAGTTTATTAAAGGAACTACTTATGCCTGATTTGAAGACACTAACTAGTTCAACAATCTTTTTTACATTGACTTGGATTTGTAAACTTTTATCCACAATTATTTTATTCTGCTGCAGTACAATTGAAGAATCCTCTTGCATGTTTGAATTGATCTCGTCAGCAATCTTAATATAATGTTTTCTTGGTAACTTGTAGCTTGTTTTATGCTTTGACAATCCCAGTTATCTGTGGTGCTCAAAGACCATTTGTTCCCACTAAGGACATAATACATCTTTCCAAATGGATCTCAAACACATAGTTTCATTTAAAAAAAGGATGAGTTCATTATGAGGTTTTTTTCCGATAAAAGCTGTTCAGAATAAAAATACAGAATATCACCAGACTTATCCATTACGGCATATTCACTCCTCCCATTCACTTCAATTGAAACTCATGTGACTGTTTTGATGTCGGCTTCAGTCGGCTCTGACTGAGTCACAGCTCTAAGTTTGCGTTTGTTAAATTGTTAGCTGCAAATTTGTACAGCTCATGGAAACAGTGACGCACTGTTAGAATAATGACATCCATTTCCAAACAGTGTGCCATCATTCTGATAAATTACACCACCAGATATACAAACTGCAGCACCACTCAAGAACTGTTAAGGGTCTGTAATGGCTCTGCTCAACAGATATATATCATATATAGAGTATATGAATGTCCCATATAATCTGTGTCATCACATCTTGTGTGTGTATAAGGCAAAAAGCAATGATCTCACCATAAATACTTTGTAGCACTGAGCTTTTACTCGCTGACAGTTTGTTGGATTGACCTTGGATTTCCATCTTCTTCTTGTTGTGGGCGTGGTTTGAATAATTTGACTCCACCTTCTCGGGGGCCTGTACCTCTTTCCTTGTGCGTGTGTGGAACCTTCAGACACACATCCATGCAAGGGCAAAAAACATCCAGTGTTCAATAAAAAAAAATTCAGACTGTGTTCAAAGGTTTAAAAGCTGGCAAGTCCTAACACTAAGACTCACTAAGCATAAACAAAGTAAACACAATTTATTTAGGGCAGTTAATAGGCAGCACATACAGAATATAATTGTGAAGCTGAATGGAAACAGAGGACCTCCTGTGGCGGACTGGCAACCTCTAAGAGAAACAGAGTGTGTAAGAGCAAGAGGAAAGCAAAGAGCGGCTGCTGGTAGCGATTAGAGCAGCACGGCTGAACTTTTAGCCTCTTGTTAAAGCAGTATGCAAGCTCTAGATTATAGCTCGTCTGTCCCATGCCTCCTCGTCTCACCCATCTCCCACGCTCTCCCCCTAACTTCTCAAGTGTTGATGTTGATGGCATCCAGACCAACAATTGGGAGGGGAGGGGGGGGGGTATAGAGATGAGAACGGGTTGGCATGGATGTGGGAGAGGGCACATGTGGGCACCACATGGCATGGCCTGTCTCCCACAGCCAGAGAGGCTTCAGCTACTGAACACCCCTCGAGGTACAAACACAAGCGCGCACACACACACACACACACACACACGTAAACTCACCTTCGCCAAGCTCGCTGGATGATGCGTGCAGCCTCATTCCTCCTCCTGCGCTGCTCTTTGTTGTGTTCCCTGTGCGTGCGTGTCGAGGTGGATGCATGTGTGGCAGACTGAGTCTTTCTTAAGGGGCTTTTGTGGTCTAAAGATGAACTGCTTCTTAATGAGGGAGTGCAAGTTACGTCTTTGGCGGCGGCCTTTTCTGAAGTCTGCTCCTTATGGTTTCTGTGCTTTTGTGGAGCGGTGGCAGCATCAGTCTTGCCGGGGGCAGTCTGCACAGTCATGTGAGCGTCTCTCTTCTTTAGAGGGATGCATTCTCTGGTAATAGTGTCAGTGTTGTCTGTCACTGCAACACATGTGGAAGGAATGCATGTGTTTGAGGAAGGTCGCTCCCTGACTTTGGGCATGGAGGGGAATCCAGGTTTGAGGCTGGGTGGCTGGCTGCAGCTGGCAGGAGAGAGAAGTTCCTTCAGCCTGGTGGTCTGGAGAGCAGCGGGCACAGCAGTGTCACCGGTCACATGACAGCGGCGGTCCAAAGCATCGGGAACCTCATGTGTTTCAGCTGCTTTACTTCTTCTGGAGGATCTGCTCTTGTGGGCTGGTGGGAGAAAGTATATATTTATGTATATTTCATTTTATATAATCAACATGACACCGCGTGTAAATGAGCAATACACTCTGAACAAAGGATGAAAAATGAATAAAATGTCTCAATCAAAAGTTTATTTTAGCCTCTAATACCAATACCATAACTGTCAACCTACTCTACATCAATTCAAAGTACAAGTTCCATCGTAGCAATTTTTAAGAATTTCTGCACATTTGTACCTTTGAGTCTCTCCTCTTTGCTCTTAGCGCGTTCAGCTTTGGAGGATTTCTTGGTTTCCACCACTGAGTCATTCAAGGACAAGTCCTCTATAATGTTCACTAAGGAGAGCTTTTCCTGCTCTGTTCTCACCACAGGAACCCTCCGTTTCTCTGGACTGGCCACAGAGACTTGCTGCACAGCTTTTCTCCTCCGCTGTTCTTCCTCTCGTTTCCTAAACACAAAAGAAAGCGGTTGGATGTATAAGCGTGGCTAACAGTTTTCTCTGAAACGCACCACAGGCAACAGCCAAAGTCCAGGCAGGAAGCATGGAGAATTTCCTTTGAATGTATGGACTTTTGTGCCCACTCAAAATGGACACAGTTGTAAAAAATAAAAAAAATGATATTTGAGCATCACTATTGGGGTGTATATAAGTACGTATATACAGGTAGAGGAAAATGATCAGTTTATAGAAGCAACATTTTCCCTTTAGGAGCAATACAAACGTTTGGTCACAGCTTGGTTAACAATCCTAAAGAAATCGGATAAGAAGGCAATATATTTTGAGTACTTTATAAGACGAACCGCTCATAAATGACATACAACTCAATAAAACTTGAAATAACGAGAAAAGTTGAAGATATTTTGCCTCTCAGAAGTATTGCGTAAAACAGAATAAAGGTGAGACTGGTGAGCAAATGACAAAATAAGAACAAGCCAGAAGAGAAAGAGACAGCGGGAAGACATATGTGTGTGCAGGGATGACAGAGAGAACGATTGATATGGACAGAGTGTGACTGTTCCTATCTGAGCGATAAGAAGAAGAAAGAGACAGATAGTGAGGGATGAACACTATGCATGCAAATGTCCCATGCAAAAGGTATTGTGTGACAAAGAGAGGGATGTTTATGAGAGTCCTTCAACAAGCATCATGAAGAAATGGAAACAGCAACTAAGGCTTCAGTGCATGTGTGGTCCTGCATGTCTGTGCTCATCCCTCACTTCACTGCATCCTTGCGAAGCTGCTCGTGCCTCATGAGGAGCTGCTTTCTCTCCTTGAAGGCCTTGCGGACGGTGTAGCCCTTGTAGACAGCCTGGATGGAGGCAGCAGCGATGTCCTGGATCGCTGCTATGGACAGAGCTCCGTGCTCCAGCATGAACTGAGTCACCTCACTGTGCCCGCCCAGCAGAGCGTAGTCCAGAGGGGTGTACCTGTGCAAAACCAACAGCAGTGTCACTCATACATTTCCCCACTTCTACTCCCCCCCTCCTCACCTCCAGCTCCTTCCTCTGGACTAGCTGGGTCCTCACCTCTCTTCGGTGTGCTCCATGTGATTAGGAAAGGCATTGTAGCCCAGCAGCAGTTTCACAGCGTCCAGGTAGCCATTGTTACAAGACCAGTGGAGAGCAGTCCGCCCCTGTGCACCCATAACAAGAGAACCACTTTAAAATATAGTCACGTTCAAAAGCTCACATAGCTCACATGTAAGAGCATCTTTTTACCTCCTTGTCCTGTATGTTTGGATCAGCATTGGTCTCCATGAGAACAGCCATGCAGGTGATGTAGCCGCCATAAGCAGCGCACTGCAGAGGAGTCCGTCCCGCCTGGTCCTGCCAACGAGAGGTCAGATCACTAACAGTTGCTAACAGATGCAGGTCAATTAAAAGACTACATCAGGATACAAAAAGCCCTCCACAGGGTCTATTACAAGAAAGAAAGAAAAAGTGTACTTTCCCATATGCATACTCCCACAAATACTGGCAGTATTTGTGGGAGTATGCAGATGGTAAAGTGCAACAGATGGATGCGGAGAACATATAATTTCTGACTAAACTGATTTGAAATGGTTTGCTCTAACAGGCTGTGGTTGTATCATGTAAGCGTCTGCTAAACTGGAGATCTTCTTATGCACTAAATGAGGATACTTTGTTTTTGATCAGGTTTTGAGCTTGTGCATTCATACCTGTACATTGGGGCTGATCCCATTCTCCATCAGTATTTGACAGACCTCAGCGTTCCCTCCCAGAGCAGCCCAATGCAGAGCAGTGTGACCATCCACGTCCACCAGGTCCACACGTGCAGAACCTTTATCCATTGCATTTACAATCCAGTCGAGGTGACACACATAAAGACTTGTGGTGAGCGACACTCGTGTCTCTTAAATAGTAAGTTCAAGATGAATTATCAGGTAACAGTGGTACAGAAAAAGAGATAATTGGGTTGCTTGCACCAATTACACCAACCTTTGATTAGTGTGAGTATGACATCTCTGTGTCCCATTTCGCAAGCCCGAAACAGCGGCGTGTGTTTCATCACATCCAGAGAATCGACCATCGCTCCCCTCTCCAACAGCAGCTTCACTGTGCTCACATGGCCTGACAGGGAGGCCGCATGGAGAGCTGTGTGAACGCCCAGACATACACAGAAACATAAAGAAAAACATCCTGAGATAAGAGGTCTTGAATCTAACTGGACAGTAAACACCCTCAGGACAACTGCTCCTCCCTTGTCTGCCTCTTCTTTGTTCATGCATTCCCCTTGACTGCAGCTCCACTCTGGGCTGTGGGTAAAGCCTGGACAATGGTCAAAGAAATGTAATGACGAGCAATACACTTAGGCTGGTGGCTACCCTCCTTTCCCCTCCAGTCCCCAGATAGAACAGACTAGAGTCAAGTGCATGTAAGTGATCTGGGCACCAGTCAGCTCCACTGCCCTGCACACCGTCTCATTAGGATGACTCAACCGTTGCATGTTATGCATGCATAAACAATGACCGCCTGGCTGAGCAGAGGGGCTATCGCCATGGAGATTATACGTCCAAACAGCCCCGGGGGTCAGAGCGTGGCAGTAAGTCGTGTGTGTCTGCATTGGTGAGCGCACAGTGTGTGTGTGTGTGTGTGTGTGTCAGAGGACAGTGCTGGCAGTGTTGGCAGTCTATTGAGCGGGCTCACACTAATTTTGCTGATAGTATCACTTCCCTCTCTCCGTCAGTCTTGTGGTCTCTCTAGCAATTTAGGTGGAATCCCCTGTGGAATCATCACCCCTAGCCTAAAACATGCAGCAGGCCACACTGTGAGAAAACAAGGACAACTGTGTGTGTGTTTGTGTACAGTATCATGACCAGGGAGTCAGACAGAGAGCTGCGGGAAGAGTGGGGGATGTTGGTCAAAGCAGTTTAGAGGAGCCTCAGTCGCTCCTCTTGTTTCTCAGGTGCTCACCGGTGCCTCCATATTTGTCGGCCATGTTGATGTCAATGTGAGGGGTGAGGGCCAGCATGGTGCGGATGACATCATCACTGCCCTTCCCAGCGGCCCACATGAAGGCCGTCCTCCCCTCCAGATCGGGTTCATCCTTCACAGACGGGTGGGACAGAAACACACCCACTGTCTCCTGCAGACACACACGGAAAGATAATGTTGTTGTTGTTGTGTGGTTTAGTTTGTTTGACATTAGAAGGATACTGAACTTACAGGAGGAGACGGCTTTATAAACGTGTGTGTGATGCTGACTCAGCAGGTTCCCAGCTGTGTGTGTGTAAGTGTATACAACTCACAGCGTTGTTGCTCTGAGCACCGTAGTGCAGAGGAGTGGCTCCTTGACTGTCTGAGGGAATAGTGCCTGATGTGTTTCTCTCCAACAGTAGGTGGACAATTCTGGCATGGCCTAAAAAAAACACATGTTTACAGCAAGGAGCTGGAACAACTGCTCAACTATACTCTCCAACAAAAGCACCCTTTTCTTTGTCATTTACCTTGTTTTTTCAGTTCACTTTACAAACTGTGAACAGAAAAACAAATAACTCCCCATTGTGTAAATATTGACAGTCAACTGTCAATATTTACACAATGTCTAACCAAAGCTAATGTTAAGCAGGTATAATGTTTACCATCTTACCTTAGCATGTAAGTAGGGCCAGGCAATATATTGAAATTGATTATATTGTTATATGAGACTAGATATCGTCTAATATTTTGGATTTTGTGATATGGCATAAGTGGTTTTAAAGGCTGCATTGCAGTCAAGTGAACCCTAATTTTCTGATCTAACCAAACTGTTCTTGCTGAAATCATCAATGATCATCCTCGATATCGAGGTATTTAGTCAACATATTGTGATATCTGATTCTCACCATATCGCCCAGCCTCGTGTGTTAGCATGTTAACGTTTGCTAATTAGCACAAAGTACAGCTGAGGATGTCACCTGGCACAAGCAGAAACATCAGGGGATTATCAAAGTTAGTATGATTCATCCTCTAGAACCATGAATGAAAATCTCAAAACAATTCATCCGCTGGTTGAACAGACAAGCATCGCCAACCCGAGAGACACGCTGCTATTGTGGCTAAAATCTAAAAAAACATTATCTTATGTGGATGAAAAGACTAGTCCATTTTGGCTTCGATTCAGTTGCCTAGTGTAAACTTTTTCTAATTGGAATTTTGTATTGGTGACAATTTGAAATCCTTCATATCAGTGTGTAGCTGTCGTTCAGGCTGCAGCAGGTCACATGCAGGATTGTGTGTTCACTCACCGAGCAGAGCTGCCCAGTGCAGCGGTGTTCTGAATAGGTTATCATAAGCGGTCACGTTACAGCCCTCGTAAGACGTCAGCACCTCCACCACTGCCTCGTTACCGTCGGCAACGGCAAAGTGAAGGGGCGTCCGGCCCTCATAGTCCTGCCAGTTCAACAGGGATTCAGTGGGAGCTGCTTCCTTCTCATAGACGCGCGCACACACGCACACACACACACACACACACAAAAAAAAGTAAAAGACATGCAGATTGACGGGTGAGGATTGAGGATGATAATGGCAGATTCAGAGTGTGTGTGTGTGTGTGTGTGTGTGTGTGTGTGTGTGTGTGTGTGTGTGTGTGTGTGTGTGTGTGTGTGTGTGTGTGCACAATAGTGTGTACCAGTATACAGCGGACGGTTTGTGTCGCGCTGGCCTCCTGACTGTGCGCTGCCCAGTGCAGAGGGATCTTGCCCTCGCTGTCTGGGATCCCGATGTTGGAATCGTGCTTGATCAGAAGGCGAACGTGTTCAGGCCGGTTATAAAACGCCGACCAATGGAGAGCAGTTTGCTGCACAGAGAAAGAGAGAGAGAGATGAAAAAGAAGAGCCACAGATGATGGAGTTCAAAACAGAGGGGGCCGTTGTAACACCAGGTTTGAGGTTTCCATTTAAGTTTAAAAAAATTACTCCACTTTGACAAGAAATATGAGGGCATCGTGCTACACAAAGCTCTTATTGAAGATTCAGCAGTGAGCTGAGATTGTAACTCAGATAGTGCGACCATGACGGCTACTGAGCTATTCTGAGATTTGCTGAAACCACTGTCATCTGACACGATGATGCATATTGGATTATTACAAAACTAACTACTGATGTCAGACACACATCAGCCCCAACAGACAAAGGAGACTGTTTGTGTGTTTGTGGTCTTATCAACTGAACACAGGACAAAGCCATAGATTGTTAAATCGTTCACTGCTGTGTGAGTGTGCCTCTCAGTGTTTATGTGTGTATGACCTCAAATTCCTGAAGCTTCAAACGAACTATTCTCAGTCTGACTAATAACCTGCAGAGAGATAACTGATTGATGCCCAGACTGGCTGGTTTCTGACGTAGGACAAACTATGGACAAACAGTCTTACAACAACTTGTTAGTGTGTATCTGTACTGTAGTACCTTGTTCTTGTCTTGTGTGTCAACCTCTCCAGGTCCAATGTGTTTGAGCAGCAGGGCGAGGGCTTTTGGGGATGGGTGTCGGGTGGCCAGGTGGAGTGGGGTCATCTCTTCTAAATCTTTCTGCAGCCAGTTAGCACGCCTGGACAGCAGCAGCTTCAGAAAACGCACATTCCCCTGCGACACACAAGCAAAATTTGCGCAGAAGTCACCAATCCCCCTCAATATTATTCGTGAATGAGCAGCAATGAGACACACACACACACACACACACACACACACACACACACACACACACACACACACACACACACACACACACACACACACACACACACACACACACACACACACACACACACCAGGCTTTTAGCTGTGTCTGGTTCAATCCGCAGGTCATCCATCTTCCCTCCTCCTGCCTCTGTGATGAGCTGTTAAACAGTAAACACCGGCTCTCGGCCTGTCCTCCCCTCCAAATCATCATCCTCACTTTTGGTCTCTCACCACCGGGCCGCCGGATGATGTATTGCGCAACAGCTGTCGCTGGACAGCAGGATGCGTGTGTCCACACGGGCATGACCGTGAACGCGGGCGAGTGTGTTTAGTATATTTGCCGTCCTGTGACCACAACGCCACAGTCTGACGGATCTATCTTGTGTGTGAGCATGCATCTAGACTGTGAGAGTGTGTGTGTGTGTGTGTGTGTGTGTGTGTGTGTGTGTGTGTGTGTGTGTGTGTGTGGCAGTCCTCCCTATTCTCAGTCCAATTAGATCGGTAATCCCTGGCCTCTCTCCCTGTCTCAGCCATTTATTGATCAGATGTCAAAGAGACAGGGCTTCCCATCACTAGCATCCCCTAACACACATGCATACGCACACACACACACACACACACACACACACACGCACACACACACGCACACGCACACGCTATGGGACATACCCCAATAACCTATTAATCCCCCCCTTCCTTCAATGATATGATGATCCTGTATCAGTGCATTCCCATAAAAGAAGCCACCGATAAATGAGTTGTAAAGAGATATTATTAGAACCACATCCCACTGTTCCCCAGCTACTCCCTGAAGAGACAACAGACCACCCTGTCTCATTATTATTGTCTCTTCTGGCTATTCCTCAGTCGAGACATTAATCTCCTCTTGCATACGTTTTGCTGGATGAAATGCAGTGAACCGGACCTTGTCCATGCAGAAGGATTCTATATGTATAAGACTATGTGTGAGTGAAACTCATTGCAACAGGGTTAGTGTGGCAGGATTTTAAATTAGTTGATATTCACCTCAATAAGCCCTAAAGCCATAACTACAGCCACTAGGGGGCACTGGCTTCCCACTGGAGTTTATGGTCTCAATTTCTCTCTTTGCCATTAAACCTTTATGAGATCACACTTAGTCTTCATATTCATTGCATCTTTATATATCCATCCACTTACCAATTATTGTGAATTAACTTTGTCAACTGTATGCCACAAAAAGGGCCGACATGTGTTACAGTGCAACATTTGTGTGCGCTCCAGTGTATATGTCCGTGTGTGTATTTGTGGATGCCGAAACCTTCTGCGCGGCGAGATGCAGAGCGCTGCGCTGGCTGTGGTCGGTCTTGTTGACCGAGGCTGCGGCCTTCAGCAGAATCTCTGCACAATCCAGCCGGTCAGCCAGCACGCAGTACATCAAAGGGGTCCGGCCAAACTGGTCCTCACGGTCCCGCAGCGACGGCTCTGCTACACACACACACACACACACACACACACACACACACACACACACACACACACACACACACATATAGCACAGAGGATCAATATTTGTGTTATTATGCGTTGAATTTACAATTTTGTGGCTCGTGATGGAATACATTATAAAACTATTTATGAAAGGTGACTCCTTGTACTTAAAATGCAGTCTTTTACTGCTTGTGTTTAATAGGAATTCCACTTCCACATTTCTTAATTTATTTGGAGCAGCTGGAAGCCATAATGAAATACTGTAACACTGATAACCTGGAGGACCAGAGCAAGAGAATTGCTGTTCATACATTTTTGGCTTGACATTTCTAGTCTAAGCCTGAGCAAGACTCAGTTTTCTGCATATTCAAGGTTAAATATCCAGATAATGTCAGCACTTTCGCAGAATGGTGGACCATCCCTTCAGCTGATTGACCACGGTTCCAGCGTCCATGCTGACCGTACCACCTGCTCTGCTGTAATTTCTACTCCTGCCCGCTGCTGCAGCTGTCCCTGCACTCTGACCTTTCTACAGATGACGGAAAAGCAAAGAAATGTTCCTAATAGAAATCAATAAAGAAAAAACTTCCAACTAATTGATGCGAGTCCCTGTGTGTCTTGACGGCTCTGTGAGCTCGACCTATGTGATGCAAACTGATTGCCTACCTGTGATGAGTTTGAGGAGAGCGCTCCGATCTCCATTCACGGCTGCAGCATGAACCTGCGAGCCCAGAGACGCAGGTCCTGGGATCGACGCCGCTGAGGCCTGCAACACAAACATAGAAGGTCACAACCTGCTGCGACAGACAATCAGCTGTTTAATACACTGATATTATGCGGGGTCTAGACTGCTTCCTTACCATTCATTTAGCTCCAAATACACCTCACAACTGGACATAAGTGCTAAAGCCGTTCATGCATAATGCCACAATAAGCCACGTTTAAATGGGTAATACTAATTTCTAAATCAGTCCCCACACAGTTTTTTTTTAAAAGAAGTTATGATTTGTTTATTATTATACAACACTCACATATACAAACACCATTTACAATTTTGCCTCTTAGTTCAAATACACTTCAGTAGATAACTTTAATTTATTATCCTCAAACATTGCAGTCAACCACACAATAAAACAGATACTTTCCAATGTTTTCTTACAGTAGGGGGTTTGTGCGTGCACACGCTTGTATGTGTGTGCTTGTGAGTGTATATATGTGTGTCTGCTCCTGCTGAGGGGGCTAAATCTCTTCCTGGCCCCACTTAACCAGAGCCCAGTGAAAGCTGGGTAATCTGCAGACAGGAAGCAGCTGGGGAGGGGGAGACCCTGTGTGAGCGTGTAAGAGGGGGGTCTCTCTTCATGTCTTATTCATGTCTCATTAATATTGCAGCATGCCTTGCTGTGTGTGTGTGTCCATGCGTGGATGTGTGTGTGTGAGTTTAGAGATGTGGGACAAGCCCTGCGGGGCACAACACAGAAATCAATTATTGCCCCTAAACACATAAACGCTGGAGGCACAAACTCATGCCACAATTTGAGATTTCTACAAGACATTTTCATTATCGGCCACACAAATAGATCTGAATCTCTACTATCAGTTGTATTCAGTACAACTAATAGGAAATATGGATATAGGCAGGCTGAATACTTCTGCCACAGTAAAACTTTTTTCTTGGTAAAAAAAACTGAAAGATGTGAGGAAATACGCCGGTGTCATCCATCCATCCCTCTCATCCCCCTCTCCCTTCCCTCGCCGTCACCTCATAAAGTGTGCTCCTGTAGACACTGCGTGCAGCATGGCAATTACCCATCATGCTCGCTGCTTTCTCACGCTCTGTCAAGTAGTGGCGGAGACTTAATACAGGTTAGTTAATTTTCTACATTTACTGCAAAGTAGGTCTATGTGCGCGTAAAGGAGGGTGGTAGGTGCGGCACATAAAGGTGTGTGTGAGCGTCGGTGTGTGTGTAAGTTTGGCACATGTGCCACGTCATGGGAAGTTATTTTCCGTGAGAGAGAGTATTTACAGGGGCTTTACTAAAATCAACCACAAACATCTCTAATTTACAATGATTACTCAGTCAGTAATGCGTGTGCACGTACACACACACACACACACACACACACACACACACACACACACACACACACACACACACACACACACACACACACACACAGTCTGCTAATACTAATATCTAACACATGCAGAAATAGCAGAGATACATGGCCACAGATCAGAAAGAGTAATATCATGATTCTGATTTTCACATCATTTTACACAAATGACAGATATTCACTGTACATCTTTTCAATCTTGATGGATCATTCCAAACTTTTCCCTTGCTTTTGTTGACTTATTTTGATATTTTTCTGCATTTCTGAAGTCAATATGAAAGCCCCAGGTGCCACAATAAAAATATGAATTGATTTATGAATAATCTTAGATGCAGAAACCCTGACATGTGGGACAAAAGTCAATATTTTAATCTATGTGAGGGACATTCATAAAGCCAAGAGCGGGCAATTAGAGTTTCATGAGGACCTGAGTGTTTTGGAAACACCTACAGTGCATCCAAATTTGGCAAAAAAGGCTTTTGCGATGCACTGTCTGAAATCAAACAAAAGAGGGTGTAAAAACAACGCCAGTTCCTGTTGAGTGGTTTGGAGTGGTCTCATTTAGCCATTCATATGTGTTCCTTGGGGAGCACTCCACTTGTTAATATGAAGACAATAACTCAGAGTCAACTATTGATCACAGGCTGAGGTCCAGACCAAGTGATTGTGCATCTGTATAAGTATTGATTCATGCTGATGCTGACATTATTTAGTCTTTATTCATATTCAGCCTCATATAACTGCAGTGAGTTTAACAAAGAATCCAGAAACTCCCATGAATCCTTTCAGAAACACTACAGGAGTGCTGTAATACACACTGCTGCCTCCTTACACTCTCTCACACACACAATTGAGACAAACAGGCTAAAAGAAATTAGAGTCAAAGTGTGTATGCTTTTGTTCAGTGTGTTTGTTTCTCTGGCTGTCTTTCACTATGAAGGTGTCTGCTTTTGATAGAGGACATAGCTACGGCATGCTGAGAAAGCAGTGGGGAACTGAGCCTGAGCCTGTGGCCTTTATTTCAATTCCACACACACACACACACACACACACACACATACACACACACACTTTTATAGCCACGTATCTTTCGCTTATACAGTTATAACCGAGTGTGTTTAGGCTCTTACATTGGGCTATTATGGGTGTTCCAAAACCAACATGGCTGTGTGTGTGTGTGTGTGTGTGTGTGTGTGTGTGTGTATCAAGGTCTTAGATAGGAGATAAAGGCTGCAGGGATCAGTCCCTGGGTTTTGACTGACAGGTAAAGAGGTGGGAGGAAGGATAATATCAGCCCACAGGGATGCCCAATCTGTAAAGTCCTATTTCTAGGGGACTTCCTGGTTCCCCAAGGACCAATGAGCTGGCTCCCTCAGCTGGGGGCCGGGCCCTTGGGCACAGCAGAGCCAATCAGCGGGGGGCGAGAAGGCTGAGTGACACATAGATCTGCTAATTTACATCATTACCACAATACATCCTGACAAATGAGCCCCCAGGGTGTGAGCCAATCACCTGGGAGAGTAATGCAATTAGGCGGGACCACAGCTGTCAATCTCACGGCCACGGGGGTCAGGTAGTGACGCCTGTGGCTAAAACACCCCTGCCTGCTGCCTGTCGTTCTCACCCACACACACACCACACACACACCACACACACATCTATACATGCACACATATAGAGAGGGAACACACACATTACTGGTGCATCTATGAGGTGTAGGGTGTGTGAGTGTGTAGAGTACGGGACACAGTAGAACCCTTCTCTATCTTTCTCCTGCAGGTGGAGAATAGGAGGGAGTCAGAGAGGAAGGTGATGTGTGTGACTGCTCAAGGGACACAGAGATTGACTTGTGTCCTCTGAGGCCCTCCATCTGAGCGCAAGTGTGTGCATATCCACATCCAGCTGGGTGTGTGTTTACATTCGCCCATGTGTTTTGGGCCACTGGGGCACCGTGTTGTTTGTGCTTGGAGTCAGTGCTCTGTGTGAGAACTATGACAACAAAAGGGGGAAGAGGGCGGAACCATAAGGGAGCTAACACTGATGCAGAATGGCCCTGCATTTGACTGGCATGTAAATGAGCACTCCTGGTAATGAGGCTTATCTTAGTCTCATTAGGTGTAGTGATGTCATACCGGAGCACTCCACTGAGTCGATAGGGTTCTGCCCAGAATGTCGTTAATGTTTGTGGTATATGTGTGTGTGTGTCTGGTCGATGCTGCTGTGACTGGCAGACTGGCAGGCGGTGCTGGAGATTAATCAGAGACACTAATAACACCCAGTCTCGGTCTCAAAACACCTTCTACCCCTTCATGGCTTCAATACTAAATGGGGGGGGGGGGGAAAGCAAGATTTCTAAAAGAAACACCCGAAAAACAAGCATGCAACTTTTGCTATAGGGAGCTGAGACAGTCTCTGTCACCTTGTGTGTGTGGTCCAGGCCCTGCTTGAGACACTCTAAGAGTTAGGGAGCTGTGTATTTTGTGTCATCCCATTATATCACTAATGAGGCGCCCTCAGGAGGAAGGGGGCGGCAAAGCGGACAGAAAAAGACAGAGGAAGAAAATGAGTGAGAAGAGGAGGGGAGGGAACGAGAAGGGGGAAGGGAGACAGAGACCAGCTTGGGGACTTTTTCCCTCTTCTCCCCTCCATATCCTTTTCCCAACACCTCTGAGTCTAATTGGACTAAAACTGTGATCTAATTAAATGTCCAATTAAAGCGCAGAGAGCAATTTGCCCACCGGCGAATCAGAGTACAGGGACATAATCAGCTGGAAAAACAAACAGAAAAATCAATGAAAGCAATGCGAAATGGAAAAAAATGGAGAAAGCAGAAAAGGCAAGAGATGGCGAAATAGGAAGAGGATGGTCAGATGAAAGCAAAGTGCAGGGAGAGCAGCATGGGTGTGAGCAGCATTTAGTGGGATCGGACACAAAATACACATGTAGGGTTAGAAACCAAAATAACTACTCATATGTAGCTTTATTTGCTTTGCAGCTGAGTACAAGACAAACACAGACTGGTAACAAATTCAACATTTCAAATGTTCTTGTCAGTAGTAACGACAGGCCTGATTTTACAGGAGCACTATGAGTAGACATTGTTACGCTGTTCCTCAATTGGTCAATCTACACAGAAAAAAATATGTTTTATTCTATAAATTAATTATTAGACAAGCTCCAGGCTTCTTTATAATTTTTCTCAAATGTAAAGATTATCTTCTTTTTCTTTGTTTCATATTTCTGTGAATTGAAAACCTTTGTGTTTTTTGACTGTTAGACGATGCAATCCATCTGACGACCTCCTATTAGGCTCTGGTAAATTGTAAAAGGCATCTGTCATTATTTTGTATAGTTGATATTTACTAAACAATCCCTTTGATGCATCGTCCATTATATTATCAGGACATCACTTGATGTAACATGCCATAAAGAAAAATAGTGTTACCATTCCAGAAACATCAATAATTGTCAAATACCTCTATTTCTGAAAACCTGGTTTGAACTTAATGTCTGAACTTTTGACCTTTTAGAAACTTCTAGGAAAGATCACATTCATAAATCACATCCATCATCAGATTCTGCAACTTTTAGTTGGAATAATAAATGATTTAAACTTTGATTGAATTAGTAAATTTACACCAATTTGTCTTTTCTGCTCATAAAATAGTCAGTAAACTTAAAGCCTATAGTAACATATAGAGCTGGGCAATATTGTTTCAGTTTGAATTAACATTACTATATAGTTTAACACAACAAACACAGCGTAAACAGCTCAACAAGTGTTTTCTTCATACGTCAGCAGATATTGTGATATATGTAACAATACTGACAGATGATTTTTTGGGGGATATTAAGTCTTATTTTGTACTTATTTTCTTTCCAGTTTAACAATTTAAGAAATACATCATGCACCTCTTTGTTTCCCTCCCTGATATTTAGACAGGAAGAGAGAGAGAAATATTCGTCTGACTCCATCTGTGAGTTGCTCACACACTGTGAACCCCCTATGGACAGCTTTAGCCCATACAATATTAATGCTGGGATTCAATTCAACATTCCACCTTAATCTCCTTAACAATTAGGCTGTTCCAGCACTCAAAATGAGGTCTGTTCCACAGAGTCTCAATGGTTTTACTCTAGAGAGAATTATAAACCGGTAGTACAGGAGAGAGACCAAAGTAACAAACAGATACACAATAACTACAGAAAATAAAACTCTTACGGGATTTATAAACCTTAATTAAATATGGTTAGCTGCTCTATGTGTGTTGGATTCTCACCATAACTGCGTTGAGGGGGACACTTCAGCAGATGTTTCTCAGCTCAGAGCATCCTTTGTGGGTGTGGATGCACGTCCAGGTCCCCTACCTGCCCTGATCCCGGCCCCTGCAGGGGAAGAGAAGAGGATCACTCACATACTGAGACCAGCCCACCTGTTCCCACAAATAAGAGCCAGCATATCACTGCTCCTGTACTGAATACAGGCCGAGAGATGATGCTTCAGAGTGGCATATTATTCTGGTTAACCAGTCTTCTCATCTGAGGTGGGATAATATTTTGTTTAAGTAACGTGTTGTTGAGTTGTGGAGTCTGTGTTTGATAAAGCAGCAGCTACACATATACATGTCTCTGGATTTAGGGAAACTATTTGCAGAGATGAGCATCGAAGTATCTAAAGGTTTTCTGACTAGGTTCAGTGTTGTGCGTGTGTAAGTTCGTGTTCAATAACTTCAAATGCCTTGCTGGATGGTGGAGAACAGATCGAACAGAGTATTACAAAAAGTGAAGCATAATGATGCAACTCCCCCCAACTCAAGAGAAATCAGTTATTCATACGCGAGCTAAAAAACACAGAGGAAAAAAGTGTGACAGTGGATGAACTATGGATAACGTTATTGCTTTTGCATCCTAATAACTTGTCCTTTCCACTTCTCCTTCGTCGGTGTTATATTTACCGTTTGATTTCCTTTCCTCTCAGATGAAAAGCTTTGGAAAGCTTTCTTCTAACTAACTACTCCCGTTGCATCGCCGAAGTCTGGGTGACAAAACACTACAACTCCCGTTAGTGTTGTAAAGAAATACATCACCATGCTTGGAGTTTGGCCCTTCACCCGGGTACAGCTGTTTGTCAATTTCAAATACTACATTACCCACAAAGCCGAGCAATGCCCGGAAGTGTACTCGCGTTTCCGTGGTCACCGTGAGATCTGTTCGCCGTCAGTTTCCGCCTGAAATCTAAAGCGGCGTCGAGACAAACTGGGAAGATTCAACACCACCACCTGCAATAACTAAACTGTACAATGAAACCGCTCGCGATATCTCACTCTCTCGATGTCCGCCTCGTCCCGGTTGTGCTGCTGGTAAGCATCTGTTTCTCAGCCCGGGAATGTGCGCGTGATACTTCATTTTTTTGCGACTAGAGCCAAGAGCTAGCGTTAAGCTAGCTAAGTAACGCTGGGCAGTTAGCTGCTAGCTAACCGATGAGCCTCTTCTGGCGTGTGACGTGACTTTTAAAGTGACCAAGGTGACGAGCGAGGCAGCTCACTCACTGCTGGATGTGATGTTATTCATCGGGCTCGTCGAGGAGGCCTTTTGACTGGGTTTCACCAAACGACTCCCCTAACTAATCAAGTTATCCAGCTGCAACGTCAACTTAGCCGGTAGTGATGAGTGACGTGAGCTGTCGTAACAAGCCAATGTCCCTGGTTTATAATCGAGTTGTTACTCGCGTAACAGAAACTACAATCCAAACCTTAAGAAGTGGGCACATGTTGGACTCCTAATAACTTTGTTGAAGAGAAATAAAGCATCGAGCTAACATTAGCTTGTGCCACATATTGACAGCAGATGGATAATTGTTAATTGCTTGCATGGCTAGTTTTATTTCTGTATTGAATGCGTTGGTCTACGGTGGTTCATCAAGCTTTATGCACATGTATTGTCGGTATTCTTTGTGTATCATCACAGACCGTATGTCTCTCTGAATGGTGCTCGCCGGTTGGAGAATTCCTCTGTTGTGGCTCATTCTTATTGGCTGACAACCCGGAACTAGACACAGTGCGACTGTTCAGCTGTAGTGAGAATTTTGGGCCTGAAATGAAAACTTAAAACTTCTCTCCGAGTTGCAGAGAACTGTCTTCATCGGTCTAATCACAATGACATTTACATTTAGTATCAGTACGCAGCAGTGTCAGCCTATATGGTATGAATACACTAGTAATTGTTTTTAAAACGTTGATGCTGTTTAACTTCCAGAAGAAAATCAGGAATTATTTTATATAGTGCTGAAATTACAAGTCTATGAAATGATTTATTGATCGACATAAATATTAGCAGCAACTATTTTCATAATTGTGTAATTGCTGACACCCTTCCGGCCATTTGTCATGCATGCACACTTGAAATACGTGTTTTTCACAGCCTCGAGGAAGTTGTCCTATATCCTGTTTGAAGAGGATATTGAGTCCTCAAAGACCACACAGTTGATAAAGAGATAGTACAGACATACTTTGCAATGTTAAGTTGCAATGCGGATGTTAAATATGTGCATTGGGGTTCGTGCTGATGAAGAAACATGTGGGATTGCACTTGCAGCCTCAATTAAATGATATATTAAAAGACTGATACTTTTGATAATATAGTCTTCTTTTATGACGTTGGTATTGTTAAACATAGGCCCTTTTAATAAACAGTTTAATTCAGGCTACAAATGCATTTTTTATTTGCATCTCTGGGTTTTCATTTGGCAATCGGCACCTCAACAACATCGGTGTTCTTTCCCACATTTCCCCCTCCAGTGAATGTCATTGTAGCCCTTAACATTTCTCTGTCGTGATCTCTTTCATACAGAATTATTTTATACAGTTTTGTAATCAGAGCTGGAATTCTGGAATCATAATTTCACCTTTTTGATTCATTCAGAGAGGGATGTAAATGAAAGGGGGAAAAAAAGATGCAGTACATGCAGCCTCAATTAAGCATTAAAATGACAAGTTGATTGATCTAGGTGGAGCTCATAATCAGCTCTGCTGATTCATTTAAAGATCTTAAAATACAAATATTGCGCAATTGATTGAACCGCTAAAAAGTGTACGTGCTTAGAATGAAGCGTGGTAAGGCGCTACAGAGGACGAAGGCTCCACACACACCTCCCTAGTTGCTGAAAGTTGCAGATTGATTGATGGATGGCTCTCATGATATTATTGGTTGAAATTGGTTGGTACTAACTTACATAATATTTTGTTTTATAGGAAGATGATTTCGTTTTAATATAAAAAAAGTTTTGGGTAAATTTTTAAGGATATATTGTTAAGTGTGCACAATATGAACAGCGATGTGATCTCAAAGGGTTAAAAAGGCCTTAAAAAAAAAGTCTTCTCAACTTAAAAGTATTATTAGATGTGAATTTTCCCTCTGGTAATCTCTAAAGGCTTATTTTATCTCAGTCAACTGTCTTCAGAATATCTTCTCCCCTCAACCACACAGTTAACCAGCATGCATGCGTTTTAATGTTTTAATCGCTGATCTATCTCTTCCTGTGCCTGCAGGTGATGTTCCTTTCTACTTCCGGACAAGCAGAAATCACCAGTCTGGATTCAGGCAACATTGATGACGTCCTAAGTAAGGCATCACACTTGAAGTTTTGTTTATATTTGCGCTTTGTATCGTAGCTCGAGCCTTCGCCGATGGCGAGCGAGCGCCGAGCATAAACGGAGCTGTTTATGCTTTATGCGCCGTGCACTGCATTATTCTCTGAAAAAACAGAGGGCGTACCAACAAAATTAACTGTGAAGAATCAAAAAGACAACAAGTGTAACCCAGAGATATGGCCTTGTATGGCCCAGAGACTAGGTGTAACCGGCAAAAAGCCATAAACCAACCTTCACAATGACAAAGAGGGATTGTAATTATCTGTAAACTCATATTGCATATTAATGGCCTACTGTATTGCCTTTTTACAAGCCCTGTAAAGAAACAAGTCAAGTAAGACATGCATTATAAGGAAATTAAGATTGAATATCCTGTAAACAATTTGGTTTGGCTGGAAAAATATATAGCCAAATGAAGATTTTTAAGACCTCCTGGTTCTAAAGCCTTTAAAACCGAATTGGCCTTCTTAAAAATAGTGCTTTTCACGTGATTACTCACCATCACGTGATTGGGCATGCCAAGTTACAAAAATTCAGAGGTTAACAACTTTCACTATGGCGGGTATAAACTAAGCTTTTGCTTGGCATAAAGACAGGAAACAAGGAGAATCGGCTTATTTTCTTGCATTTCTGTCTATTGTATCTAGATCTTGGCGAGGAAACAAATAAGCGTATTGCCCAAAATGTCAAACTATTTATTTAATACACATTCATGTTTAACAAGGTTTATATTTATTTCCTGTTTGTGTGTTTCCTTGCAGATAATGCTGGAGTGTCAATAGTAAATTTTTACGCAGACTGGTAAGTGTGCCGTTTCTCTCTCTTTCCCACCGTCATTGGATGTCATGGATGTGCAAACTAGTTTTGCGCATGATGCTGATTTTCTCTTTGAATGTCTCATGGTATAATTGGATTACTGTCATCGGCAGTAGAGATTTTGTTGATTTTTACATAGTTTGTCTGTTTTATTCTATTTGGTCTAATTAATTAATAGATTTTCCAAGGCAAAAATCATTTGCCAACATTGTCATATACGGAAACATTAAGTCCAATGGATCTGAAAAGGTTTGTATCATTTATTGTTATTGTCTTCTCCTGCCCGGCTTTACAGGTGCAGGTTCAGTCAGATGCTCCATCCAATTTTTGAGGAGGCGTCTAACATAGCGAGGGAGGAGTTCCCTGAAACCAAGCAGGTGGTGTTTGCCCGTGTCGACTGTGACCAACACTGTGAGTGTTACTTACCTTTTTATCTGTTTTTAATGTTCTTTAACATTGTCAATAAAAGTACCAAACGACATACAGATGCAATTAACATTTAACACTTATTGATCTTTTATTTATTTGTGTAACCGATAACATAGAAATAATGAGAAATGCCCAACACAAGTTACCAGAGCTATACCATTTATTTATTTGATAAACAGCCAAAGTATTTATTTCATAACGATGTGAAACAAATACGTGTGAACTAATTTAAGTGGGTTTGAAGCTTAAACTGGACAATGTTTTTATGTTTTCTTACTTGGATGATTAATCTGTTGTCTTTTGACTGATTCAAATTATGATTGGAAATAATATTAATATATAGGGGGTGGTTGTTTATGGGGAAAAGAGGCACACATGCACACTTACTATATTTGATGCACATAGATGCCCTGGACACCAAAGCATTGAAACATAAACCGCCAGCCTCAGCCTTTTGAGATAAAGTAAATTAAAGAGAATTATTGATAACCTGCAAACTGTTTGAAGACTAATGACAAAACTGCCGCTTCCTGTGAAGACGGGAGGCTTAGAGACACCCCGCAGGGAGATTGACACCTGCCACACACACACACACACACACACACACACACACACACACACACACACACACACACACACACACACACACACACACTTATTCAGTGTGTGTAGAAGGAGTATTTACTCTTGGCAGGGGGCAGCTTTCATGTCGGAGATCAGAGCCCAGAGCTGACTGAAGGTAGTGTTTTCAGACTGAGGTTTAACTGCCGTCTCTGTCACCGCTCCGCTCCTCATCCACCCATCCCCATGTGTTTTTACTCAGCTTCTTCCTCTTCATCAATTGATTTGTCCTTCTTTACTTAACTTCTCCCCTGCCTCGCTGTGTAGCGGACATAGCCCAGCGGTACCGCATCACCAAGTATCCAACATTGAAGTTGTTCCGCAATGGGATGATGATGAAGAGGGAGTACAGGGGTCAGAGGTCAGTGGCGGCCATCGCTGAGTTCATCCGCCAGCAGCAGGTCGACCCAGTGAAAGAGATGAACTCAATGGAGGAGGTTAATACTCTGGATGTGAGTCACACACACACACACACACACACAGATACATTCGTTGCCACATTCATAGGAAAAATAAGCAGGATAATTTATTTTCACTTTTTATGACCATCTTATTCAACAGAGGAACAAGAGAAACATCATAGCTTACTTTGAAAAAAGGGACTCGGATAACTACCACACTTATGAAAAAGTGTCCAACATCCTTCGTGATGACTGCACATTCTTGGCTGCCTTTGGGTGAGACCATCTTCATTTTAGGCTCAGATTGAATTATTCAATTTCCATTTGTCTTTAAATTTTCTTATCTGCTGTACTCTTATAGAGCCGTATCTGAGGCCGAGCGCTTCAGTGGAGACAATGTCATCTACAAGCCTGTGGGGGAGAGCGTCCCTGACATGGTCTACCTCGGCTCACTCAGCAATTTCGACCTGACCTACGCTTGGGCCCAGGACAAGTGTGTGCCTCTGGTCAGAGAGATCACCTTTGAAAATGGAGAGGTTTGTAACCTGTTTTTTTATATAGAGCACTGTCTGCTTGACCTTTTGCTTTTTTATCTGATATTAAATGTGTAAATATGGATATCTAGATGTACAAAATGATTATTTACACAAAGACACAGCCTGGAGGGTATTTGTGGAGTCTGTGTGGGTAGTCCATCTGCTGAGCCATGGAAAAGCCCTGACTCCATCTGTCTTTGACACTTTGTGTGTGTGTTTGTGTTTTCCCAGGAGCTGACTGAAGAAGGAATCCCTTTCCTCATCTTATTCCACGTTAAAGAAGACCCAGAGAGTTTAGAGAAGTTCCAGCATGAAGTGGCTCGCCAGCTCATCAGTGAGAAAGGTGAGGCTGCGTGTTTGTGGCATTTTGTTCCTTTCATTACTCATGAGCCAAACGGCCTCGTGTTCAGAAGTGGTGTTCATGACATTGGTGTCTCCTCTTCAGGGTCTATAAACTTCCTGCACGCAGACTGTGAGAAGTTCCGGCATCCTCTGCTCCATATCCAGAAAACTCCTGCTGACTGTCCTGTCATTGCTATAGACTCGTTCAGACACATGTATGTCTATCCCGACTTTAAAGACATCAAGTGAGTACCACCTTTCACTTTCTCTTTAAAATGAACGGTATGTGTGCAGCAATATAGTCCTTAAATATGCAACATTATCACTGTCTGATAAATAATTTAATTGTGTTGTCATTTCAAACAATACCAATATGTGTTCATTTCTCTTTAAACATTTAGTAAAAGGTTTCTGAAAAATAGTGGACTGGTGATTATTTTATTTTTTGCATGCAAAAAGAAATAGCCAAATATAACAGAAAACTTAACACAAATGCAGCTGAAATTAACAAATTAATCACCCACATGTCAAATTAGTCTGATATATTCAGCAATCTTTTGGACCTTTTTGAGCAGTTATTGCCGGATACTGATACCGTATATGAAAATGTTCATAACGAGATCTCCCTAAATGAATCTCATTACATTTCATTACACACACACACACACACACACACACACACACACACACACACACACACACACACACACACACCAAATCCACTGTGCACTCAAGAACAGAGAAATGTCACACCTCCTAAAATCTGTCCTTTATGAATGGGCCAGGACACCGGAGCTAATGTGACATGATTTGGCACGTGCAATAAGTGCTAAACTAATCCAGTCTAATCTAATTTAATCTTATTTATTCTGCCCCCCACTCGGCCTCCCCCAGACCCCAATCAGAGTTTGATCAGATAGACAGAAGCCCCGAGGACTGACCAGCCCTCCACAACCTAATTACATCACATCAACCCCACATGTGGCACACGGCTTGGAATTACATTAGCACAGTGTATGCTTTTTTTATTTATTTATATATATATATATATATATATATATACACGCATACATATGTGTGTGTTTGTGTCTGCATGCTGCTCTGACACAGGGTTAGCTGCGACTGGGGACCTGCTCTGCCTCTATGATATGACAACAGCTCATGACCTGTCGTTAATAAGCACACTTCACAGGACAGCGTTGAAATGGATTAATGCTGCTTCATGACACGTCCGCAGGGGCTGATGTCCTCCCGCTTCTGCCACAAGCCGTTTTGTCTCATCAACTTTATTGCTGAACTTTGTGTGTTGAAATGCCTTCGTCAAAAAGACTGGCTTTTGTATGAGGATTCAAGATAATTTGTTGCATTCACCAATTTTCTTGGAGCCAAAATGTTTTGGTGCTGATAAAATTCATGGTCCAGCCCTCTTGTACGAGTCATGTACAGATAGTCTGAAAAAAAAAAAAAAAAGAGATTTTAGGATAAAAGTATACAAAAATGTTCTTGCATGATGTCCAATGTGTGTTTCAGTGTTGTTGTTTTTTCTTCTTCTAGTATTCCTGGCAAGTTGAGACAGTTTGTGCTGGACCTTCACTCTGGAAAGCTACACCGAGAGTTTCACCATGGTCCTGATCCCACGGACAGTACGCCAGGACAGGTGAGACAGCAGCGTCAGCACGCACTAGAACGGAGCCGCTGAAAGCTGGTTTTACGTCGTCATGTGAACACCGTTTGTTCTGACTTTTACCCTCAGGAGGAGACGGGAGAGGAAGTGGCCAGCAGCCCTCCAGAGAGCTCGTTCCAGAAGCTGGCGCCCAGTGAGACTCGCTACACCATCCTCAATCGGGACCGTGACGAGCTGTGACCTCAACAGCCTTCCAGTTATCCTGTGACTCAATGCCATGCCCCAGGGTCAGGGAGGGGGTTAGGGTTGGGACAGGCCGCGGGACAGAACAGCAACACCCAACACCCTTACTGAAGAGAGAGCTATAGAGAAGAGGAGGAGAATGAAGAGGAGGAGGAGGAGGAGAATGAAGAGGAGGAGGGAGAAGAAGAAGAAGAAGGAGGAGGAGGAAAAAAAAAGAAGAACAGGAGGAGTGCAGTCCACGACACAACCATGTTGGAATAACCTATATTTTCATAACTCTTTCACATACAGTTTTTATTTTGGATCAAAAAGGTAGGGGGAAGGGAGGGGGGGTAAAGAAGAAATCGTGTTTGGCAGGTGTTAGGGGCATTAAGAACAGTTTTTACTTTTTTTTTTTTTTTTTTTTTTGGAGCTTGTAAATATGTTTGTGCTACATGGGAGTCTCATTGTTGGTCTAAATTAAATACAGAGTTTTCTTTATTTTATTCTTTTCTTTTCACCCAGCTTTTTGTAGAGAAAAATAACAGCGTAGTTCCCTCACTCCAGTTGTAAGGTTCTTATCTGTGGGTAGTCCAGTTCAGCCTGTGTGGTAGGAGACGTTTGTTGTTTAGTTTCACTGAACTCTGGCTCTGGCTGCATCTCAATATGAACAACTCTAGTCTAATTCATTTGTACATTTGTAAGTTATAACAGTATACCTGTTTGAAGTAGCTTTATCTCCATATCTTCTCCGCACACATTCTGAAGGAATAGAAAAATACAATTTTAAATGTTGAGTAGTGGGCACATCATTTCTAACCATGACTTGACACAGAAGATAAAGAGACGGAGCTACTTTGGCCTATTGAGATGCACCCCTTCTCTCCCTGGTACCAAATGGTTATAGATTATGATGTCTCTTACAGTGCTTATAAAAAGTCTTGCCCCCTCGGACCTTTTTATGTGTCACTATTCAACAAAACTGAGTCATAGTGGATGTAATTAGTATTTTATTTTTCTCAATAATCAACAGAAAATACTGTAATCTCAAAGTGAATGAGCCTTCTGGCCATGATACTAAATTGGCCCTGGGCGGCTTGTGGTGGTAGAAGGTTATATTTATGCAGCAAAGTGCAGAGAAATCCTGGTGAAAATGTACAGCTGTAGACGTACATCTACAACCCCAAACATTAAGCCAAATCTACACAGGATTTAAAAGAAGAATGTGAAATAATTATGTTCCAGATGTGTGAATCTGTTACAGGCCTATTGAAGTAGACCTAAGGCGGTAACTGTTGCCAAAGGTGCCTCTTTTAAGTATTGTCTCGAAGGACATGAAAACGTGTGCAATCGGGAATTCTTTTTTTTTTTTTTTTCCAAGTAATCTGAACATCTTATTTTTCTGTTCAGTGGCTAAAATGCTGATTACCTCCACTACTGTAAAACGTTAAAAGTCAAAGGGGGCTGGATACCTTTTTAAAGGTGCAGTATTTGCCGTAACACCTCTGAGTGGTCCTCCCAAGAATCAAATTGAGGAAAACATTTTTTTTCCTGCAATTATGTACTTTCAAATTATTCTGAATTTATGAAATGGCTGTTTTTGTTGTTACCTGTTGTCAAATGTGTCATCATGCTGGGGGAGAAAAGACTGCGTACTTCCCAGTGTTTTAAAAAGCCGAGACGAGAGGGGAAAACCCATGTGATGAACGGTGGAAATTTATAGTCTGCCACTTTCTACAACTTCTCTTAAAACTGGTTTTGTCTCTTTATACGTCTTTGAGGTTTTGGTACAAGTCCAGTACCCTGAGATCCTCTTGAGTGTGAATTAATTCAGACGCGGAAACCAGATTAAGAGTGCGGGGAATCATGGCTAAGTTAGTACTGTGCATCCCTGCCTTTCCATAGAGGCCAACCGATGCCTGCATAGTGACATATCAGCCCACATACAGGAGAGCAGGGGGGCGTGATGCCATTTCTAAACCAGTCATCTCAGAGGGGAAGAAGAGTAAAAAAAAAATGAAAAGGTAAATTAAAAACATTTTACAGAATACTGTTGTCTGATGTTTTGTATGTCAGTCTCTCTGAATGAACTGTGTGCTATTTATCCAAGGAATGACATTATTGAAAAGAAACATTTTATTTGCATCAGTATAATCAATACATGGCAGTTTGTTCCACTCCAGTCCCTGAAGTGATCTGGATAGTGGCACTTTGGTGCTTTATGTGCAGTTTTGCTCTCACAAGTTGCAAAAGCAGTATAGTCGGTATCTTTAAACAGTATAATTTATGCAAACATTGAAGCGTATACACTTTAACACTTTAATTTAATCTGACACCACATTTTTTCCTCTCCATATATCATTTTAATCATCAGTAGTGCAGTTCACATTGGGGTATTATTTTCTGCATGAAGGAATATTGAGGCATGATCAACAATCACTGCTGAAAAAGAAAATGGAAAAAAAAGATGCTAGCATAAGGAATAAACAATGTCCTAATAAACGGCATGATTTATGCTTGATACAGTGTCGGCACCGGTTCACACTGCCAAAGTGACGTCACACCATCCTTGCGGGAAGTATAACCGAGGCTTTAGTGATGGCATTAGACAGAATGGTTGTGGTGTTACATTTATTTGGTGACAAAGATGTATTTTAGTAAAGAGATGTGATGTCGTGCTGACACAGACACACTCAAATATGTAGTGAAAAGTGCTTCCGAATTATTAGAAACACAAATTATTAATAATTTGTGTGTCTAAACTGAGATGGATGTCCTCACAGATGAACCGTTCACCCCCGAACATCAAGCTGTTGCAGAATTGTTTTACAACATTGCTTATCTCGAGCAAAGCCCGATGACATTTTATGTTGAGTCTCTTTAAGGCACGGTGACACCGCCTGAGTTCTAGTTTGCGCTTCTGATTGGTCAGTCAGCACTGGAGCTTCGGCGATTAGTCGGGACTTCAGACTTTAGACTTCAGTCAGAGGCCGAACCGGAATTGTTAGGTCATTTGTCCTTGTTTGACTCCGGTGGCGGTGCTGTCAGTTGTTTCATCTGCAGATCCACTCTGGCTTTGCGGTGTTTCTGGACCAGTTTGCCGCTTGCAAAGCCCAGGGCCCCGCCTCCAAGAGCCGCGGCCACCCCTGCAACTTTGAATCCAGCCAGCAGGCCAAGTGGACCTCCTAACACACCGCCCAGCAACGCCCCGGCAAACGGCAACACCGTCAACTTGTAGCCAACCGCCTAGAGAGAGACAGGAAGCAGAGATACGTTCTAGTTTAGTTTAACGTCCACATACACGCGCCTTTTGATGCATTAGCACTTTGTGGCTTCAAGACATTCTGCGTTAGAGTTTGAACGTGTCTATCCTTTCATGATCACACCGACCCACAAAAAAGCCTGCATGTGTAAATGTAAATCAACATTGCCTTTGCAGCATCAAACAGTTTTCATTACATCCATTTAGGAGAAATCGGAGAGATGTGGCCCGTGTGTTATTACGACTGTTATCATCAGACTGGAAGGTGCTCTTTGCTGATGACAATTAATGACTCTCTCTCTCTCGCTCACACACACACACACACACACACACACACACACACACACACACACACACACACACACTTGATTAACACTTCACCGTTAAATTAATCTAGTTCAAAAGCGAGCATTGCTGGTCCCCCACCCCTGTGGCAGTTGAGGGAATTTTAATTTCATCTGAGCTGAGTTAAAAGGACTCTGGGCACAGGTTGTACAGGCAGGAGGAAATGTATGTGTGTGTGTGTCTGTGTGTAATGCTGTTTGACCAGATGACAGATTACAAGCTTTCAAACACATTAAAACATCTGACACTCCTCTCATCTGCTTTATCTCCCCCCCACATACACACACTACATATACCAGCAACCTTACAGAGAGAGGGCAACCTTTGTTTGCGCCTCCAATTGGGGGAATTCAATTTAAAATAACCCTTTCAAAAGAATATTTAAATATTTGTAGCATCCAGCTATAAGATTTTGGTTTTATTTGCTTATTTTGATATCTGACATTTCTGCCGCCATCCAAAGACAATGGAGGTGAATGGAATGATGTCCACACAATTACTCATGGACACTGTGGACAGTTAGAAATGGTCACAATCCTTGATAGAAATCTGTTTGCACCTGTGTGTGTGTGTGTGTGTGCGTGTGCGCGCGCGGGCGTGTGTGTGGTATATGAACAAAAATTATTTGTGAAGGAGGGCACTGAGTTGTCCTTAGGAGTAACACTCAGTGTGTTGTGTACTGAATTGATTTTGGAAGGCCAAATGCTGCTCCTGAAAAACTATTAAACAGTCATTCAAACCCTTTCTTAGTACGACACACACACACACACACACACACACACACACACACACACACACACACACACACACACACACACACACACACACACACACCCTCTCTTGTCACCCCTCATCCTACCTCTCTATCACTCTTCCGCCCCTCCACTCCTCTCGAGCCCTCTCCTCTCTCTATTTCCTTAATTGCAGCTTTCCTCCGTATTCGAATGGATCAATAGGGACAAATGCTGTGGAATGGCTGGGAGGCAAAGTGCCATCGATCTCCCCATCTCCCAAACACACGCACACGCACACGCACACGCACACACACACACACACACACACACACACACACACACACACCCCACCTTCCCCAGGCTCTTGGTCCCCTCCTCCACGTTGGCAGTGGCTGTGTTGACGTTGTCTTCTATGCTGTCAATCTTCTCCTGCTGGGACTGACGCACACACAAACACATATTCACACACACACACACACACACACACACACTCAAGTTAGCACATTCACCTTCAATAACACACATGTGAAAGACCTACCACCTGTTGTGTATTAAGCTTTCTTTTATCTCTCCAAATTCTGGTCTACGGCACAAGTTAACACAGGAAGGGCGTGCGAGTGTGTGTGGACGTTGTAGGTATATTCAAAGGAGCTATCACTGTGTGTGTGTGTGTGTGTGTGTGTGTGTGTGTGTGTGTGTGTGTGTGTGTGTGTGTGTGTGTGTGTGTGGGGTATTGTGTAGATCTCATGAAATATTCAGAGAGGCAGCTGTCTCTCTCCATGTGATGGCTGGATGGACACAACAACGAGAGCACTTTTCTTCTTCTCCTCCTCTTCTTCCTCACCTTTTCTCCCTCTTTCACATCCTCACTCCTCGCTAAAAGTTATTTTCCAGATTCCGCTATGTCTGTCTTTATAAGCTCCCTGTTTCTTTGCGATGGTTCCAAAGATCTTAAACCGGTTCTCACTGTTCGGACCGTGTAACCCCTCACTACTCAGATTCACAGATTAGATCTTCTTCTTTCATTCTCTGTCATGATATTTTCTCCATTGAAAGCAGCCGTTTCACCAACAAGATAATTGAGATGCAACTAACAATTATTTTCACTATTAATTCTTCTGCTGATTATTTTCCAAACTGTGAAAAATGCACATAATAATTTCCCACGGCCCAAGGTGCCATCTTCACATGTTTGTCTTATTTGGCCAACAGCCCAAAACCCAAAGACATTCAGTTTGCTTTTATATGAAACAGAAAAAATCCTTAATCCTCCCATTTGAGACAAAAAAATTACAAAAGCAGAAAGCCCTCTTGGCTCGAGGCTGAGGAACATTTCTGGTTCAAGTTCTGTCAGGTGCCTTTGTTGCATCGCTACATCTTTTGTTTCCTGTTTTTATCTAATAAAGGCCTAAAATATTCAAACATGATGATACAAAATAATAATAATAATAATAATAATAATAATAATAATAGAAAGAAGATGACAATTAATTTTCTTTCCAATAATGTGGTCACACATTTTGAATATGTTCAGATGTTTTGGTGGAATTTAGAGAACATGTTAAAATGAAAGTGTATTCTTCACTTTAAAAACACTAGTTGGCAAAACGGTCTCATTCCAAGGTCCATTCAACAGTTGTTGGCTCAAAAAAGAGAGACCTTTTAACTGGACATACTCCCATCTGCCTAAATTAAAGGAAAATGGTATAATTTGATTTAAAGTGCCATTAAATAAATAAAATTGTATTTATTCTTTATTTAATGGCACTTTAAATCAAATTATACCATTTTCCTTCTTACCTCATGATCTCATGGAATTATCATATGAGAAGTTTAAAAGCTGTCAAATTCAATAAGTATCTATGGTTGAAGTTAGTACTAATAATAATAATCTTCTGATTAATTGATGTGTGCATGTACGAAAAATCTATTGCAGTTTTGGTAAAACTTTATCATTTAAAAGTTAAAGAAATATATATTTGCTAAATTGTTTTAGTTTTATTTTATATTATAACATTCGCTGTTTTGAAGCCAAAGTGATTTATTTAAATAGATAAATAAAACCCCTTTTTCAAGCCTCGTATCAAACTAAATAAGCAACTGTCATACAGTAATTTTAAGACTGTATTTTTCAGTTTTATACACTACAATCGCAAGCTGAGCTCCATAATCGTGCGACCCGAGAAGACACACAAAGAGAAAACATACAGGTGAGGACACAGACAGCGGAACAGCCACTAACGTGACGCATGTACAGACACACACTCCCACTCCACTGTGGCTGAGAGCTGGAATATTACTCCCCTAACGACATCTCTCACCCTTGAGACACAACAACAACATGTCTATGCTCTTTCTGCCCCCCCTTGCCTGTTTTCACTACATCTTCACTCTGCCTCTTTCCTTTTCACCGTTAATCTCTCCTTCGCTCGGCCTCACTGCTTCTCTTTTTCTATCCCTGAGGATAGAGTGATAATCTGAGCCGTCTGTTCTCCACCTGCTCCGATGTGTCCATTGTTCCGCACCTCTCCCCCCGTGGTCCTCCCCCAAATCTATCCTCCTGCCTCGGTGAAGGGCCTCTGGGGCCCCAGCGGTAGTCCTGAGCCGATCTGTGTAACCTCCTCTCCGAGGAGCTTTACCAGGCAACACACACAGAACATGCACTCAAATACGCACCACTTCCTGGAAACGCTATAGGCAAACGGCCTCTGCCACATTGTTTTCGTTCACAGGAGTAGTAGATGTGCTCAAATTCAGATAGAGAAGCGTGAATGTAGCAGCCAGGAAGTACACAGTAGCGTTGAGCGTTCGTACTCACATGGACGAGCAGAGAGAACTCTGTCACCAAACCACTCAGTTCCTTCAGATCCTGAGAGAGAAAGAATCACCACATGTATTTCATTGTTCTGTTTATCACACAAGTCTACAGCTACAGTTGGCTAAACTGTCAGTGTCTGGGATTGACAGTCACTTTCACTAATGAACGTGAATATTAATGTGAATTGTATGTACACAGTAGAGCAGGGAAGAGGGGTCAGTGGTATTAGATGATCTTGCAATGACGATGAATAATGCACGTAACCATAGCAACGTTTAGTAGAGCCCAAGGATGGAAACTACTTTCTTGTACTTTGTGTTGAGTGCTTTGGTTTTAGATCAACCTTTTTCACAGAAAACATTTGGAAATCTCACAGCAGGAAAAGAACAATTTTAGAGAGTTAAATGAATGATGGCTGAATTCCATTTAGCTGCTTTGGTTTCAGGGTTATTGTGCTTGTCCAACAACTTGTCCAAAAAACAAAAAACAAACAAACAAACAAGTTCAATCACAGTTCTGAATCATTAATATTGCCAAAAATCTTTCATCAAGATTTCGGGGCATGGTTTTGCTGTTTACTACGGTTAAAGCGAATTTGCTGATGTTTAAGAGGCTGCAATAATACATTCAAGAAAGAGAAAGACAAATACACAATTAACATGAAAGCTACGATTTGGGCAGTGTCTGTCCATGCTAAATCCAATCATTGGACCTTTTTTCATTTTTTATTTTACAGGAAGTAAAGCTTACCTAAACTAAAACCTTGTTTTGCTGCACACCTTGAAAACAAGGGTCTATAAGAACAGTAAAGCAACAACCAACAACATTTACTTTGAACATTTTCTGTTTAGTTTGAAAAATAAATGAATATACATTTAAGATAAGTATTAAATAAACTATGATATCCGGACTGTATGTTAGGGTCCAGCCCTCATACCTCTTCCAGGTTGTCCCAGGACTCCGCTGCACTCTGATCAGCAGGGATTTCTGGAAGGTATAGCTGAATTTGCCTGCTATGCTCTGGCTCCTCGCACATATTGTCATCAGCGGGGCAACTGCTGGACACACAGCTGGACGGCTGAGCGGCAGGTGGTGTTGCTGGCGCAGGCTGCGGCACGGGGTTAGAGTGCAAGAGCAGGAAGTCTCGTGCGGCGGCTGATGCCCGATCTCTGACTGGCCTGACAAGCGCTTCCAAGTCGTCAGCGTCTTCGGCACGAACTCGTGTGCACAGCTTCTCCATCTCTCTGACGTTAGCTCTCAACTGCTGCAGGGAGACAGAAAAGAAGCAGTGTGATGTCTGAACATTTTCGGAGAGGGACAGACACACATTGAATGAAAACCTGGTGCTGGGACGCTTGACTTGATTAAGGGACAAGAAAACCTGTGGGAACATCTCTCCTTCACTGCAGAAACACACAAGTTAACGAGCCATTCAAATCATATTAATCCATGCAACCACATCAAAATACAAGTAAACTATTTAAACAGGAGGAATTTAAAAAAATTGGATCCTAAACTTTAAAATGAATAAACAAATCTACACATAACTTTTAAATCTTCAAAAATACTGGTTCTTGTTCCAAGTTAGAAAGAAGCGCTCATGCTGACAGGTTCAGCATCCCAATAAACTGTTCTAGTGGCGGGAAATGCGTGTGCGTGTGTGCGTTGGGGTGTGGGCTTAATAAGGTTCAGTTATGAGGCTGGGGACCACAAGGCCCCTTATCCCACCGTGCCCTGAGGGTGACAGGAGGATTACATCCCAGCCATCAACCCTCCAGGCCGCGGCCCGACCGAGGCTCAGGGGGTCAACGCGCTGCCGATAACATGTTCTGCTAATTACACAACATGAATAAACATACATGCATACACTCGTCCTTGTGTGCATAAAACTGAAAAACACACTAATTAACACAGAGACAGTCAGGGCAGGCACCTGTCAGCCTGCAAATTAACCGTGAGTGTACGACGTTCGAACACACACACACACACACACACACACACACACACACACACACACACACACACACACACACAGACCGACCAAACACATCCTCGGTAGCAGATACTCTATCTATGCTATGGAATATGAGCACACATGCACACCCATCTAAAGCAGAGTAGACTAACCCCAACTCTGGATTAACACCATGAAGACATGGTAAAGCACTCTGCGCGTGTCCCTGGAGTTTGCAGGGTAATGGTGAGAGGATGGGCTGTGCCTGTTTGGAGTTATTTCACCTTCAGAGACACGGAGGCTTCCAGGCAACAACATCCTCTGAGACATTTCACACCCACCATGTGAACAAGGCAGCAAGTACTTACACACACACACACACACACACACACACACACACACACACACACACACACACACACACACACACACACACACACACACACACACAAGATGGTCCATTTGAGGTTGGGTAACAACCCTTTTCTTGCCCTGATTTTCGATACAGAAAGTTCCTTTAGTTCATCCAGTCTTTTTTATGTATTTCAGATGTTTGTATATGTTTTTCTGGGCAAGCTAATTATGTATCCTCATCAGATGGAGTGGCTCAGTTGTCATGGAGATGGTTTTAGATGTTATCATGTGACCTTGTGTTTAGTAAACGCAGAATGTTGAGAATGTTTTTTGTCACGCTGTTGATCCACAACAAAGCAATCTTCACTTTGCTCATTGTGGTGTGGCAGGGTTCAGTTCCTCAGGTCATACATCAGATCAAGAAGGCAGTTCTATCCTTCACTAATATACTTAACTGGATATAGACACCACTTGGTGTCTTGCCACTGGTTTTCCCTTTAGATTTTCAAACCGGAAAAACTGACCGCTACTAATCAGGAAATGTCGAGTTTCTCCAGAACCGAGCTCCTCGGCTTCCAGACAGTGTGAGACAAAAAGGTGCTATACAGTTGCAGGGTTATGCTTGTTCAGGGATTTTTGAGAAGCAGTGATTCACATCTTCATCCAATCAATGCTCACATTCATATGTCGGCCAGGCTCTGGCTCGGGGTAATATAACACACACATACAACAATGCTTTAGTTTACAGAGTTTTATCTTATACCTGAACAGTTCTGCTGGCATTTATATGCTCCTGATGAAGCCGGTCCCATTGCTGGTTCTGTTGGTACTGCGGAAATGAAGGAAAAACTATCTGTTATCCATCTGTGGACACCAAGACTGTGGATGTGCGGGTGTGATCATGTGTCCAGCCAGATTTCAGCTGTCACCTTCAGTATGTTATTGTGGTGTTTCTGCAGCCTCTCCAGGTCCGTGGGTAGAGCCACTTTAATGAACTTGAGGATTGGAGCCTCCAGGCGCCTCAGTGTCAGCTTGTTGCTTTCCTCTGCCATGTGTCCTGCTGACTGCCCACAGCCAACACCTCGATGTAACTTAGACACTGCACCTGCTCAGCTTTATATCGCTGCCCCCACAGACACTGTAAATACCAGCAGAGCATAATTTTAATAAATACATAAATCAAATGAATAAACTATGTGACACATGCGAGTATGCCCACACATTTAAAATTGGCATCCCCATAAGACTAATGCTTTTTTTCTTGCCAACATCCTTCAGTGAAAAGAGTAACTAAAGTATTACTTGCAAGATACACCGACAGTATAACATCTAAGCAGCAACGGAACTGGAGAACTGTGACTGACAAATAATAAGTTAATTAAACATAGTTGACTTAATAATAATAATGGTAATAATAAGATATCATCTTGGTAATAATAAGATATCATCTTTTGTTGCAACCATAGTCTACATCACAGTTGCCATTTAAATGTTCATCACAATGACTTCTGATACACCTGCTGTGTAGTCAGTGAGGGGTATTTTAATATTAGAAGCTCATACCAATATCTACTAAGCCTTTCAGGCGACCTATTCTCAAGGTCATTGTGAACGCCACTATGTTTATGTTGTCAGGAAAGAGTTCATGTATGTGTGAGGTAACTGGTCACATTTCATTTCCTGCCTTTTAAACACCCGGATGGAAACTGTCACACAAACCCTTTGGCAACTCGTTCTCGCATCATCTGTTCCCGAAGTACTGAAAGTAACACTTATATTTCATTCGAGGTAACGCACTGATTTAGCCAGACAATCATGAACCACCAGTCTACTGCCGACCATCAGCCAGATAAACGAAACCTAAAGCACATATGGCGACACTTACCACTGAAAATATCCCTCGAGGATGTCACTTATATTCGCTAAAGACTGTTATGATCCTCCATACTGTTGAGGAAATTAACGATGTCCTACATCTGCTAGCTTTCGGCAACGATTTCGTGTTTTTTTTTTTACACTTTGCTGTTTGTAAACAACTCTCTTCGCAGTGCGTCCACGAATAGGTTCCGACCTCAACCAGCGCCCACTGCACATTGTGTTCCTCACCGCTGTTCCCCGTCACTGACGTCACATTTCTGAAATAAAACAGTGTTTATTCATCTTATTGATTATATTTGGTCGTGTTGTTTTGAATTAGAAAGGTGCAGCACATAAAAAAATAACAAGGAGTCCAAAAAGACTTTACACCAGCAGGCCGGAACACAGCTCTCTCTCTCTCTCTCTCTCTCTCTCTCTCTCTCTCTCTCTCTCTCTCTCTCTCTCTCTCTCTCTCTCTCTCGCTCTCTCGCTCTCTCAATTCCTCAGACATTGCAAGGAAATGTAATTCAACATTAGCTATTTTAGATCAATATATTTCTCAGGTCATATTGCACGCCACTTGCAATATGCCAAAAAATAAATAAATATGGCAATATTTTTACAAAAGCAATACATTTTGAATATTTTGGTCATTATTGCTCATCGTTAGCGGCTGGGCCCCAGAAAGCGTTCCCCTTTTTACCCCATTATGGTGAAACTGATATACTCCTTGCTACCGGTTTCTGCTATCAAAGCGATCAGAAGTGAATTTGATTCCAATCCATTACATATTCAATCAGAAATAAGTAAAACATGTTGTACTTTGGGCATGACTTCTGTTAACATTCTACTATTTTTCTCATTCAGTCTCACACTGCTTTGGTTCTTAGGACGTCACAACCTAAAGATTCCCCAAAGCTTGGCAACAGCTATGCTGTGGGGCAAAAGGTAGTTATTTAAATGACTATGGGGTCACTATGTGTGGCAACATAAAATAAAATGTGTGATTACTCATGACAGCCAGACTATCACATTTATGTCAACATGGTAATATTTCAAGCCATGGCAATATATCAGAAACTCCTATTCAGATCACAGCCCCATCATCACTGAATAACACAGATCTGATAGTTATACATTGTAATCACTGGATAAAACTCATAGGACAGAGATGGTTTAATTTGACATATTTGCAAACGTTTTTTATTGTTTGTCATTTCCATTTAGCTGTTCACAGTTGATAGCATGAATCCAGTAGAAAGAAACATAAGGTGTGATGTTTTTGTCTGTCTCGTGTTTGGGAGAAAGCCAACAAGAGAGAATTGGGCTTCCCCCTCCGCTACTCTGAGATCAGCTTTTGTGAGTGGGTCTATTGCATGTTTCCACTCCTCATCTTTGGCACCTTTTACCTTTGACATTTAGGCCAACCCCCCACACACTCTTCCCTCCGCGGCTGCTCCATGCAAGGGGCCACAGTAAAACACACAGTCCCCAGCTACAGGGGATTTCCCTTGGTGTTATATACATGTTGTGCATGTGTGTGTGTGTGTGTGTGTGTGTGTGTGTCTGTCTGTCCACTTCCAGGGGACTCCCAGAGTCGCAAACTGAGGGGGAAGAACAAAGCTGACAGTGAAAATCTAAATAGCATATCATCAAAGAAATTTGGTTCATGTGTCTACCTCTCTCTCTCTCTCTCTCTCTGTGTGTGTGTGTGTGTGTGTTAAGCTCAGAAGGACTCAGGTGCTATTCGTTTCAGTCTAATCCAGGAAGTTTGTCAGCGGGAGAGAAGGCCAGCAGGGAGCTTCGTTCCCTTCGTACCTCCTGCATCTTACTGTTTTTGTGATCAGCACATCCTGATGGCTCAGTGGATAAAGACCTTATTCACAGCGGACATCTTGACTTGTCATAGTAAAAAACTGTCACAGGTGTTACTAACATTTACGCTGACTTTGATCTATCTGTTCAGTGTTCCAGAGAGCCGTGACAGTGTGACATTGAGCCGGCATGCATAAATATGCATACAACCAGGAGGACCCTGAAACTGAAGCAGCTAAATTGAACTCAGTCGTCATTTATTTTATTGTTTACATCTGTACTTTTAATACCGTGACACGTCAAAATATCTTCTGTGAAAAAGGCCTATTCAGATCAGATCACAACCTGCAGGTCTCTCTTCGCATGAACACATTTTGATATCATCAGTCTTAAAGGGGTCATTTTACATTTCTGAATGGATTAGGATCAACTTTGCATTTGTGTGTGCGTGCGCAAATGTATTTGTGTGTGTGTGTGTGTGTGTGTGTGTGTGTGTGTGTGTGTGTGTGTGTGTGTGTGTTCTAATGGGACCTCTAATTAAGACTCTGGGGGTATCTGATATCTGTCAGCACTGATCGATTGGCCACAAGATTGACAGCTCACTGTGTGTTTGTGTTTCTGTGTGTTCACGCGCAAGTTTGAGTGTGTTTCAAGCTTGAAGCAAAGCTCTCGGCTTCGTGGTTGTGTTTTTTTTACTTGTCACTCAGAAATGTCGGCGTCGTGGAAATAGGCTGTTCATTTGCACACACAGCACACAAGTGCACAAAACCACACTCACACCACTGCAGAACTCACGTGAATCTTCTTTTTCAGCTTGCTGATAAAAAATACAAAGACATCACAATGCCAACACACACAGAAAAACAATGTTTAAGTGTAATTCCTGGTTGTTATTTTAAAGCGTTTAGTGTTTTTAGTTCCTAAAACATCTTAAATTCTAGAATTGTATTCATTGGGAAGAGACACATTTCTTGGGACTTAATATTTTATGTTGTGTGGTGTCACATCATAGCTCTTAAATGGAGCAAGTTCAACATTGTGCACTCCACACTTATATACTCACTCTGAACTCCCCCCCCATGTAGTTAGAGGAGCGGTTCACAATTCCACTACCACAGTTACTATCAATCACGTTGCTGTCGGAGATACAAAGTGTGTGTGTGTGTGTGCGTTCGTGCTGTTGCGCAGGAGGACGAGTGAGTGATGGCAGTGACAGTATAGATGGCATGTGCTGTGAAATGTCACCGTGGCGATCGATGGTGTTTAACGAGGCTGGAGGCTGATCTGGACCTCATGCTAACATGAAGCTGTCCTCTCTTCCCTCTTCCTCCCCCTTCTCCCTCTCCTAATCCCCCTCTACTCTCTGTGAGAGCCCAAGGGTCCCTTGAGGGAGAGGCAAGGCCTTTTACCTGTCAAGAGGCTTTTGTGTCTTACCAGACAGACACACGTATTCAGAATATAATCAGCTCCATTTTTTTTTTTTTTTACTTCCAAAAAAAGTCTTGAAACACTGTAATGTTTTTTAGATTATTTTGCATTTTGTGTGAAAGTCATACAATTAAATACAAATCAAAACACAGGACGCAGTCGGGCAGAATAATCAGAACTAGTTTATGATTTCAAAGTGCTGAACAGAAAATCCAGTGAACCAAAGAGAAAGAAAAAAAAAGAAAAAAAAAGATCAAACAGGAAACTCAAACCAAAGAGGGACATTGCAAAACAGCAACTTTTTTTCTTTTGTGTTTCTCTTCTTCAAAAAACAATGCACAACTCGTACCACAATATTTGAAAAAGCTAAAAACACTTCAAAATATTAGTTTTGTATATATATATATTTATATTTATATTTATATCTATATAATTCGTTTTTTTTTTTTTTTTTTTTCATATTTCCAACTGCCGCCGTGAGTGTGAGTGGGTGGTGGAGGCCCAGGGAGATCCCCATGGAGCCACAGTCTGAGACACAAACACAGGTCGAGCTGTTTTGACAGGCTATGGCAGCTCTTGACAGCGTATAACACACCATGCATATGATCCTGGCTTCTCTAAGCGTACACACAAAGACAGTATGCAACCATGTCCTCCACACTCTCACACGGCCTTCAACAATAGAAACAAATAGAAAAAGAGCATGACTGCGGAATGTTTCACCCCTGGACATACAGCTATCTGTCGAGCACCCTCCTCTCCCTGACTCGCCGCCATCCTCCAGGGGAGCAGGTAGGGTGTGTGTCTGTGCTTCTAGCCCTTCTCAGGGTGTAAGTGCTTCAAAAGCCAATTTCTGTCCACGTTCATTCCTCCATACTTCTACTCGACCTATGATTTCAAAATGAGTTAATTAAAAAAAAGATACTAGAGCAAGTTCAAGTCTGGGTGACTCAGTCATCAATCGTTAGTGCACAGTATGACCTTTGCTGTCTAAAGCCAGGTGTGGACTGTCTCTCTTTCTTTAGTTACTGACAGTACAAGACAAGTCTTTCTACTAAAATAATTTAGAGTTTGAAATTGAACCATTACTTCTCCACTTCTTCCTTTTGTGGTGAGATAGCACTTAAAAAATTGCACTTGGAATCAAGAGCCCAACTCGACAGCCACTTCCATGTGTTTATGAAAGATCAGTGTCCTGCTTGTCTATGCTTATGCTGTCTGACCTCTGACATTTTAGTACATTTTCAGTATGAAAACGCCCCCTTCCTTCTTTCAGCAGGAGGATGTAGAACACACAGCGACTTGTGTTTCACTGGGACATCGAACACAGTGACACCATCCCTTCCCTCTGCACTAAAAAGAAGTACTCATATTGGACGAGTGAGGCCAAAACACAGATAAACAGTACTCATAAACCTTCTTTCTTTTTTTGCTGGATGAGCTGCCACCCAGATGGCGAGAGGACAGTAAAAAGTAATTTTTCTGTTGTCCATCTCAGCCTTGTCATCCTCCCCCACATGATAAAAACAGGAGGATCAAATAAAAAATGGTAAAGCGTTTGAGTAATTGTCTTTTAAACTGGTGAAAAGCCTTTAGTTGGTTGTCCTGTTGAGTGAAAAGCATTTGATTGTCTCTCTGCTCTGCAACAGTCAGAGTGGAGTGAGAGTCTCTCTGAATGTGTGTGCGTGCTCCTTGAGGGGTGAAGGGTGGGGTGATGGGGGCCTGAACAGAACGTGACGTGGGTTATAGCCTGGCCGTCAGTAGGGCAGAGTGTCCAGGAACCTGTCAATCAAAGGAGGGGGCTGTACCAGGTCCTCCAGCTTCAGGTAGAAGATTCGTTGGAGGCCCTGGGTCCTCTGGGAACGGAGCTCTGCCCTTAAACCCAGAATACGACTCAGAGGGGGCGCCGCCTTGGATGAGGAAGCAGGGATGCAGCCCAGGTGGTCTCTGAGACAACAAATCACTCTATTCTGCAGCTCCTCAACCCGCTTTGAGTCCTTCAGGCCTGGGACTTGCTCTGTGGAAGGACAGAAAGAGACATTAGGAAAATAACACATTAAACAGCAAAAATAGCATCCGTTGAAAAAAAACACACACACAGAAAACCACACAACAGAGCTCATTCAGCTGACAGAGCATTAGCTATATCTTCTTTTATATTGAATTCCACCTCATTAGCCGGTATAGCTAATGTTCTTAACAGGCCTTAACTTGTCTCACTCACTACAGATCAATACACAGTCTAACCTAATAAGCCCCCTGTACACTGCGCACACACACACACACACACACACACACACACACACACACACACACACACACACACACACACACACATATGTGTGTGTGTATATATAAACATTTGAACACACACAAGCACACACAAATTGTCCCTGCAATTTAAGACATTGACAGAAACAAAAGTGTTCAACAATTAGCTGATTATTCGGCCCTGTGAGCAGCCAAATTAAATTAGAAACACACACGCACGCACGCACACTGCTGCCCGTAGCAACTCCTGTGGCACCCGTACCAGGCTTAATGTGACACTAACTCATTCTGCAGAGAACAGGGTGTCCAGCCCCACACACAAACACACATATACAGGCACACACACACATACAAGCCAGTCTGCAGGGAGGCTGTCACTAAGACCAGTCTCACTTTGAGGTATCCATTATCTGAAGCTTATTTATTGTTTGTTTATGTGCCTCTTTTGTTTGTTCTGTGTTTGCTGCCACAGAGTCACTCCAGCTCCCCTTTCACGGCAGCTTTCAGACCTCTCACACACTCTCGCGTCCCTCTCTTTCCTCTATCCCTTCTTTCTCTATGTACGCAAGCTCCCGGGGAGGGATCGATGACTGCCTTTCTGCAGGGGCCACTCTGAAGCGGTCGATCGCCTGGTGGCTCTGGCGGCTCTGTCGTGGTAGTGCTCTGTGTGCTTTACCGAGGTGGCAGAGAGCCACTGAGAACAGCGCAGACGCCATTCCAGAGCTGTGCTCCACGGTGGGCTGGTCGATCAGGCACAGAGTTAAGTGCTCCCCCAGAGAGGGAGGATGGGGTTGGAGGGCTTAGACAGAGGAAGAGAAGGTGGAGGAAGAGGAGGAGGTGGTGGGGGCAGCGTGAGGTAAGGAAGATGAGCGTAGGGGGGGAGTGGGGTTTACCCATTACACTGACGTGAAGGTGTAAAAAATGAAATGTGAACACTTAATTGCACAGGCCTCCTCTGTCACCTTTGGCTACATTTTGTAATTGACTATTTCTAATGCACTTTACTGATCACCAAAGGTTCACGCCTCAGACGTGTGGTTGCAGAGAGAGCTTTGACTATCCCTCCATGTTTCACGCATGCACACTGATTAGAGGGCCAGGTGTGAGGCAGGTGCAGCAGGTGCTCCAGGATATCGGGTTCTTGTTTCAGGCAGAGATGTGTGAGAACAAGCATGCACACGTGTGTCTTCCAGCGTATGTGTGACGTTAGTGGATGTATCCACCTGATCACTGTCACATTAAATCACCCACAAGCGAAGCTCTGGATAAAGAAAAGAAGATGCGTGTGGATTTGTATCCATATATTTACGCCAGAGCAGCTTGTATGATTGACAATGTTTGTTTCTGGATAATGGAGAGGGGCAGCTGACTTGGAAAACAGCGTGTTTTTTTTTTGGGTCAACCTCATTTATACTGTATCTTTTTTCTTTTTCTTTTTTTCTCCTGATGGCGATTTTGAGATTTGAAAGTCACTGGCTTGTGTTTTTACCTGTGAGCAGTACGAGGGAAGCCAGGCAGGCGAAGGCGGAGGCGTCCAGGTTTAGGCTCTGGAGGTGGGTGGAGAAGTCGCGGATGGAGTCCAGCCACTCTCCGAACCCACGAAGGCACTGAAACCTGTGCAGCACCAAGCCATTACAGAACATGAGTTTATCCTCCGACAGCATTGACCTGAGACACAGAGAAAAAAAGGAGATGAAGAGATTAGGTTAGATCTCTCTTCCAATGAAACGCTGCATTTTCCCTCATGTATTGTAAATATGGCTTGAGATACTGGGGCAAGGAAACAATTACAATAAAAACAATGAGAAAACCTGGAAGTATGCACACTCACACACAAACGAGACACACATCAAACACAGGCATGCAGCTGATTAAGGTTGTGTTTTCCAAATTATAGCATTTTAAAACATTCCTGTGTTTCCTTCTGGCAGGGCGGCGTGAGGGGGTAAGGGCAGAGTGCTGCTCTATGTGTGTGTGTGTGTGTGTGTATCTGTGTATTTGCAGATAGGTAAACTGCTTTGGCTTTAATGTGCCCGGGCTGTGGTGTGCAGTGGAAACACAAAGCCTTAATGAGGAAATGAAAAGGCTTCTCAGACGCATTTAGACATCAGTTACTCACGACACACAACATCCCACTCCTTTACCATCGAGCAGAGCGGGAAAGAAACACAAGCAGAGAATGAGGGAGGGCTATGACTAGTCTTTATTAGTGCCTAAATGAAGAGCTTGGCTTTCTTCAGAGAGCTAGAAAAGTGTTTTGTTGGACGATCTCAAGAAAAGGGCAAAAAGTGTGTGCTTGGAAAACAGTTGATAGATGAGAGAAGAGAAGACTGGGAGACAGGAAGGATGGGGGGCGGGGTTTCTCAAATCCCATCACCAACATTGGTTGAGCAGTTATGAGAAGCGGACAAAATACCATATATGTCTAGATATCCTTTTTCTGCAAATGCTCTCGAACATCACATGTTCTGTCAATCATCAAAACCGTTCCCCTCCTATAACACAAAAATATCAGAGCTAGCCTTCAGGGCCAAAATAGTCACCCATGACCTGGATAGAGGCGGGGAGAGGGGTGAAACAACCGAGAGTAAAGGGGAGAAGGTGAATAAGAAGCAGGGATGGTTGCAGGTGTTTGGAGAGAAAGGAAGTGGAATAATGGGAGATGCTGAAAGAGGCTGAATATCTTAACCTCTGATCACATGTGTTTGCTCAATGGATACATCTTTATTATTAATGTAAGAATATTTGTTCATGTATTTCTTTACAAATTCCCCTCAAATATTTGGGATAAAAAAAAAAAAGGTGTCGTGTTTGTGAACAATGCTTTTTGACACTGCATTTAAAATGATAAATTGAGAGATACATGTCGGCAAGGTGTAATATATTTCATCTTCTACTACAAATGTATCTAAAACTGAAAAAACACCACATTAAACTTTGGAATACTACAGAATATGAGGCCATCCGACGATAAGTGTGTGTGAGTCCGAGCTCATACGGTCTGAATTGCCCTGATTGAGTAAATCCCCCTCTGATACGCTGAGCTACTACCAAGAATTACAAATTGATATTTGACCCATGTCTGATAGTAGCATATAGGCAAAACTAGGCAGACAGGCAGGCTGGCACACACACACACACACACACACACACACACACACACACACATACACACACACACACACACACACACCACACACACACACACACACAGCTGGATGCCTGCCACACATTCCACTCACTCCTAACTACACTGTCACCACGGTAATCAACCAATAACCACAGAAACTGTTTGGTAACGGGGTGCTTACGGCAATGCCGACCCAGAAAAGCGGAGCAAATTTACTCTACACACACTGAGCACACACACACACACACACACACACACACACACACACACACACACATGCTTGCGCAGAGGTCTGCAAGGCATCTGAGTTCAGCACCGGGTCAATGTAAGGCTGCGTCAACAATGAGATGGGAGCGTGGACCTCATCCTTTGCACTCACGGAAGACAGATAAAGTAAGACAGTGCTGTGTTTGTGTGTGTTTTCCTCTGTGCCGTGGGAGTTTGGCTGATGGGAAGATGAGCAGTGTGTGTGAGCATGTGTGTGTTTGATAGAGGCCCCTATGAGTCCACCATTTAGCATGAGTCAGAGTCCCCGCCTGATCCCCCTCCTGCTGGGCCTGTGATGCCACCACCCATCCTCTACCCACCGTGCACCTGGACCTGCACCGGGAGGAGGAGAGAAAGTTGGGATTCTACATCATCAGTGTGCGTGAGTGTGTGTGAGTAAGTGTGCTTGAGTGTGTGTGACTGTGTTGGTTTTCTGCACTACACGACAGCGCAGACAAAGGGATGAGCTTGTAGCCCAACCCCCGTCCTCCCCATAAATTTAACCAGCCACATGCCTTACGAGAACAGACCGGTAACCCGGGGCAATTCTGAAGCAAAGATGGGCAAGGGCAGTCATAATGGCACCACAGGTATCCACGAGTGAGACACACACACACACACACACACACACACACGCACACACGCACGTGCGTGCACACACACACACGCCACTGGACAAAGTCGATTCCCCTTTTTTTTATTTCAGTCAGCTAAATTGAATATGTATTTCCTTCCATAAAAGCCCTTTTCAGTTCCTCAGCTGACTAGCTTGAGATGGAATTGATCCTGTCAATTCACAGTTCACAATGTTAGCACAGTTTCATCCCGCAGAACACACACAGAGCTCTCTGTGCGTCAGATATCAGACGAGCGGAGCGGAACTCTGTGGGTGTAGCTGCTGTCATAGCTACAGTCTCCATTCATAATTTGGTTCTAATGGCGATTACTCAGCTCCACTCCTCCCACTCTGGATATGCACAGCAGCAGCAGCAGCAGCACACGGCTTTGCCAGCACAGTTACACCCTGTACTGTAATGGTAAAGGATGCGCCTGATATAGCTGCACGTGGATCCTGGGCCAAAGGACGTAAAGTTTCTGATAAAGTCGTAGGTGTGTGTTTTAAATCGCGGGGGAAGCCGTTTGAGATGTGCACATGGATGGAGACTTATATGTTTCAAAAGTGAAAAGAAATGTACTAAAAGTTGTCACCCATCAGCTTTTTGTTCTGAGCCCAAACAGGTTGCATCTCCCCTTTCTTACCTGTGAGCCAATCGCAGGACAAACAGCTCCAGGAAGGCAGAGTCAATGAGCAGATTCTGATCGTCACGCTGAAGCTCGCAGAACCCAGGCAGCCGTTCAGCCCAGCATCGCGTGGTCTCCATCGAGATGGTGAGCAGCCTGTAGAAGAGCTGGATGTGCTCGGCTTCTGAGGAGGAGGAGGGAGGGTCGGCAGCACTGAACTGGGGGGGGGGGGGGGGGAGGGGGGGGGGGGGGGAGAGAGAGAGAGAGAGAGAGAGAGATAAACAACTGAATAAACTCCTCAACAAGCCATATTTCTCACTGAACATATTTGCTTTGACTAAATTGAAAAAAAAGGAGCGATGGGGTACCTGGCTGTAGTCGAGGTCGCGGGGCGTGCAGTGAGAATAAGCCCTGAGCAGAGCGGAGAGCAAGCTGAGGGGTGGAGAAGGAGGAGAGGCTTCTGTCTGCAGGGGGCTCTTTGGTTTGGAAGGCAGGCGGCCTCTGCGACCCTTCAAGCTATCAGTACGAACCACTGTGAACAAGAGAGTATACAACAGGCAATAATGAAGGCGTTGTTCAGTTGAATCTGGTAATATTCACGCAGCGTGCACAACAAGAACTCCTATTCTCCAACTGATAGGCTTCTCATCGGTATTTTATAGCGTAGAATTATGACTGAGGCTTTTATCAAATAGCTCTCTCCAACCTTCCCACAACCCCTACACAGGAGGCCACTAGCCAGCAGATGGCAGTGGAGCTGTTCTGCGGGCTGCACACGTGTTAACGGGATAGAGAGGTGTGTGTGTGTGTGTGTGTGTGTGTGTGTGGGTTTGTTTGCATTCATGAGAGTGAGTGTGTGTGTGTGTGTGTGTGTGTGTGTGTGTGTGTGTGTGTGTGTGTGTGTGTGTCCTTGTGTGAGACAGGTGAGAAATGAGGCCAGTATGACTGCCACACTACACAGCAATACAGCAATACAGCTATATCAGATGTGATGGCACACACATAGAGAGAGTGGGATCGTGTTTGAGCACCTTTGTGTCTCTTCCAAAGTGTTACAATCATCTGGATTGAAGAGTTTAAAAAGGGATGGACACTAATTGGTATAATGTGTATATTCTACTTTGTCCCTCCGCCAGAAGGGACAAAGTAGAATATACAAGTTATTGTTCCATGGATGTGTGTGATGCCGCCACAAGCCATGTCGTTACCGCAAACAAACTCCATCATCATGGACTGGAGGTCAGATTGGTGTGTGTCTGTGCTTGTTTGTGTAGACAGTGGGTGTCAGGTGTGTGGTCACTTGGCTTCTCTTACCTTCCTTCACCATGCCCACACTCAGACACTTCTGAAAGCGGCAGTATTGGCAGCGGTTGCGTCTCCTCTTGTCCACAGGACAGTTCTTACTGGCCAGACACACGTACTTGGCGTTTTTCTGCACGGTGCGCTGGAGAGAGAGCAGAAACACACATTCCGATAATCAGCCTCCAAACACAATCAGCCACCTAATATTTGATTTGTTTAATTCAATTGCAGTTTTTTTTTTCTCTCCCCCTTCCCATCAAAGAATGAAAGCAGAAACTCGCAGGTCAGATTTTAATTACGCGCTGAAAGGCGGCGTTGACATCAGTATAATTAGATAAAATTAATTTTCCAACAAGCCTCGCCTGCAGGAAGGACAATTGTATTAGCGCTGGAGCTGACAATGGGGACCGAGCGCGTGGCGTGCCGAAGCGGGTCCCGCGAGACTGGGGGACAGCGGCCGTAAGAGCTGCGTGATCAGATTGTTTGTGAAGCTCGTGGGTCAGCTCATGGCTCCTCCGGGGCCTCGCGCATCGCGCCTCTCTCAATGGGCCCCGCGGGAGCTGTTTTCTCCTCTGCTGGCTCGCGCGATTATTACTGACCTTATTAAAATGAAATCAGAAACGGGCCACGTGGGGGCCGGGTGAGCTCCCTGCGTGGATGAAAGACCATTTAGTAGCCGAGTGAACGCATGTCCGCTCGCTGCGCGTGCGCACTAATGGGCCAATCCCCTGCGTTTTGGAAGGGAGTTAAAGACAAAGTCAACCGCTCTCTCAGGTAAGTGCTCTAATGACTCAATGAAAACGGCCCTGTGCAGAATTAGAGGCATTTTCACAATTAGACACTGGCTACATCGTTTAGCCTATTATAGTGCAGTGTGATAATACAGGAGAAGTGCGCAGTTTGGTAATTATTCTTATTATAAATAAACCACAGATATACTCTCCGTGCTCGTGTAACGGTGAGGCCTCTCGGGACAAGCTGCCAATCTTTACAGACGTTTTTGGATTAAAACTCTCAGTGGGCAAGCCTTTGCCCGGGGTGCAAATCTGTTACAACGATACGATTACAATTACACTATAATTACTGTCATTTGCAACGTGTTTACATTTGCACTCTGTCATGCTGTGACTCCAGTAGTCCACTCATACTAGACAGCACCAGAACAAACTCCAAATTAAACAAACGGAACACGGAAAGTGTCGCAGCTTCTCCTCTTCTTTAACGCCTCTAAAACACATCAAAACAAATAAATCCAATTAGGAACCCCTCGCGCCACACATGCCCGTGCCCCCGGGAGACCAATAACACACCAATTATTCCATATGCTCCAGCGCGAGTGCGGAACTGGCGCGTAATGGGCGCCAGCGCCGGATGAGAGCCGTTGCCATGGCACCACAGATCGCTCTGAATTAATCCCTCTCATCCCTTCAATGGTCAGTGACCCGTGCGCGCGGGGATAAGTTAGTTATGGTCATTAATGTGTTTGAGGGAAAATAGCATCCGTTTAGTGGGCGGCCGGACTAAACACAAAGCTGCATGACATGTATTTACACCTTCACGACATCGTCACGTCTGTGTGTGTGTGTGTGTGTGTGTGTGTGTGTGTGTGTGTGTGTGTGTGTGTGTGTGTGTGTCCAACAGAGACATCAAAGTAACATCTTTGAGTTCAACTTTTTGTGTGGAGTGATACTTTGAGGTTTTGATTAAAGGTACACTTGATTCTTTTACAAAAAGTGTTTAGTTTTTTCTGCACCGGATTGAGTTTTAAATGATCAATTAAGGTTCTGATAAATTAAGCTCTCATGAGCTGGCCTGTCTCCTGTCGCTCTCCACTGCTGTGTGTGTGTGTGTGTGTGTGTGTGTGTGTGTGTGTGTGTGTGTGTGTGTGTGTGTGTGTGTGTGTGTGTGGTTAGGGCTCTTGTGACCTTGCTTTCTAATAAGCAGCGTGGGGCAAGACTGGCGTCTCAGAGCAGAGACACAACATATCAGAGCTAATACACAGTATCTGATAGTCAGATCAAATTATCTCAATATGGTTAGCAAATCTGTGGATCCTTCTTGTGCTCTGTACATTGCGTACCTATTTAGGCCATAGTGTGTGTATGTGTATGCGTGTGGGTTTTTGAGAGCATGGCTTATAGTGTTCAATTCATCTTATCTGTCTTGTTATTCACTCCAATGTTACTGGATTTCAATTTGAGGGCAAAAAAAAAAAAATACATTCAAAGTTTGCTTGGTATCAGAAACTGAAATGTTAGATTGGCAGTAATGTTTGTGTGGACAAGGACTTGAAAATACTAGTGAAAATATGTTCAGTCCCCGTTGACAGTCAAAGTTGAGGAATGAGTTATATGCACTGAAAGCACATTGACAAACGCACACGCTTACAGAAGCTCCATGCTGTGGGTGTTATGGGGGCTGGATGAAGGCATGCAGAAACAGATTCGTGACATGTAACGTGCTAATAGCCTGAGCTTAAATTAAAAGCCTTTAGGGACTTTGTTCCCCCTTCTCCTCCCTCTGTCTCCTCTATCCCCTCCAATCCGCTGCTTCTTAATCAGAGGCAATCTCTCTCTCTCTCTCCGTCTGTAGAGGAAGTGAAAGGGTGGCTTGTAGTTACAGCATGATGTGTGTGTATCTCTCAGCTGATTGAATTGTCTTTTTTTATATATAAAAATTGACTTAACTTTTGAAACCTGATTCAAAGTGCAAAGTGTTTCTCCGATATGTGTGTGTGTGTGTGTGTGTGTGTGTGTGTGTGTGTGTGTGTGTGTGTGTGTGTGTGTGGTTGCATTTCCTAAATGAATTAAATGTTGAACTTATATCCATTGAAGCGATATAGTTTTGTCTCTTCTTCCACCACTATTATCACCTCCCAACCTGTTTGTGACGTGCATGCTGTGCAAGCTGTGGCAAATAAAAATGATGTGCAATGAGCTGAGCTCATCGTGTGTTTTGACTTATAAACGCACAACTAAAGTAACTCAGGACAGTATGCATAAAACACGTCACTTTTTAATAGTATTTTTTTGTCCAGCATAATGTTTGTATAAAACTAACAGATGAGATCTAGTTTTTAATAAATAAATACACATCTGAATAGGTTTCCTTAATTAATGGAAACCAGTGAATGGACTTTATTATTCAGCAAAAAAAAAAGAATAAATACAGGAACAAAACTATTTGTTTAAGAGCTCAAATTAATTCACAGTGAAAATGTGCCTCAAATTGCACTAATGACATGACAACAAATTACAGCAAGCCTCTACTATGGTTTAATGTGTAATAACCATTCAGGGGTAATTAAATGTAATCAGGAAAATATTTTTAGGGGACAATAAAACCATCAGGATAATGGAGGCAATGTCCCCGATAATATGAATATAAAAAAGAGCAGATTGAAAGGCATGTTTCAGTTTCTGCTGTTACCTCCTGGATTCAGGGTAAAACAGACTCAACAACATATACATGCTATATTGAATGTGTTGCTGTGTGGATATGTTGTGTGTGCATGGTTGGCTGCCTCTGCATGTGTGTAAAGGAAACATAGTGAGGTTTGACAGGGTGCTGAGCACAGCAGCAAGCAGACAGCCCGCGGCCTGCTGCCACCAGACGCTGCTTTCATTAATTACTAAATAAAAACAAATTGTGAAACTAATTGAAAAGAAGGATAATTCATTTCCACCTACCAGAGGCATTATTTAATTACCTCTGTTTTCCCCCTCCTTCTTGCTGTCGCCTGTCTCATGCAGCCAATACGACGCTTAACAAGTGTGCCAGATATGTTATAATTTAAAAGACTGGGCAAAGAAATTACTTCAATGAGGTTTCTGTTATTTGAATGAGGTGTACCATATTCACGTGTCAGAGACATTTGTTATTATGTTGACTAAAAAATGTCTCTTGGTGATGTATAACTATGAGTTGTGTGTATGAGCACGAGTGCGGTGACATACGATGTGAGACAGCGAGCTGAGAAGTGTTCATTATAATCATTTGACGGACCAAATGTCAAACTGACTCATATCAGCCTCAGTGATATGTCAGGGAAATATGGTAAATTTCGTGGCCACCGCTTCACCACAAACACCCTGAGAGGAAACTTCAATTTAAAGGATTCCTTTTCCACATTTCCCCTGTTTGTCTGATTGAGAGTGTTTGTGTTTTGATCATGCTGTGTTCTCATCTAACACAAGCAAACACACACAGACCATGCACACACACGCACACACACACACACGCACGCACACGCACACGCACGCGCACACACACACACACACACACACACACACACACACACACACACACACACACACACACACACACACACACACACACACACACACACACACACACACAAGTTGCCCACTTGGTTGCTGAGAGAGACGACCCCTGTGGGTGTGCAGTTCTAAAGACGATTTAGTATTTAGAGAGCGCAGAGACGAGTGCAGAGTGGGAACGAGGCCGCCGCAAGTAACACGTTTAAAATCAAACAAGTCAGTCAGTTTGCAGCTATACTCCACAGACACTGGGAGATACTTTAAGGTGGAATGTTAGTTGTGAATGTGAGTGTGTGCATGTGGTTGTGTGTCGGTTGGTGAGACTGAAGCCACAGAGGAACAAGAGGAGGAAGAGGAAGAGCTACTTTAACATATTTTTTTGGAATATATAGTGGAAAGATAGTTACTTCATAAATGGACAGAGACATTGTTGTAGTTTTAAGCATTGACGAGGCCTCCTAAATGACACATCTGTTTTGTTTTTACCTTGAAGAAGCCCTTGCAGCCCTCACAAGTGCGTACGCCGTAGTGCTGGCAGGCTGCATTGTCCCCACACACCGCACAGGTGCCCTCTCCTTGGGGGCCTCGCTGGGGAGGCGATGGCAGGCTGTCTCCTAGTAGGGGGCCACAGGGCCCGAGAGCCAGGGAGCGAAAGGCCAGGCTGCTGCCCCCGACCCCGCGGTGGAGCTGGTACATGGGCTGCTCCAGGGGTGGACAGTGAGGATGGGAGACAGAGGAGGTGGAGGAGGAGGAAGAGGAGGAGGTGCGAACAAGTCCTCCACCCAGGCTCTCGTAGCCGCTGACGCTGCCGCCACTGTGGGGAGGCGAGTGCTGGTAGAAGTGCGGAAAGCGGGGCGACTTGAGGGGGCACGTCTCCAGGCTGGAGACGTGAGAGTGGGGGTGCGAAGGAGGGGCCAGAGGATGCTCCTCCCACAGGAAGGAGGAGCCAGGCTGGGGCGGAAGGGACGGGGTGGTGGGGGTGGATGGGGGAGACTGTTTAAAGTACATGGCGGAGGAGGACATGGCCTCCAGCGGCGGAGCAGTTGGATAGCTGTCCTCCTCCTTTTTGATGGGCCTGTGTGACGGCATCTGGTAGAGACAGGAGGATTTGGGCTCGTAGCTCCCCTCCACGAAGACATTGAAGCTGGGTAGGGAGGTGGTGGCGGCGGCGGAGATCTCTCCACCACCGAGGTCCAGCTTGGTGTAGTCAGGGGTCATGAGGTCAGAGCTGTAGCTGTCGCCCTGGTAACTGAAGGACTGGCCAGAGTAGGCTGAGCCTGGAGGGGCGGGCCCGTACTGAGCCTGCACACAGGGCATGTCTGCCAGGAAAGACAGAGGACACACGTAGGTTAGAGCTGCGTGGCACTTTATACCACATGTATTCCAAAAGTTTTCAATCAAAAGCATTTTATTGGTGTTAGTAAAGTTCAGCTGTACGGCAACACATAGTCAGTGAGGAAATGACATATTATTTAACCATTGATTCAAACAGAGAAGCAGGACATCAAGAGGGAGATTGCGGACAGAACACAATTGGAACAGTCCTTCAGTAAATCGCGAGAAGAAGGCAGACATGCAGTGGTGCTAAACAGGGTCAACAATTAAACAGTGCATGACTAAAAGTTTCTGCACCGCTTTATTGGAACAGGCAGTTGTTTCAGCTCTTGAGGTGTCAGAGATTTCACAATGTTATAAAAGTTTTCTGAATGCACCTTTTAAGGAATATGAAAATCTTTCCATTTACTGCCATTAACTCAATTTCCTGCTTTAACACTTCTTGCACCTCGCTGAATAAGTAGAACCATTTGGAGCACGCACACACACACCGCAGCAGACACAGATTCTCCTACAGTTAGTTCAGTAAGAGAAGCTGCAGTTCCATCAGCGTGCAACTCTGAGAAAAAGCTGTCAAAGCAAAATCCAAACCCCTTCACAGACCGAAATGCTAAAGTGCAACCAAGGTGTGTGTGTGTGTGTGTGTGTGTGCAGGGTTTGTGTTGCACGTGTGTGTGGGTGGGTGTACTCTGGTTAGTCAGATGGCAAAGCAGATGAGATAACATTAAATAATAATGGAACCCCATGGTCATGCTGGATGCTTGCTGCACAACCCACACACAAATGCACACACAAATGCACGCACGCACACACGCGCGCGCGCGCTCAGATATTTCCTTTAACTGCAACAGACGCCAGTCGGTATGTCTTGAGTTTTTCCGCCTGATTTAATTCCGTCAGAGCAGCAGACCACCACCTCATCATCCTCTCTGTGTGTGTGTGTGTGTGTGTGTGTGTGTGTGTGTGTGTGTGTGTGTGTGTGTGTGTGTGTGTGTGTGTGTGTGTGTGTGTGTGTGTGTGTGGACTATATGGTCTTGTCTTATCAAACCCCTTACGTAATACTCTCTACCTGTGTGTACGTGCATGATGAGTGTGTGCGGGCTAATCAGTCATAAGTGTCCGCGCAGCCAGGGTTTTGTGGTGTTTGCTCGTCGCTCCTGAGCAGGGAACTGTCAACACAGCGCAGCTCCCATTGACGCCCAGCATGCGCGCGCTCTGCCGTAATCGCCCTCGTTCAACGCGCGTCATGTTTGTCTAGTCAAATGTGGGAGACATCGAGTCCTGCTGTTGTTATAACACTTACAAATACCTCAAATCCAAACCGACGCACTCTGTCAGGTACCCCACCCCCCCTGTTGTTTTTCAACAAAATAACCCACATCCTCCTCTTCTCATTTTCATTGGTCAACTAACGTCTACTAATAGGCTAATAATAATACAATTTGGAAGATAGCCTACAACTTTTAGTTTGCGGTCATACATGCCTAATAGCATGCCGTGCACGAATGTCAGTCATGGCGAAAGCAGACTGAGTGACGCATTCATTTTATCTGCTCTAACACAATTACATTATTCCTGAGGGGCAGCCTGCGTTTTGGCTGTGGGGTTTCGAAGAACAAAAGGATGACTCAAAGCGTTAATTAAAGAAAAAAGGGACACTCATCGATTTATTTATTCATTCTTTTATTTATTTATTTATTTATTATTTCGGTCGTTCGTATAACAAGAGGACAAAAGATCAAAAGAGAGCTGGCCTCTTAGACTTGACCTGGTGGGAAACATTTTTTAATAACCCTGAAATTAATTGTAAAAGAATGCCCAGCATAAAACAACAATTTTCTTTCGTAATATCAAACTTTAACTGTAAATTATTTCTTCAAAATGAACTATTGGGTGTGCAGACACATCTACACTTTGTCTAAAACATTAAGCTGAAAGAGTTTTGTTGAAATGAGGATATGAGTCAAGCTGAAACCATACGTGTGCTTGACATCATCACGATTTTTTTCTTCTTCTACTAGTGACCACCTCTTCAACCCACGTGGAAAAAACACACATGGGCGTCATGGGGCCTTTCTGGGCTATACCTACTTTTGCAACTGATTAGAGGCATCAGGGGAAGGAATTTAACCGTGAGCAGAGTAGAGTACAGTGGTGAACTTTGTGGCTCTCTGATCTGAGGCTTGACCTACTGACACAACGTCAGTAGGTCAAGCCTCAGATCAGTGTTGGGCTTTAGAATGTGTGTGGGTGAATGTGTTCAACTTATAACACCTGCAAATATTTTATCAGCAGCTATATGTACACAGCTTTATACATGTTCAGTGTATATGCCTGAGAAGAGGTGAATGACAAAAAGAGAGAGGCTGAGAAATGTTATAAAACTAATATATGCCAGGCCATCTATACTGACGGATACTCCAAACTGTGTTGACTGTGATGTTTGTCTGTGTGTGTCAGGTCGGGAAAGATGCCTTTGATGACTTGTTTTTTCACACACACTCACACACACACCCACGCACACACACACCCACACGTGTTTTCATCAGTAATGATGTTCAAGATGTCAACATGAACCTGCATACGCTCATTCTGCCAATAACATGAGCCCTTATCTTGAGAAGAACCTGTAAAACTACTAGTGTCTGCAAACACCTCATCCTCTTCGGTGCTTTAATTTGGTGGTGTGCCTAGCCTTCACGCAGTAACACACACACACACACACACACACACACACACACACACACACACACACACACGCTCACAAGCGTGCATCCTCTCATCATAATCCACAATACAAATATAATTGTATCTGTGGAGCATCCTTATTTTAATGCCACTGAAGCTAACTTGTAGGAAACCTTCTACTCCAACACCACCCTCAGATTGTCTTTATTATAAAGCAGGTGTGTATGTGTGTGCGTGTGCGCGCGCACAAGCAAGAGGACAGACAACCCAAGCAGAATCAGACACAGGTGGTGCAGCATTGAGGCGAAGGGAAACAGTCTCTAACCTCGAGGTGTGCATTTCAACTGGACAAACTGCAGCTGTTCCAATAACTGAGCGCGCTTGTTCATTGTCAGAATGCCATAGATCTAACAAATAAAAACATGAAGTTGCAGACATAAATACAAAGACACAGTATATTTTTTTCTTGTCAGTGAATTGTGAGATAAATTGTTTGAACTCAATTCAGTGGCCTTACACAATAAGTAAAGTGATTTCCATACATATATGTACACATAGGCCCACAAAAACAAAAAAACAAAAAAAAACACTTACACCACCACATGATGAATATATTTAATTTTTTTATTATCATGTTTTCAATTTATCTAGGAATATAGAATATTAATTTAGGATACAAAATATAGGCCTAAATAAAACATGTATGTAACAAAAATATAGTATTTAGAGCACTAATGTGATTCTCCCCCAGATTAAGGTGTGCCTGGTTTTAGAAGTCTTTTTCTCTAATTATTGAAATGTCGGTTGAGTCCGCAATTACCAGCCGACACACACAATCACTCACATACACAAGGACACACGAGCTGACACTCTCGCGCACACAACGAAAAGATCACAAGCATGTTCATAATTGTTTTGGATTTGCTATTGATTTAAAAAAAAAAACGTATACAAAAGTTAAAATGCAACCTATTATACACGTACACTCTGATTTAACCTCTAAGTTGACAATATAGTTTTCGGGGTCTGTTGTACATTTCTTTCATAAAATAATACCCCAAACATAACCAAACACCTTTCACACCAATAGGTGCAGAAAAACAGACCCCAAACCACAACAGTCGCATTTACGCATCAACTAAGAACAGAGATTATGTAAAGAAAGAAAGAAAGAAAGAAAGAAAGAAAGAAAGAAAGAAAGAAAGAAAGAAAGAAAGAAAGAAAGGAAGGAAGGAAGAAAGGAAGGAAGGAAGAAAGAAAGAAAGTAAAAGTAAAAGATTCGATGCAATTGAAAAGGAAGTGATGGGGTCTTTACCTGGTGAAAGAGCTTCGCGCTGAATGGTGCTGAGGGTCCGGGATGGAGGGCTGGCGTGGCTGCGGCCGGGACAGGGCTTCTGGAGCGGGGAGGATTCGACGGGCGTCGCAAAGGAAGTGTCCGATCGCCGGTGCTCCGAGCTCGGCTGGGCGCGCTCTTCCGAACCTGTGTCTGGAGGAGAGAAGTCCGGGTTACAGCCTGCCACAGTGATGTTGCGGCACGCTGAATAAAAAGGTACCGTCGTCTCACTCAGTGATCATCGCAAGGCAGCAATATACAAGGATATCACACTTGGAGTTCAGCATAATCGATGTTTACTATTTTCCAAACTTCATGAAGCAGATTTCTTCAGAGGTCGAACTTTATAACGTCTTACCTCAAACCATTTAAAACCCAGAGAAAGATTGCTTCATTTTTTAGACAATATGCCACAACTCGATTTTGCGCTCAAATAGAAGAAAACTATTTTCGAAAAATATAATCTAACAAAGTGAAGTGAGGAAATCGGAGGAAAAGGATCAGAAAGATGAAAAGACATGCAAGATGCCAGTTGCCTAAACGGTAAATCCTTGCAATCATCACACAAAATCCATTGGAAGGCAAAGTAAAAGGAAGATGTGCACATTCAATTGAAACATAGAGCAACGTTGGCATTAAATATGACACGGGATCTGTGCTACAAAGAGAATATTATGAACCACTACTGAGGACTTTTAGCTCATTTCAAGATTACACTTACGTGGGCGACAAGTTTCATTCTAACAATACGCTGTGCTCTATTATTATTATAACTCAACCGGGCTAAAACTGTACACAACTTCTACAAATACAGACCTACAAGAGTGACAACTTTTATAAAAGCCGTCTTTGCCAGTGTGTCCAAGCCATCGATTTTCTTGTCTCTGATCACCCCCGTATTCGGCTGCTCAGGGTTCATCCAGATGCGGAGAGAAATCTAGAGTCGGACCTGAAACCGAACCAGTGGACTTCTGTGCGCCGTGCGCCTCCAACTCCCTCACTGCAGTATAGGGCGCACCATGGCCGCCGGATTTCAAGGCACAGAGCGCCCCCTTTCTGTCACACACTCTTATAAACACACGCTCTCTCTCTCTGCCAGACACACACAGACCCTCAGGTCGAGAGACCACTCGATCTCCCCGTATGCATCTCAACCGACTCTCAGCGCTACAGCACCTGCAGCCTCCCAAATCAAACTCCAATCAAACTCCTCTACTTGGTGGTGGAGAATTTTTCTCCAAATTCTTATGGACCAATTCTGAGAAAAAAACTTTTTTATGACAATTCTTCACAGAGTCGTCAAATGTTTAAAGACAGAAAGAAGACAACCCAGAGTAAACAAACAAGTCAGTTTGTATAATAACACTTACTTGATTAGGGTTGATTTTTTGTGGAACTATTTGAGTGCAAAAAACAACAACTTTACGCCAATAAAGCTATTTGTTTATGACAGTTTCAAGAAATAATAAACGCCTCGATGTAAGCCAACATTGCCTCATTCTTTCAAAAGCTCCTGAAGTTGAGAGCGCAGCTGTGCGTAAACGTGCTGTTATCAGTATACAGTGAAGGGTGAAAATAAAATGTTCCCTTATTAAAAAGGGGAAACGATAAAGCAAATTCTGCAAAGTGAGACATTCGCTCAGTTTCTTCTTCTTCTTCTAAATGAGCAAACCCTCTCGCTTTCTTCTCAGGCCGAGCCGGCCGGTGGGGCTCTGGCCCTGCGCGCACCGGTAACCAAGAGAACGGCACAAGAGCTGCAAAGCACGCGCCCCGGAGCGCCGGTAGCCCCCGGTAGCCCCTTGCACCAATAACCCCGGACAGCGCGAGGCTTCCAGCAAACAGAGACAGAGAAAAGAGAGGACATAAAGGAGAGAGCAGAGAAATATGCGAGTACTGTAAATCAGTCCTGAGAGGGGAGACTGTCAGAAGCCCCCTCGTGCGCGCGGTTGAGTGCGTGCGTAAACCTGAGTGTGAAAGAAAGAAAGAAAGAAAGGATAAAACCAGAAAATAACCTTAATTCAGCAGTGGTAGTTTCTTATCACACATTACACGGTTAGCACTAAGCCTGACTTCTGCTATAGAATACAGTGTCTGTGTTGCCATCAGATGCTTCTAGGAAATACTTCAGCAATTTGATGTGGCTTTATGGTGAACAGCCCGGGGTTTTTTTCTTCTTCTGCGATCAATGGTAGGGGGGGCTGTGTCCTCTCAGAGACAGTAGACAGTGATATTTGCGATTGGCCACCAGTCAGGGGACAGCTCACACACTACATGACTGTTGTGTGGAGCTTTTATCTTAAAAGCAAACCAGGGTTGAGAACCATAAGCTGTATAGGCTTCATGTGTGAAACAATATACTGTGTAGTACTCATGGCATATAAGTGACATTGTATATAAACACAAACCCGTATCCCACAACCCGCCATAAACTCATAAACAACAAAACCCCTCAGAAAAATATGATGAGGCAAACAAAAAATAAAACCCACACATGGCATGAAATCAAAGAGCTTTAACTCTCCTCGCTCTCAGCTCCTAAATGTAGGTTAGACTATTCTCCACTCAGACCATTAGTGCGTCTGACTCCACTATTCATTGTGTGAATGAGGGGCATCTCATTTCCATGACAACCAGAAAGGATATGATACCTTCCCAGCGTAAATTAAATTGAAATTCAGCGTCATTTTGCTATTTGGAGACGCCACACAGGGACATACGGTGTATGAGCAGAGAATTGGAGTTTGACATATCAACAGGTTAGACGCTCCAAGTTGGACAGAGCAGACACAGATTATTATAAAAGAGTAGAGATTCAAAAATGTCATATATATAATTGAAGGTCGCTGCGTACACACAGCGGAGAGTTCATATGTTTTGGTTCTGTATGAGTCCGGCAATCTAACAAGTGGTCTTCGCGCTATACGCTAGAATATCAGAGGCTCATTCATTCACAGTTTACTCACTTGTTTGCTGTAGCGGTTCCGTCTTTACATGTGGTAATAACCTCGCATGAAGTATCCCATTTCCATCCAGAATAATCACCAAGAGTCGAAGTAATAAAGAGAAAATATATATAAAAAGGTAGGCCTATTATTACAGAGGACCAGGATACATCGGCGACAAAAAAGTTTCTTCTTCTTACTTAAAGTAGAAAAACATTAAAAATGAAAAACTCCCGGATATAAGGAGTGCGTCTTCGTCCGTTCCCGCGAGTGTGTCAGTGCTGATGGGTGCTTTGCAAAGTGTGGAGTTGTAACGCGGGTTTGTTTATGTGCGCCGTCTGAAGGGAGAAAGTCAAATAGTGCATTTATGTGGGCTCTGCCTCCTCATAGAGCGGCTGGTATGCGCTACGTCAATGTGACGCCATGGGAGAGGTGACGTCACTCACTCTCTCTCGCTCGCTTTCTCTCTCTCTCTCTCTCTCTCTCTCCCCTACAGTACCAGACACATAAGCCCCGCGTTGACTGCCAGAGAGAGAGAGAGAGAGAGAGAGAGAGAGAGAGGGAGGCGGAGAGAGGATCAGCGAGAGCGAGGCGGTTGGTTTGATGGTTGCAGGGGAGGAAGCCGAGGGGGATCCGGCGGGCGAACTTGCGCTACTAGTAAAGGCAGACGCATTGTACACCTTTTCTCCTCGTTATAATGGAAAGTAAATGTAAAATAAAAAAATAAAAAACAATCGTAATAATTATTATCTTGAAAAAAAACTACTTACCATAAAAAACGAATCAGTGAGACATGTTAGAGTTCACTTTCACTAAACACTTATCTTACCATCAACGTTATATGAGAAATGTAAGAGTGACAGTGGTGAAAAGTAATTAAGTACTATATTGCACAATTTTGAGTGGATCAATGTTTTACTTTTGCACTTATTTATTACTTTTCAGATTCAGTTTTTCAAATTAATGTTCTTACGCTTTATTTGAATTTTGAATGCAGGACTTTTACATGTTATTACAATATAAAGTATAGTTATTGCCTGCACTTGTGTTCAATATAAATGATGTGTCTTGAATCCACAAAAAGTATTTGTCGTTACTTATTCCTGGCTCTTTCATGACCTTTCTTTATCTCAAGTTATTTCACCTTTTTTTTTTTTGGTCAGGTTGTGTTATTTTGTGAAGTGAAATTATCTTATTAGATGATTCACCCTTTCCCCAATACAAATCAACTTATCTCAATGCATCACCCTAAAATCACATAGCAGTGTCCATCCTTATTCTGTCAAGACACAAAGAGAAATCCTGACATGAGGGAAATTGCAGTGGGAGGAAATGGGATTATCTCATCCTATTAGAAGGATCTTTTTTTTTTAATCTAAAACATTACATTTAGAATGTATATAACGGAACTACCTTACTTGTTAAAACATATTTTTGTGTGTGATTTAAACATAACTTTCTATTTGCTCCTCGTGTTTTTTGTTTACTAGATAGCTTTAGAAAACGTTCTACAATATAAAGATGATATGACTAAAGCTAATTTGACTCAGCCGGGGGCCATTGCCACTTGCTTAAAAATCGTGTTTAATCTAATCGTTACATAATACATTGGTAAATGAGTGAGGGATACTCTCACCAACCAACCAGATAAGGCACACTTCACCGATCAACGGGGTTTGAAAGGAAGAAGCCATCCTCCCCACCAACCTCACAATTAAAAACTTCCCCCGGAGCCGCTCAGAACAATAACCGACAACAGCCAATCACGAGGCGCGTATTTTTCGGCAAACGTCCTAATTCTGACCAATGACGAGCTTCAGGGGGCGGGGAAGCCTTGACGCACTGAGGCTCGTGATTGACGCAAGCCTTGTTACTAAAAATAACCGGCCGACGGAGGCAGAGTGAGATAGCAGAGAGCCCATTCATTGTCCCGGGGCGGGCCCGACTATTTTAACGTTGCGTTTGTGATCCAGCCAAAGCCAAATATAGTCGTAGACAGGTATTTTTAGCCGTACGGCGTGTCCCCTTCTTCATCCGCCTAAAGCGACCTGTGCGATATAGGATACAATGAAGTGAGCCCCGGCTCCAAAATCAGCACACTCAGTGTTAACCTGTTATTCAGTAGAGTAGGGCATAGTTTTACAGTCAGCTGATACACGCGTCAAACCCAGAGAGAAACAAGCTGTCACCGCTCACAGCTTCTCTCTCTAGTCGGGGACGAGGCTGGAAAAAGCGGGAAATGAACAGACCGTAGACCCGAAGATGTAGAACCTTCGTTTCGCCAAGCAGACTCATGCAACAGGTTTGTGAATGGGATGAAGGCTTGTAAGCTTCGCACAGCAGCGCTGCTTCCTCCACACCAGCTACCGGGGATAAAAACAAACTGTAGTCAGGATACACTTCTGCTGCAGAAGAAGTTTTTGTATTAAAGGCGACAAGTTATAAGCTAAAGGCAAATACAGCCGTGAAAGGATAGTGTGCAAGTACACTCGGTAAGCTAACGCGAACCTGTCTTCCCCGGGAAATCCCTCTCCATGTGTTACCTTGTTTGAAACACCACAACATACTATGCCCCGACTTGTCCCAGTTTATCTCATTCAAGTGTGCACTGTGATGTGCAGAGTGGCCAACATTCCAGTTCTGCTAAATTAGTGTGTAACATGCTTTGAAGAAGAGTGAGTGGTGGTTAATGCTGGAGAACACTGAGGTCAGTCCCACATGCCAGGATCAGCTGCAGGGCATGCAGATCACATGCCACCAGGCCCCAGCTGACAAACCAACCTCTTTGAGTGACAGTGCATTAATTTGTCATTTGAAATGTCCCCCTTTAATTCACATTTTCACACAAACAGTTGTCAATCGGTTGTATTGTTTCTGTCATCTGATGGGGCTGAACACTGATTTGGTGCATTCATTGCAGGTTGAACATTACACCTTTCATGGATAACTTCACATTTCTTGAGCCCTCTGATGTGGTTCTTATCTATTTGTCTTGTGCCGTCTTCTCGGGACAAGTTTCAATACATTTGATTGTTAAGTTGATTTAAGTCCATCCCATGGGCTTATTAAAGCATATCCTATAGGCATAGATCACAAGTTTTTCTTCATGTGCGTGCTGTTCTTCCTCTTTTCTCTTTTAACGCGTGTCACCCAGGGTAAGAACTTAAAAAGGGATCATTTATTTGATAAATGGGGCTTTCATATTCCCATTATTAATGTACATTTTTGCTCATTGTACATCAATGCCTTTATTGTTTATGTTCGCTGTCAGTATCTACGCCTGCTTTGGTCATTTACGGTAAACTGGGTGAATAATGGATCATTTATCTATAAAAACAGGGCCTTTCTAGCCTTTTATCGCTCATCAGCTTCTCTGTTTGTCTCCAGTCTTCCCCTTTCCTTTGTGTTTCACCTGCAGTATCTCTCCCGCTCTCTTCCTTGCTGGTCATTGTATCAGCTGCCTTGGCTGGGACCTCACCATGGTGACGTGTAATCCAGATCAATCTGCTCTCTTATTCCGCCAGACAGGGAAGGGATTAGAGATTATGACCGTATCCTTTTAATAGAATTTGACGTGTGGGTAATTAACTGCGTCTACCAGTGTCACGTGTCATGTGATTCATTCACAAAGATACACAAACACAAGTTCTTGTTGTTGTTGGCTGTTGTGATTGGTTTGATTTACATTAATTTCCTTGGAGACTCACCCTGCCTCTAACACTAACCGATACAATCTTAACCCCAAATTTAATATAAACCTAACCATCATTTTAACCATATATACAAATCTATAAGATAAACTTGCATTAACAATTCCACAAGTTAAACAAATATAAATCTTGATATCAAACACTTTGTTCTCCATACCATCTGTTTTTTGTCGCCATGCAATACTCCTTTAAATCTGCTGCATTTATTCAATCACCTTTGCAGTTTTACAAACAGGAAAAGGGAACAATCAAAATGAGCTCAAGACAAAGTAAATCCCATCTTCTCATTGAAATTTGCTTGACATTTCTCTTGCTTTTTTTCAGGGTAAAGAGTTCCACGCAAAGCTGGCAAAGCCAAAACATCTCGGATGAATGTCGAGAGCCTCTTTAGAATCCCTATTTACTGCCAGACAAATTAAATTGGACAAATCAAATGAATTATTTTTGTTCTAAAACTAATTATATGCCCATAAATAATTGCAATGACAGGTTGACTGTCTGCTGCTCTGTAAACCTCTGCAGGCTTGTCAGAGTTGTCAGATTTATGACAGGAGTCCTTTGCATAAAACGCTCCTCTGTAGGGCATCATGTGACAGTTGTTGGAGCGCAGCTGTAGTGTATCCAGTGGCGGAGCATCTTGATGCTTCCGTACAGAGCTGCTGGTGGGCATATTGCACCGAGACACTCTGAATTCTGGCTTATCACAAAGCAGAAGTGAAAAGTGATTGTGTCAGTTTGAATGAGCTCTCTATGTCTACGGCCAAGGCACCAGCACTCAGCGCTCTGGTGACATTGGAGAAAGAGGAAAGCAGAGAAACAGAGGAAGGCTTTTATCTTCATGTCACCAAATCTGCTTCAACTGTACGTCAGAGTGCAAGCGAGGACGGGAAGGGGCGGAGGTGCGGGGGAGAGGATTGCTGGCGCAATGGCAGGGTGCTCAATGGTTGCATTCTTCCTTTTCTGTGGCCACACACACACATACACACGCACGCATGCACACATGCACACACACACACAGCTACACCAGGGGGATTCCCCCCGGGAGTACCCAAGTGAAGTAATACAACCCATCACTGCCTTATCACACCAGTGCCCAAAGACAGGAGAGAGGAGTGTAGAGAGGTGTTCCATGAGCCACGGCACAGGAGGTGTACTGTATATCACTCGGGGATTGTGGTCCATTATGTGATGTTATCATGATGTGTTTTTACACTTTTTTTTTATGTGCGTGTGTGTGTGTCTCGACTGAGAGAGAGAGAGAGAGAACGGTAATACGCAGCAGCTTGTGCGTAATGTTCTGTAGTTTCCCTCGCTTGTTTGATGGCAGATTTATCACTTCTCTTATTATTACCCTGCAATGAAATTTAACAGCATGATTCATAGCCTTGTGTAAATTTTGGAGAGTGTGTTTTGGAGAGTGTGTGGCAGTGTGAGTAGAACCCAGCCCCTTTGTTTGGCAGCACATTTATCTGTGGTCTATTGTGCATGTGTTCATGTGTTTATGTGCAGTATGAGGCCTCCTCCATGCATTCATACTTTTCTCCTCAAGGATGGAGCGATAGTTTGCATGGTTACAAAGACCTGTGTGTATGTATGTATGTGTATATATATATATATATATATATATATATATATATATATATATATATATATATCCTTCTGCATTTATGCTGTAAAGTGCACGCCATCTTATGTGCACGTGTGTGGATTCAGGGGAGTAGACATGGTGGCTTGTTCTTATCAGTGTCCTTATGCATGTCACTCTCTTTACATCAGTTAATACATATTATAGACAGAAGTATAATTTTAATGATATAAATAAGTAAATGATATCTTGACATGATTTAACATTGAACCTTTAGGGCGGAATAGAAGCTTTGTATTATTATTCTCATGACATAAAGCTGCTTATCAGTTCAACTGGCTTGACTCCTTTTTAATAAGTAGTATTGTGTGTATCTTGTCTACACCCTGATCCTTGTCTACACCCTTCTGGGTATACTGGCAGACAAAGCAGATATCTCCATTATTAGCCAATCTGCAGTTATGTGCTGGTGCGGAACGGTTGACAGTCACAGACAGCGTTCAACCAAATGGGTGACAGAAGTCGTTCCATGTTTAATGAGCTGCTGCAGCAACAGTAGATCAGTAATTACCAGAAAGAGTGGTGGTGTGGGCTTTGGAGCGTTGATGGATGAGGATACTAGTCATGTCAGTTACACAAAGAATCAAACAGAAAGTGAGGATCCCACATAGGTGAAGGTCCTCTCATAATGACTGTTGAAAACAACTTGATCATCAGTACATTACCCCGATGTATGTCTTCATCCACTTGCTTATTGTTACTTCACATGGATGATGCAAATTGACTGTATGTGGAGAGTTTAACACTAGACATTTTTTTCTTTTCATATTCATTTGTTAAAGTGAAAACGTTTTTCCTCTGTGCTCCTCTTGAATTCAAGACATGTAGATACATGCATGATCGCAATAAGTTTGGAAGCCAATTGTGGTCCAACATGCAACTTGCGAGTAGAAGACATGAAGAGAATAAACCTTTTTGGGGAAAACCATATCAGACACAAATTATTTTTCCAATAATTCTTTAAACCCATGATGCTTTAGATATTGAGCAATCTCCGAATTAAAGCATTGAAGCATTTTGAGCACAGGTGTTACTGCTTTTGAACTTTTTGTATTCCAACTCTGTCTGGTTTTCAATAATGATCTTGTGTCTATGGTCAAGCAAGTATTCTTACATTAAAAAAGAAAAATCTTAATGATCAATACTGTTGCACCTTCCAATCAGATACAGCCCCTCTCTTGTTATGTAAGGTTACTGGAAAGACTAATTGTCACTACTGTTAAGCTTACAACTTAACTACCAGTGGTGAATTTAAGAGTGTGTGGGTGAGATTTGTAAGATAGTTTGTGGAAATATGTGAACAGTGGGCGTATGAGTCACCTTGGTGTAGGCCGGTTGTTTAAAGGCCATTTTGAAGATGTCAGAAACAGGAACATTATCAGTGTATATGTGTGTGCAGTGTGTGTGATGAGCGTCTGCCATTTGAGTTAAAAAAAAACCATTGAATTCCCCCTCTTAGAGTGTTTAGATCGAGATACCAGACAACAAACAAGCAGAATCTCCTCGTGGCTGAGATTCACTTGAAAAGACACAGTGACCAATGCAGCAAGTGATGGAGGATTACCCAAATATGTGGAGTCTATGAATATACTTAATAGAAAACATGCTGCAGAGGGCCGGCAATAACACCGTGGATGCTATTTTTATAGTTTGGACATTTTGGCTGAATGCAAAAGTTTGTAAATGTATTTGAGTATTTGTATAAGTGTGAGAAGCAGTTGCCCTTTAGTAAATCACATCTGGGCCCTGCTTTGGGGAGACACTTGCCACCTGGCTGAATGCCCTGCACACCTCCATTAGTTTCACCTCCGCTCATTCCACTCCCACAACTTCAGCCCAGGTATCTGCCTGACAGCTCATAATTGCATTTCAGGCTTACTTTGTATAAAGAAGTGATGACATTTTGGTGGCTGAGTCAGTGTCTTCGTCGCCCTTCAGATATTCAACACTTGAGCAGAATGTGTGTGTGTGTGTGTGTATTCTGTGATTTTTAATCTGCGTAGAGGGTCTAAATATGTGCTCGGTGTTTGACGCTTTGCTGTGGCTCAGAGTAATGTCATTCTGGGTCACACACTGACCACACGGGCATGTGCACACACGCACGAACGCATGCATGCACGCACACACACACGCATGCACGCACACACACACGCACACACACACACACACTTACAGATAAACAAGTGGTTGCATTTCTGCATGAGTCACAGTCGTGGACAGAGGTGGAACGTTTCCTTGTTTGGGCTATTCCCTCCTGCTGACACTTTTGATACTTTCGTGAAGTATCTGATGTGTTTCTAATGCTGTCAACTTGTAGTGGACAGTGGTTTCAGGTCATACATGCTGAAAATAGACACCCTGACCCTCCCTTTCTATTTGCTCATCAACAGAACCACTCATCATTTCCTCTATAAATTATATATATATATATATATATATATATATATATATAGTTTTATTTTCCTCTTTTCTTTTTAAATTGAAAAAATAGCAATGCAAGAGAATATTGCTTAACATAGTAATACTTATTACTCCTTATAATACCACCATTACTGTTACTACTACTACTACTACTACTACTACTACTACTACTACTACTACTACTACTACTACTGCTGAAACAGTTCCTACTGTTTTTGTGATAATATTCTTGCTGACGTAACTTGTCCTACTCTGCTACAATACTTTAAAATGGCAGCATTTATGTTTCATATGTAATCCGTCATTACAGGTGAATATTTAATACTGATGAAAACTACTTTTGCTGCTTATAACATACATGCATGCTTTTTACAACAGAAAAGTGGACACATCATGTACAGTTTTTGTGCATTTTACATAGAGCTGCAACAATTTAATTAGTTGATTGAAAGAAAATTATTTGTCACCTAGTATAGTAATTGAGCTAAGGTTTCAGTCATTTTTCTTTTTTAATCATTGCTGGTTTCAGCTTCTCGGACATTATGATTTGCTCCTTGTTTTTTTAAATCATAAATGATAGTAAGTCAAATCATTTTGATCTTTTGGCTGTTGGTTACAGTCCTAGTTTACATTTTTTAAGGGGGAAAATGAAATTGCAAAACTTGCCTCTCCTCTATTACCTCCACTGGGGTGCTCTTGAGCAAAACATTGATCCTTCAACTGCTCTAGTTTAGCTGCTGGGCGGTCATCGGATCAGATTGTGGTTGTACTGGGCCGCCTCCGGGTGTGAACGTGTGTAAACCCATGAACAGGGTGTTTTTTTAAAGAAAAGAGAATGTTTTTTTTTTTTTTGCAGTATTATACCACGTTTTTGCTCAAGAGATTACATCATCACAGTATATGTTTGCATATTAATTGTCAGCTGTTTAAAATATCAGGACTGGTTGACTTTGCGACACTGACTAATCAAACTAATTATCTGTGTTTCTAATACATAGACCTTTATTGAGACCTTCATTCATTTATTTTTCAATTATACATACAAGAGTTAATAAATACTATCAATGCTACAAGCCAAGCTTCAATTAAATCTCTTCCTCACAGTGTATGAATGAAATGCTTGGAAAGCTGTGCAGAGTCTATTGTGAATGAGACGTAATAAGTTTAGGCTTTATAAACTTCAGGTATTTGCAGCAGAGCTTAAAGAGAGGGAACAGCAAATGTTATCTTGTAGGTAGGAACCTGTCTGATCCTGTCTTTGCCTCTGGCTGTGTGTGAGTGTGCACAGTTGTATGTGTGCGTGGGTGCTTGCATGTTCATGTACTAAAACGTTGCACGTTTGTTTAGGCGTTGACTCACTAAGTTTCATCATTTGATTTTCAAACCCATTACCCTTTGGTATTTTTTCTGGTGTGGGCGGATGGGATTAAAATAATAATACACAATAATACATGTCAAACTAGGGTCACACTTTTACCCTTTAAATGTTGTAATAGTTTAAGGAGGGGTGACCTTTGGGACCCACAGGTACCAACTGCAATCAGATTATTTTGTTTTTGCAGCAGGTTTTGGTTGCAAATATTTAATTTTCTTTCTTCAAACAAAACTTCTAAGTGCTGAGTTCAACAATGATGAGATGAACAACAATGAACAGATGACCTAAAGGTTTGAATCTTTAATGTGTTTTGTAGATTAAAACTAAATGGTTATGTGCAGGAGAGGAAGGGAGCAAAGAGGCGTACTGTGTACAAATCTTCCGAAAAAAAGAGTTATCAATAATATCAGACAAACAAGAACAATAAGAGAGGTAAAATACATTACAATACATATATTTAATAAAAGGTAAAACATAGTCTATTTCCTGATATCCACCGTGTATATTTAATTAATTAGTCATAATTAACATATAACACCTAATGATACAGTGTATACACTGAGTGTCCGTGAGTAACCTCATGCAGTCTTCTCCAACGATGTCCTCTTGTAAGTTTTAAGTGGCAATGTCTGTTAAGTCTCTATTTATGGCTGAAGGAGGTAACACATTGGTGATTGAGCCCACTGATGAAGGTATTGCAATGTTTACAATATTACAAACTGAGCTCTCCAGACTGCTAAACTCTGAGCACAATTCGACTGTTTTCCCTCAAATAGAAATTCTAAATCAAGCTGGACTGACATTTTAAGGATTACCACTTTATCAATATTTAATTACTTGTTCTTTCTTGTTGGTTATCGTGTTTATTACACTAAAAGTCCCTGTGCTACAGCGTGATACCAGCGGCGGTTTGTTTGTGAATAACATCTTATGGGTTGCACAAGAGGATTCATTATGTTGTTTAAGTTGGCGTCACTTGAGCCTTGACCTTTTCTTTTCAAATGTTCAGCCCTTATGATTCACTGCATCTCAAATATGACATTTAAATTTCATGTCCTTCTCACGAAACCCGGAGCTCAACAATTACCTGGATACGGGAATCCAACATAGCATATCATGGATAGTACGTGGGCACGAGTAATAAATCCCAAACCACCCAAGGGTGCCATTGTGATTCCCGGAAGCCACTATAGTGCACAGCGAGAGACACTCCCAGAAAGTTACATAAGAAAGATGAGAGTGGAGAATCACACCGTCTTCCCTGATGTCGGGCTGCATACCTGAAGAGCAAGTATTCACGTGTGCCGCTCCCCATGACTGGAAGTGCTGACAGAGCCCCAAACTGTTAACATAATATGTTGCTGATGTCAGACGTTCAGAGGGAGTTCCAGCATCTGATTGTATAATTTTCAGGAATATTGGTCATCGAAAATCAGTTTCACTGTTCGTAAGTCTACATCCAAACGCCCACCTGCTTGTGTAAGGACAGTCTTAGAGAAATTATAGAGGGGATAAAAACATCATCATTTGAACATGTATTGCAGTGTCCACATAACAGAGCTCCATAACAGGGCTGGTGGTTTTTGAGGCTCACGGTTCTGCCAAGTCTGAGACCACCAAGGTCCTGCTTTTTCTGTTACATATAGCCTACGTAATGCCCATTGCAATCTGCCTGCACTGATATCCAGACAGGGTGTGATTGCAATCCTGAGATCTACAGCTTAAAGCCACTTGGAATTGTGCGTGCAACCATGATTAGAACCCTAGAACTTTATAGCTTCTTTAAAAGCCACAGATGTTACATAGCTGCAGACAACTTCATTGTAATATTACTGTACTCTGCAAGTCAGCAGTGTATATGTGAATTATCTGTGACGGTGACAGTTGGAGGGACAGCAGCTTTAGCTCTGTTACTGGGACGAGGGAGACAGCAACCCTCCCTTCCCTCTCTGTTGAATAATCTGCTTACTCACCGGATGTGATTCACCTAACTAACTCTGTTACAGAGAGAGGGTTCTGCTGGCTAAATGTTTGCTCAGTAATGTTGTGTAATGTTAGGAAAGTTGTGTGCTTGTCAGATAAATAACTTCATTCGAGCCTCAGTCTGGCTGGCTGCTGTGCTGCTTTGAAATCCTCATCCAATAAGTGGCTGAGGGGTCATTAGAAAAGAGTGACGTTATTGCTTTAGATTACACCGTGACTGCAGAGAATGCACAGTTCTGATTGGCCGGTCAGTGTGCTTGGCTCTAATGTGGTTTATAATCGTAATCATCATTCTCCCACATGTTGTTGAGGAACATTTATTCCAAGATTGACACGTTGACCCAGAATAAGACACAAACCATAGTTACCATGATGCACATGTTTTGATTGCTGTAAAGTGGCTGCATTGTCAGATGGATTATTTAATTCAACCCATGCAGTCATGAAAAATAAAGTACTCTGTGTCAACTGGTATTTTTTGGTTACAGCACAGATCATCATGGATTGTTCAATAATCAAAGGTGTGCTTGTTTTCTAGAAGACTCCACAGGATCCACCCTGATAGGCATTATGTGTACTTGAGGCCTAAATTAAGTATTAATACATATTGCTCCTCATAAAATATTTGCAATGCCATTTAAAGAAAAAACACTTTTGAAAACGCGTCTAAAAACCTTTTCAAGCACGTTTCTATGATTCACGCTCTCTTGTGTTTCTTGGTGGGTTGTCTTTGTCTTTTATTGCACGCAGCTACACATTTGAGTTTTTCTTGATCGTCGTCGAGAATGTGTCTCGAGTCACAAACGTCCCCATGTGTGAGTGCTTCGGAAAACAGGAACATTCTTATCAAAATATCGCTCCTCAGCGCTCCGATAATGGCCTAAAACACCACAGGGTACCTTTTGATTAACTTTTTATTAGTGCTGTCAAACGATTAAAATATTTAATCGCGATTAATCGCATTTATGTCATAGTTAACTCGCGATTAATCGCAATTAATCTCATTTTTTTTTTTGTGCATTTTAATGCTCTTATCAACATGAAAAAGTGGATTGGCTTGCTTTATTTTATTGAAAAACAACTGCCAAACAGGGTGGTACAAAATAAAATCACTGCACATTTCAGGTAAACAAGGGTTTACAAAAGAGTGCACCAGGCATGAAAACGGGTCAGGGGTGAAAAAGGTGAGAAGGATATTACCCCTCTAGGGGGGTCCGGGGGCATGCTCCCCCGTAACAAAATTTTTAATATTCCATATTTTAAAGCATCAATCTGATGGATTTTGAGATGCATTTTTTGCCAACCTGGGGAGAGCTGGAGAAACTTAACTTCAGCCATGAGTCAAAAATGATTATGGCCTCCTTACTAAGTAGTATGCAAGCCATTTCATGCCAGCCTGTCACTGGGTCTAACATTTACAGTATATGAGGCACAATGTGGTAAGGGAGAGCATGGCTGCCTTTGTTAGCATCATTTATATCTTTGATGCAGAGACTGCATCTGGTGAATCCCTGCCTGTTGATTTTGGAGAATACATCTCCTAGACGAAAGGACACCTCTTGCCCTTTTATTGAGACCGTGCCTTCCAGTTTTAGCCACGACCAGTTCCAGCTGCATTTCAATCCAGCATCCAGCTGTTTAACAATGGCTGCATCCTTCTCCCCTAACACACTCATTCTGCAAAAATAATGTTTGTATTAGTGTTAACTTCTAGTTTAGCCTTATTCAGACCTGCCAACCTTGATATATAACCTATATATTGATAAGTCATTAAATACTCGTCATGCATTATATTGCATTGCATATAATGTGTGCTGGTCAATTAGTCTAAAATTAATTTTAGACTAATTTTTACCAGCGTACTTTGACGTCAAAATGCGTATCCGCTACGCAAATTGCGTACAGGTTGGCAGGTCTGCTTATTGATAGAACGGTGGACCACTTTACCTTCTGCCTTGTCAGTCCCCTCACCTCAAAATCTACCTCCTCAAAAACGGTAGCGTTATGCCGTGTGAACACGGCATAAGCTAATAATTTTCCACCGGAGCTTTAGCTAGCTGGCTAACGTTGCGTTCTCTCCTGCTGTGTTCAATGTGTTCACTCTCGCTCCCTTCTGGCACGCGCACCTGTTCGCAGTTCACTGAATATCATTCATTTTGCCGTATCGCGCTCACCATTCATTCATTTCAAACCGTAACGTTAGCCTAGCTTCCAAGCCCAAACGCCGTGCCTATTGTTTTGCTTCCGGTTGAGCTACATCCGGCGTGGTGCTCGCGGAATTTTTTTTTTTTGAAAATTTTTAATGCGTTAACGCCGTTAATAAAAAGGACGGCGTTAAAATTGGTTTGCGTTAACGCCGTTAATAACGCGCTAATATGACAGCACTACTTTTTACACATAAATATTTTGTCTGAACATGGCATCATACACGGCACAAGTCTCTTAGACAGTTGCCAGACCAGACTCGGGTCAACGGCAGGTCTTGACTTCAGACTGACCCACTTAGCTGATGCCAGCCGCCTCCTCCTCCTCCCCCGCAACGCCTTCACCATCACTGTCGCCGTTCCACTCTCCTCTCCCCTTACTCTTTGTTCCTCTCTTGCTGTCTCCGAGTACGCCCTCCTCTCTCTGCTGCCCTCTCTTTAAACTCAGCACTCAGTCCTTCCTTCTGCTCTGTCTTTCCTCTTCCCCTCTCCTCTTTCCCTCCTTGTGTTCCTTCGCTCCATGAGAGGGAACTTCCACTGCAGCTTCTATCCAGGAACAGGCTTCCACTGTGGAAACACAGCTACATAACGCTGCTCCGGTTCACTTTCCACAGCGCGCAGGGGAGGGGGAGCCGGGCTCTATGTCCATGCACACATACACGCACACGCATCTCTTTTTATTTTTTTACTCACACCTCGCTAATGAACGACTTTAATCTTTTGGTTGCATCATATCCTTTTTCTTGTTACCTTACAAGTAATTTCTAAAAGCATCTGGCAGCACATGATTTGACAGACATTAGAGAAAGATCCCTTTTTATCTCACCGTCCATCATTAGCAGCACTCCTATTCAAATTATACTCTAACATCCAGCCGACATCTGAAGCGAGGGCAATATGCAAAGCAAAGGTCTATATCGGACTGTGTGCGTATTATTTTTGATCTTCTCCTGAAAGACACCTGCTATAATTGGATACTTATCAGCATTAATGGATTAACAAGACATGTATGTATCAGCACCGCACACACACACACATACACACACACACACACACACACACACACACACACACACACACACACACACACACACACACACACACACACACACACACACACACACACACACATGCGTACACACCCAGGAAACACAGGACGAGTCATCGTATTCAAAGGTAACTAGTGGCGTAAAGCAGTAGCCATGAACTCAACAATAGCCATGACCAGTAGCCATCTTTGTGTCTGTCAGAGTGTGTGTGTGTGTGTGTGTGTGTGTGTGTGTGTGTGCGTGAGCATGTGTGTGTGTGTGTGTGTGTGTGTATACAGGCATATGTGGCTGTCAAAGATGCCTTTCCATACTCATGATATTCCTTTCCCCCATGATCTGGTCTTCATACTGTATAAGGTATGCCTGGGACCTATATAATTATTGGCGCTTTAAGTTTTTGTGTGTGTATCTGGAAAGCTTGTGGAACTGCAATTGTGTGATTGTATGTGAGTGTATGTGTCCGTGACGCCTTGGAAGCTCTCCTGGCCACGGCTGTGGAAATGCTCCACTGCCCCACTCTGCTCAGTGGGGACAGTGGTGGAGAGGGAGAGGGATGAGTGGGGAGTGGGGCCTCTGATGGTTGGATGAAGAAGAGGAACTGTTAAACTGCGGCACTGCCAGAAAAAACAGTGGCTAAATGAGAGGGGAAAAGTTGTGCTTACTTCAATCTTTTGTAAACCAGAGCCCCTCTGTTTTCACTTGGCTGCAATGTTTAACTTGATGTGATGGGCTTATGTCATGTCAGTTTACTTTGTTGCTGCTTGCTTTTTAGTTTTTTGACTGTTGAAGCTTGCACACAGTGCCCCATGCGTTATTGTCAAAACAAGCAAATCAGACTTTTTTCAAATAGCTGTCAAATATGAGTTTTATTGGTCGGTCCATCGCTTTGGTCCAGACTGAACTATTTCAACAACTATTTGATGGAATGCCTTGACTTTTGGTCCAGATTTCCATGGTGCCCACAGGATGAATCTTAATAACTTTGGTGATCCTCTGACTTTCTCAAGGTTCTCAACCTTTTTTGAGTGATGTACCCCCTGTGAAATAGTTTTTCAGCCAAGTACCCCCTAACCAGCACAAAACATTTTGGTTGAAAAAAAGATGTAATACACAGTGCTGTGCCATCAGGGTCTGATTTAATATAGAATATATACAATTCAGTTCATGCACTATTAAATTACTATTTTGAATGACATTCCCTCAGCTATACTTTGTGTTTAGTGCTAATTAGCAAATGTAGATATCATATTAACAGGAGATACTAAGATGGTGAAGATGGTAAACAAGAAACATGTTAGCATGCTGATGTTAGCATGAAGCTTAAAGCACTGCTATACAGCCTCACAGAGCCGCTAGCATGGATATAGAGTCTTTGCGTTGGTAATATACACTTCGAAATGGCAGTTGAGTTTTTGTTATAGCTTGATGATGGCTGCTTTGTGTACACTAGAGGACAGTTTGTTATATTAAAATATTTTCTTTATTATGACGGTCTCAAAATTGACATCATCTTATCTTTGTGAGGCTAAGATTGTTACATTTAAATTTGAAAATGTAATTTTAATTTAAATTGTCTTTACCCTCTTTGTACAGCCTTATAGTAGCCTTATATATATAATATATTCATATTATTATGTATTGTTCTATAACTTTCTGTGTGTTTACATTATCTACTGTACAATATTTGCTTAAAGTCTTGTGGCAAGTCATATGACAGCGCCCCACTGGCATGCAAATACACATTTCCGTGGGCTATTTTGAAAGTCACAAATTCATATATTTCAGCGTAGTGTATTTCTTTGTGTTCAGGCATACGTTTGCCTTCTGTATCAGAGGGGCTGTCCTTACTTTGCAAATGGGAAGTCCCGTTTTGAACTGTGTCCTGTTACATATTTGCATGGTGGGTGCAGGCTGTGTAATAGTATGTGCTAGTTCACTGCATCAACCTGCCTGATTGAGTGCTTCTCTGACCCTCTTCCTGTCACTAATATACCCATAGATTAGGCGCTGTCAGAGAGTCTGTGCTGTGCCTCTCTCAAGTTTTCTCTTTTGTTTCCCTTTGTACATTAGACAGGAATTCATACTGAGAGGCAGCATGTATGTGTGTGTAGATGAGTGTGTGTCTTACTTGTAGTGGAAACTCTTTGGGAATCTGTGCCATGGAATGTCTGGGCAGGATTCCCTCTTTTCCCCAGCGGAGCTGACTATTCACACACGACTATCTGTACGCAACATGAACACGTAGCACAGCAAAGCATGGAAACACATTGTCCATTTGTGAGGACACAACCTCATTGCACAGTTCATGAGATCTGTGCTTTTGGCTGCTCACTCAAAATTTTTATTTACATGAGGATGTGTTACCAAATCACTAAAACATAAACTACCTCTGTCTGTCCGTTAAGTCTGCTTTTCCTTTTCTATCTGACTTTGGACTTCTTTGCTCTTCCTTCACTGGAATGCAACTTCAGCTTGACCTTGTGACTCATCTCTCCCACGCTGACCACACCAGTGCTGTCTATCCTATACAGACGCACTGCTGACCTGGACTCTCATACAGCACATGCACGCCAACACACACTGTTGCGTCACTCTCCTCTGGTGTGGCCGGTAACTACGAGACAGCTGTTCCTGCTTAGATGTCATGTCAGCCATGATGTCAGAGCTTTGTTGTGTGTGATTGGCTGACGTCTAAGTGCATCCTGTGTATGTGGGAGGTACCATGTGGGCGACTGTCGCTCGCTCTCTGTGCCACAGAGAGTTGTGGTTGAAATGGTCAACTGATCTGCGACCTCGTTCCCTACAGTAGGACATTTATGTCTTTCTTGTCACCGCAGTGTAAACATGTGTGACATGGGGGCAAGTTACGCATCTTCAGATACACTACAATTAACATATTGCACTTTAAAGTTTAACCTTAAAGTTGAATTATGCTTGGTATCAGGTTCATAGGACATCATAGTAGACATTTTTGGAACTGACCTAACATGGACCAAAGGAAAAATAAAATGAACCCACCACGCCACATTTGTTTAAAAATAAAGAGACCCGATCTGAAAGGGACTCAGATGGTGGATCCGAACAAACCCAAATAGAAAAGGAACTCCAATAGTGGCAGTAGAAGGACCTAAACAAATTGTAAAGTGATAGCGAGTCCATTCGGATCCACTAGATATATTTTACACACAGACCCAAGACCATGCAATAGGACCCTGCTTGACCTCCTGGTCCTGGGTCAGATCTCCATTACTAGGAACCAAGTGGACCAGTTACAACCTCTAATTCATATCCTAAGCTTTATATTAAAGGCAGTTTTGATCTGGGTTTTAAAAGGATCAGTCGTAGATGGTGTGGCAGTGTGGCAGCAGGAGCTATTTTGAGAAAAAGCTCATTTTGTGGGTCAGGCATTTGTGTGAAACACAAAAAAATAGACAAAAGTGTGTCATTCACTTATTTAAGAAATATGGATACTGGATTAAAATTGTGCTTCAGTGTGTGTGTCCAGTCATGGTCACCATGGTGAAGTCCTACTAAAAATCGTCATGACAACTCAAGCCATCGACAGCCATGTTGTAAGCCAAAACACGTAACTGTCTCCTACGCATCAACACCATTCACACATGCACTCATGCAAACGCTTGCACACACACAACAAAGACGCCTACACGCACAACGACGTATATGCCAGATTCAAGCGTCAAAATAGAGTTACTTGTTGATGAGATAAAATTAGCGTGTTGTTTACTGCTCAGACGGATGTAAGACATGAGATGAGAGGTTGACAAACGCCAAAATATAAATCCAAAACTGAAAGATGGTGATTCTGAAATATTTTCAAGTGAATAAGGTTGATGTCATTATGTGTGTCTTTGAGAGAGAAGCACTGGCAGTGTGTGCCCGAAGGTGATTCCACCCTTGGGGCTCTCACCACCAGCTCACCCCAGTTACCTCTAAACACACACACACACACACACACACACACACACACACACACACACACACACACACACACACACACACACACACACACACACACACACACACACACACACACACCCTGCCTCCGGAGCGTACACTGCTCGAATCATCCATTCCTGTATCTGACCCATTTTCCTGTGTACACTGTGGACGCTGGTGAGCGGTCCTACCACCCACCCCTCCTTGTTTCCACTGGGGTGGAAAACACCACTGGAGTGGGAAAAAGAGGAGAGTGGGAGGACATGGGTAGTGGAAGATGAGCTTAAGGGGGGGAGGAAAGTATCAGGGTGAGTGAGTGCGTCCGTAAACCCCCCCAGAGGTAACCTGCAGGGTTGTGGTAAGTGTGTGAGCGTGTTTTTATGTGTGTTTGTTGTGGAAGGTTAGAGTTGGTGCTGAAAACATCCAGAATCAGAATCAGAATCAGAAACCGTTTATTTGCCAGGAATGTTTTCACACAAACGAGGAATTTTTTGAGGCGGAAGGTGCATACATTGGACATGGACATGGGACGTAAGACGAGACAAACAACAATCAACAATCAACAATCAACGAAAACAACAGTGCAATTGGTATTAAAATATGTGTAAGATAAGCAAGTGCTCAGTCAACAGATACGTTAATGTGAATGTACGTTAAAGTGACATGTGTATTTAAGTTAAAGTGTATGTTAAAGTGACGAGTGTTTAAGTATGCGGTGTGCAGAGGAGTGAATGGTAAAGAGAAATAAAAAATAAAGAAGAGAAAAAAAAAGAAAGAAAAAGAGTTAAAATTAAAAATTAAAAATTAAAATAGCTGGGGGTGACAGAGACAGTCAGTGGGGGACCCGAGCCCCATCCGCCATCTCCCGTTCTTTCTCCCATGCTGTGATGTCCTGCCACATCAGAAACTATTTAGATTTCTCTCATGTCCCTGACTTGTACTGGTATTTTTAGTTGTATTTTAAGGTTTTAGTGTTTTAGTATTTGCTGTATGTCGTCCCCCTATTCTCTTTCCCCACTTTCTCCACTATCACTATCAAAAATATGCATAAAATGCCCCAAAATAACATAAAAAAAACCAGATTTCCCGACTGTTACTTCCTACTACCTTTACAGGTTGAGCTGCAACAATGCTGGATCCTTAACTTCACTTCATGCAACTCTAGTTTCTCTTTGTTAGATGCTCTGTGCCCACTTCTACCAAACTCCACATCCCCATTTTGTGTTTCATGTTTCCTGTTCAAAGTTGAGATACTTGGGTGATGTTATTAAAAACAATTTTTTTAGACTTGTCGACGCTCCCCCACCAGCCACAGGAGACACAGCTGTATTCACAGGCTGAATATTACTACCCATGTTGTGTAAATTTAGACATATGATGAATTGAGATCACTTTGAACACAATAGGCTCGTTCGAGATGAGCCAGTTCTGCGCAGAATCGATCGGCGCGCAATGCAAGCCGGTTAGATTTGTGTCCGACTTGGTCCCGACTTGCTCTGACGTCATGCAGACGTGGTCAAGGATAAACCCACGAGACCAAGCCGGCCGTCGATTTCAGAGTCAGGCGCCGCAGTAGGTCTCAAACGACTGCGTGGCCCAGTGCATGATGGGAAACGCCTGGCTGTCGCCACATCAGAGAGCTGATTGGCTCTTAGATCTGACAGCAAACACCATGTGTTGTAGAAAATCCTTATTTTATGTGTAGTTGTAATACTTAACGCTGGATTGTTGACTATTAGTTAGACTATGTTTAATCTTAAAACATATTTTGTGTGGTTGTTAATACAAAATCATATTCATACAACACACATCAAAACCAGTAGTAATGTATTTCACAGGTAGACATAAAAAGACCAAAGGATGCAGCTACACACACATTTCTACATAAATATATAGTAGACAAAAGTTCGGAACTAACAGGAAGTCATTTTTTCTGTGACTTCCTGTGTATACTTTGAAGGTAGCAGAAAACTGTCCGACTTGATTGCAGTTTCTTGACAACGCCTCCTGCTGTGGCCGCCTGCTCTCGTCTGGATTCCAGGCGAGGCGCAGCTCTAACGAACGAGCCTAATGTCTTGACACAGATCTCCAGCCGTTGGTTTCCACTCATTTTATTACACTATAAAAATCTTCTTGCAGAGACTTGAAAGTTGTTGAGACATGTGATCCATCATGACGAACACTGAGTCGTATTTATTGTTTTGTCATCCTCATGGGGTTGTACAACTTCGAAACAGAACCATTTGGAAAACTTGTTCGCTGGCATTGAAGCGCTTATGGGGAACTCCAACTTCCGACATGAGGTGCCAACAACAACCATTGTAATGCAAGAAACTACAGTATCACACTTGTATCATATTTTAAATGACGTCCATGTTTCCTTATTGTTTCCTGATTCCGCTGGGGTTTGATTTTTCCTGAAAACATTCATACGCAACTTGTGCATACGATGCTTTTCAGCAGCTAGATGTCAGATTGAGGATGTCACAATTTCCTTGAATGCAGTACATGGAGTTTTAAAGTAGTACGTGCTTCTCTATCACCCCCAATCTTTCCTTTTGAAAAAGACACAATGAATTGCAATGGAAATGGATTACCTATAGTATGTAGTAAGTGTGGATCGTCTATCTTAAAATAAATGAAAATCAGGAAACCATTCCAAAAACATATGCTATGCCCTCTTCAACAATATAAAGACAATGTGTTTTGTAGATGAAGGCCTAAAACACGGCGTGGTCCTTGATTGTCGGTCGTAGTTTGTGATAATTTCATTTATTGCTTAGAATAACAAGTCAGCATCCAATGTGTTTTTAAAACCGAAAGTTTTAACTGTATTTATTCTTCCAACACCAGCATTAATCGGGCCTGGTTTAAATGGTAAGACTGGGATCGTTTTCCCTGAACATGATGGCCACAAAGAGACCTGGGTTTGTGGTCCAGTGATCAGGGTAGTGACAACGTCGCCCACTCGAGTCTCACTTGCTTGTTTCATACTGCTACCATGTGATTTAAATGGAAGTGAAAACACCCACTATGTCTTGAGTGCCATGACAATCATGTGACATCAGTATTGCAATGACACAGCTTTATTATCACCTGGTAGTAGCAGGTTATTTCTGCTGATTAGTTGGTTAGGTGGTAATGATTTGATCCTGTGTAGGCATGTCTGCGCACATAGGAAAGAAATGGAGGTTCTTTTTGGTGTTTGTGGCAAGGAAGTGTGTACTTTCACTGTTTTTGTGTGTTCTTCTGTGTGTGTGTGTGTCTCTGTGTGTGTGTGTGTGTGTGTGTGTGTGTCTGTATTTTGTGTATTTGCTAATCTAGAGGTCAGATGGACACTTCCGCTCTAGTCTAAAAATGTACCTTCCATTGCAGCTTGCATCACTTCCTCTTTCTCATGCATGCATGCACTCACAAACATATACATGTAACTTAACGGCGCTTACCAAATTTCCTTATCTGGTATTGCGTGGTAACCATGATGTGTGTGCGTTTGATTGTGCGTGTGTTTGTGAGTGGAAAGTGGTTTGGCGCAATGGCACATTGTGTGGGCTGGGAAACAGCTGGTGGCTCCAATTAACACGCATGGATGCATAGAGTCCTGCGTTACAAAGTGTTACTCTATACAGGATGTACATCATCTACGATTGTGTGTATGCATATATGTACATATACATATACACACACAGTCTGTGTGTTTGTGTGTGTGTGTCATTCAGTGACACACACACACAAACTGAGAAAAGATTGAGAGTTGGAAAGTGGTGTCTCACCACGTGACGTAGGTTTCTGGTGTTTTCCAAACCAAAGAAGTGGAACCAGCAGTGACGAGGATGTGATGTCATCGTCAGGCTTTTTTTTCTTCTCGCTCTAACTGCGGCCCCACGTCTCACACTTACTCTTTTGTTGCTTACTTTTTGTCTGTGTCTATATTTCCGTATCTCTTTGTGTCTGTCTCCGTGCACTTTTTTGTCTGTTTCTCTCTCTGTCTTTATCTCTTGCTTTTCCTCTCGTTGCACGGTAGGGGAGTAGGCGTTCGCTGGCTGTTTTTTTTATTTTTATGAATGGGATGTGTTGTTTACTCTCTGATAGAGCTATTTCTGTCAGCGCTGATGATGAACACATACAGTGTAACTTCCTCCTCTCTCGCCCAGCTTCCACTCATTGGCTAAGGCTGTGCGTCTTTGAGGTTGTGTTGAAAGAGGTTTTTTTTCTTTTTTGTGACAGTACTTGTGTGTATGTGTGCACTAATGTGGGCCAGAGTGTTGAGGGGTCTCAGCAGACCTCTTTTCAGAGATAATTGATAAATCCATCCGGAAAAAAACTGAATACTGAATACTGACAATTAATAATATTTTCCCAGTTACATATTTAAGGTTGGTTGTTTTCAAATTTTCCCTTTTTTTTTTACTGACAAAATTTATATATAGATTTTTAAAGAAGATTGGGTTAAATTGATTTCAATCCAGATTACATTTTTCGGGCTAAACAATGAATTTATATTTTTATTAAAATTGCAATATAGCCGATTGCAATTTTCAACTCGCAGAATATTTGTTTATGGTAAAATATGTGCTGCAGAGATGTCTGCTCTCGAAATCATCTTCTGCAACCTTAACCAAACACACGTTGTTTGGTACAGACACCTGCAAAAATCACACCATAATCATTTTTCAATGAAAATGAGACTAATGATGTGAAAATGATCATTCCCTCTAATATCGCAATTGCAATCATTGCAATTTCAAAATATTTCATTCCTATTCCTAACTAAGGATATACATATGTTTATATATAGTATATATTTCACCCATTTTCATAAAATATATATTAATTCAGAGATTTTTTTTAACTGAATCTGTTCATGTTCATTTTCACATGTATATTCATAACCGTCTTCAATAAATGAATTCATAGCTTTCCGGTTCTAGGTACACTTTTGTCCTTTTAGTTTATCACTCAACTTGATGCTACTCTTGAAATGTTGAGGTATCAGCCCTGTGATTTGCACGTGAGTTAGTAGGTTGCTTCTCCTGCTTACTGAAAGGTTTTGTAAACTGATATTTAATTAGTTTTTGTGCAACCTCATGAGGGAAAGGCCTGAAAAAAATGGCGTACATGTGTACATGCTCGTAGATACACCCTGACATGCTGGAGGGCATTTACGCTCGTCTAAATGGATCTACCACACTTTGGATTAGCATGTGAAGCCTGAGGTTGTATTTCTTGGATGAGAATATCTGAGGACAGGTGCAGTCCTGTACCTAATTACTCATGTAGTGTAAAAAGTGCATGTGTGTTTGTGGTAGTGGTCTGTGTGGGAGGATGTGTTTGATTGATGTGTGAATGAGTGGAGCTTGAAGGGGATGGGGCTTAAACTGACAGGTTGTGTCAGAGAGCGTGGGGGTCATGGTTACCTTCACTTGATCCTTTTGTCACGTGACTTTGATGAAATGCAACGTGTGCAAGTCGAGGCCCCGTGTTAAAATTCCCTGTTGTGTTATGTTGCGTCTTTGGCGGTTCAGATGAAGAGCTGAATGATTAATTAGCATGCCATAAGAGATCTGTGGGAACAAGCCGCACACAGTGTTTAAAAACACAAACCCACACGCACACACACACACACACGCACACACACACACACACACACACACACACACACACACACACACACACACACACGCTCACACAATAAAGCTCTCGATAATCTTATTTTGTATTCTCTATACTGCACACTATTGACTGTTACTCATTCATTATGTTGTGAACATATGCTCTTCTATGTTTATTTGGGTTGTGTGTCCTGTAGAGATGTACAGATAAATGCATTACTATGTCATAGTGTACATCGTAGTTAAACTGAATTTAAGTGTGCTTAAATATATCATTTTATAGGTGAGGAGTTAAAGTTAATATTTGTTTTTTCCCGTGTTTTTTTTTAATAGTGTATCTGCTTCTGATATTTCTGAATATTGAAAATGATAATACAAAATCCTCCCCAATACAATAGAGTTGAACGGAATTTCATTTTTTCAAAGCTCTTTCTACTGAAAAAAATAATCCAGACGAAAACTGTTAATGTGTGGGTCATTGAGAGACCGGGAACACTGTTTCTTTTCAACTTTAATTCAGCATCACACACTGGATTATTTACTGCCAGTCAGACCTGCTTGCAATTTGCCCGAGAGGCCAACTGTCGTACTTCAACCACCAAAAATCTTCTTCTGCCCAAAAATAATTTTCTCCGTATAATATATTTGTATTCATTGTGTATTTTTGCTCAACTTTCCAAGAGTCTAGAAGAGGGATTTTAATTTTTTATGTGCATGATGTCATCCCAATGTAAAGAGAGCTGGATGCCCTTTGCCTTGCTGATTGGTCTCAGTGGCCTCAGTGGCCATTCATGATATGGCAATACAAAAAATTCCCTGCCCCTAAAAAGCATTTTCCCAACCGACATCCATTATAAAATAAATATCTGTATAACTGTTGACAAAAACCTCAAACTTAAAAAAAGTATTCTCTGAGGGCCTTGTGGGAGAAACTAATGTGCACAAGGCAAAAAAACTAACCAAGGAGTGGAAACACTTTTTTACTTATGCACTGGGTAAACAATTTTCATTCAAATGAATGGCCGTCATCCTAAAATCCTTATCCAGTTCTTATAATACATCCATGGGGTATCTTACATTCTGATAAAATCTGCACATCCCAAGAGATAAGTGAGAAAATATGTTTTTAACGCTGAAACACAATTCCTCTTATGCCCTGTTAGAAGTGCTGACACTCTTAGCTGTAAGCTCAGTCAGATGTAAAAATATTTAACTTAACAAACACACAAAGGCTGCAGGGCCACGTTGTGATGTACAGTAGAAACCAGACAGACACTTAATGTTGTGTTTCAGATATCATTACTGTTAATTGGTGATGCATGATTAAATACATGTCATTGTGTTTGATGAACACAATGTGCAAAGTAGTTTCATGAATTCTTTTGGAGCAAGTTCTCTTTCTCTGTCTCCAATGTTTCTTTTGCCAAAATTCAGTATTGACATCTTTGCCTGCCTGCTGTGTGCGTGTGTCTCTCTCTCTCTTGCGCTCTCTGTCTGTCTGTCTGTCTCTGTGTGTGTGTGTGTATGTGTGTGTGTGTGTGTGTGTGTGTGTGTGTGTGTGTTGAACTGCTCTGAGGACGTCCAGTTAGAGTGTTTCTCCTTCAATGCTCTTTCCGGTTGAGGAACAGTAGTTTTTCTGTCGATGGGGCTTATGGATTAGCACATTCAGCATCCCTGCCCCCACTCACTCGCCCACACATGCAAACAGCGCAAACTAGATTCAGACTTTTTTTGCATTGCTCAGGTGACAGAGGGGGGGGACTTTTGAGTTTGAGCATTATTGTGCACATAAGTAATACTAAACAAACCGGACACCAGAATTGTCATATTAAGTACGGAATTAATTTGGTATTGGTTTATACATTGTCGGGATAGTAAGGACAGACACACAGAGAGCTCTTTTAATCACATAGAAACCACAACGCCTCATGCACTGAATTAGAAGAACATGCTGTTCCTTCAAGAACATTGCCAATACTGATACTACAAGCAATCAGAACAAGAGTGGACATGTTTTCCATTTTTGGAAATGAGTTTGTGTCAGTTGCTAAAGTTGTGGGATCAAATTGTATTGAATTACTAAATTCTGTCCTCAAAGGCACAAAGTTAAATCCACACACATATTCAGGATCACAAATGATAAGGGAAGACTATTTTACTAGGTTCTCTGAGAATGACCCCTTTACGGATGGTGATCAGGTGAGTGTAATGTCATCTCACATTTAGTCAAGGATTAAATGTTCTTCTTCTTCTGGGTTGAGAAGCTTCTACCATCTCCAGGCTTGGTTTTAGTGACACACATTAAATAAAGGAAGAGGTATAGAATGGCAGACGGGCTAACGAAATACAGCCATGCCCTTAAGAAAGATTATCTAAAATAACAAAACACAATCTTCTTCTGACAAATGCAAACCCATTTATAAGCAATACAGCAAACTCTAGATCAATTCAAGACACTTAGGTGGTTTGTTGAATGATAGCAAACGTTAGATAGACATTGCTGTATTGGACATTAACAGCTACGTTTTGACATTTTTCATAATCCAAGAATTGTCACTTGTGTCCAGGAAAAGTTATATATGTTTGCTGTAACCTGTTCAGGGTTTAATGGAGTTGGTGATGACCCAAGAGGATGCTGACCTCTGATCCACCCTAATGCCAGAGGAAATGCATTATTGTGATTTATTATTTTATTTTTCATAAAAAGATTTAGACAATATTTTTGTTCTATGTGATCCAAAGTAGAACTTAACTGAATTATGTAATCATGGTAACGGGCACACTTTGTTGGGATGTTCTTGGGCTGTCCCAATAGGATCCATCCCCACACTCGCTAACAACTTGCTTGTTTGGATCCTGTAGGGTAAATTCATCTTTTCCTCTTTGTGTCTTTCCTCTTCTTACTCAGTGACGTCATGCTCCTGTTCGGTGTTTCCGCTGCAGCGGGAAAAGAAGCCAGTCATGGGGTTACAACAGCGACCGTACAGTTAAATGCATGTCCTACTCCAGTAGCTTTACTATACACAACGGGGACACGGTAAGCTGGGGAAGCCCTCACACACACACACACACACACACACACACACACACACACACACACACACACACACACACACACACACACACACACACACACACACACACACACACACACACACACACACACACACACACACACACACACACACACACACATAGCCACACTCACTAATCCAATTAGGACATTAGTTAGTTGCAGCCTGGCCCCGGCCTCTTCGGACAAACGCTGATCCAATTATTAGTTGATGGATAGGCCTGGCAATCCCAGTGTTCCCCAGCGCTAAGGTGATTAAGTGGCACTAGGCCACTGCATCAGGAGGACACCTCATACGCAGAAAGGATTCCCTTGTTATTTTTGTGAACATACACACTGCCTGCCCAGTGAGTCAACAAAGATGAGGAAGAAGCCAAGAAGCCACTTCCACTCAGTCAGCAGAGTTGCAGAGAGTGAACCGGAAACTCAGAGCTTAGCCAGGGCAAAGAGACTTTCCCCTACGCACGGCTCTGTCTACACAAAACTCCTAATCACATGCCAGGAATAGTCACGGACATATAAACTCTGGAAATTATTAACAGGAACACAGGACAATCGACGGATGGAAGACCTTGGGATGCTGCTTTCACCCACCAAACATGCACTCAATTTCCATGTGTCAGAAAACCATTGATACCATTGGTTTCTATGTGTGTGTGTGTGTGTGTGTGTGTGTGTGTGTGTGTGTGTGTGTGTGTGTGTGTATTGTCTGAGAGCCTCTTCATCAAACAACACACCAGAAAGAGGCACACTCCAAACAAGGCCGCAAGTCCAAACAGAGGCTCTTAACCAACACTCACTGCGCAGTGAAGCGCTGCAGAGCTGTTATATTCTCTTTTATTCTCTTCCACACACACACACACACACACACACACACACACACACACACACACACACACACACACACACACACACACACACACACACACACCCTGCATATCGGAGGCTGCATGATTGAGTACAATGGCCTATCCTCTTTTCATGTGACGAGGTGTGCTGTGGATGTTGAAGTCACACACTCATGTGAATATGCCACATAAACAAGCAAAGGTACGCTGCAGGCCGGACAAATATGTCACCGTCCACTTTTGGTGGAAGAAAGCTCATAAAAAGGAGAGTTAGTAATGTCTGCCATGTGTCATGTCAGGTCCTCCCTTATGCTAATGTACCATTCATCTGTGTCATAGACTGATAATGACTCTCAGCGCAGAGAGCCTTGCTGAAGCACTCAGAGTAAAACCCAGCTATCCACTCAGTGAGCTGCTGTCTGTCTGCTTCTGTCTCTTTGTCTCTTTCCCTGTCTCTGTCTATCTGTCTGTCTGTGTTTGTCGGTCTGTCTCCACACTCTCCTCCTGTTTGTTTCCTTGGTCTCTCTTGTCTTTCTTTCTCTCCTCCACAAAATGTCAGGTTGTTCGGACTTACAAAGAAATGACAAACTATTTCACAAATGTACACAATAAACACAACATTTTCCTTTTACTCGACGTCAAACTTTATTATTTTACTTCCTGGATAACAATACATTGAAGGTGTTTACTTATGGTGTGCCAGTAAGTAATTTGTGTTTGTTTGTTCTGCATATTCAGGTGATCCTTATTTTTTCTTTAACTTTTTTATTGTGTTTTTCTTTAATGTTTTTTCTAGGAATGCATCTGTCTTTACATTTATTATTTAACAATTGTGGAAATCAGATTAAGAAATCAAAAATATTTATGATAATCAGGACAAACACTCATTTGTGTTTCTATTTTTTTTTATTTGATTTGTCAATTTGTTAGAAGTACTGTGGTGCATAATCAGCTGCTAATATTTGTGATCAATTTCTGTAACTGGAAGCCTTTCATAGCTGGGCTCGTCACAAGGGGACATTGTTTACTGTAAACTGTGATTTGCAGCAGGCCGCACAGCAACTTTGGGCTGCAGTGGGGACAATCATTTGATTAAGTTAACATTGATTTGAACCAGTGCTGCTTTTAAAATATCTGGGCACTTGTTGGTCCTTTTGTTGCCTAATGCATACTATAGATTGTATGTGGTGAAAACTGCACATGTTTTTTTGTTTATTTATTTCATGTTTATTTTTTTTGTGTGTGTGTGTGTGTGTGTGTGTGTGTGTGTGTGTGTGTGTGTGTGTGTGTGTGTGTGTGTGTGTGTGTGTCTTTCTCTGTTTACCAGGCGGGCAGCATATGCTAGCAGTTGTCCAGTGTGAGTGAACAGCCTGTCTGACGTGGAAAGTGAGGTGAGGAGAGAAACTGAGGTTTCAGCTTGAGGGGATGTGGGGGAATAGCACATAGCCCTGGGGAGGTTTCACGATGTGCAATGTGTGTGTGCGTCTGTGCGTGCGTATGTGTGTTTGCATGTGTGTGTGTGCCTGCCTGAGGGTAAACTAGGGGATGTTGATGCTGATGTGTTCTGATGGACTCTTACACAGACACAGACCCTGCCTCTGACTCACAGACTAGACACACGTATCCCCTGTGGGACAACCCGAGGAACACACACACACACACCTACACACACACACACACACACACACACACACACACACACACACATACACACACACACACACACACACACACACACACACACACACACACACACACACACACACACACATTCATATGCTTGCCAGGTTAGATATCTGCGGGAGCCACTCATGGATCTTGTTCTAGCAGGAGAGAGGGATTCAAGCGGGGAGGAGTGTGGGATCGTCCGGATGTTTGACTGAAATTCTTCCGAGACTGAAGCGTTGCTCTTGAAACATCTCATTGTGTTGCTGTGATTTTTTTTGTGTGTTTTTTATGCAGGGAATTTCTCTGTGAAATTGGATTGGGATTTCTTGGGGTTTCTCGATCACCTCTGGCTCACCCACACTGGCATAAATGTGTGCAAGCACAATGTCTTATTCTGTTACCGCCTCTACTGCCTATAGTGTCGGCCCATGAATAGTTCTTATTGAGCGGCTTTGGGAGTGTGAGGGCGTTTTCTGGGTGCATGGCTGACTTCTCTCAGGGCGCTGACCGCAAAAGTTTAGGATAGTGACCAAAGGGTCCGGGCCTTGATAAAGATGGTTGATGAGGCTAGATGAGGAGTGCAAGGCAACACTGTCGTAGCTCTGAGCAAAATACTTTGTTTTATTCTCTCTGTGACTCACTCAACATAATCAGCCATTAAAACAGGAGTAAATCACTTAAATCAGGCCTCGCACGAGTACATACAAATGTGTATGCACATTTGCAAAATAGAGACTAAGACACAAACGCACAATCTTGCAGGCAGAGTAAGAGCCATGGGGTTAATATGAGCTGTGTGTGATGCCAACCGTATGCTCGTTATAATAGTGCTAGGAGCACCCAAGTGACGGATATCACACACACACACACACACACACACACACACACACACACACACACACACACACACACACACACACTGGATGATCAGTAAGTCATTTTGAGATCAAAGCATTCATCACAAGTGACTGCCCATTTAGAAGAATGACCTCGATATCAGTCAGTCAGCTCTGCTTCTCTGTGGACTTGAATCCATTGGGTTCTTTGATTCTCTGAAGTAATGAAGTCTGTGTTTGAGAGGACGCTAAGAGGAGGGTTGCAGCATCACAGTGTGAACTTACTCAGTATAAGAGAGATATTCGGAGGTTGCACTGAAATTAACAAAGGACTCGGAGCAAATAAATGATGTGGCCGTGTTCTTTATGTGGCCGTGGATTTATTGGACAATGTATTGGACAATTTAGGAGTATCCTTTCACCCTTTTCAAAAGTTTTCGGTTAGCTGCCAGCTATTCATATTTTAATGCATCTATTGTCCCTCATGGGATACTGTAGGTGAGTTGTGGGAATTGGCGACGGAGGGTTTCTGTGAGAAAGATGAAAGAAAAACAAATATGCAGCCCGAAGTAGAATAGTAGGATATGTTGGCTCTACTAAGCCAGGAGTAGGAGAAAATGGCAAAAACTGCGCCATAAAACAAAATGGAAAAAGAACGACCTCAAGGGAACTATTCACTTCTGCTGTGAGTTTCCAGCAGTAGGAAACAAGCATGCATGTGTGGTACATTATGATTTAAAACAAGTCAGAATTCGACAAATGGACTGCGCGTTTGCCAACATGCAGTGAGCATGTATTATGTCTTTGTTCTGAATCTGGCATTGTACAAGTGTGTGTGTGTGTGTGTGTGTGTGTGTGTGTGGTGGAGGAGAGGCTGTCCCTTGCTCCCAGCGGAGATGAGTGATGTCCAACTGCATATCCTTGTTAATTTTCATGAGCCCTGTGTGTGTTTGAGAGGTGTAAGCTATGCATGTCATGTTCTTTCCCTCTAAACTGAGGTAACGTCCCACAAGGTGTGCCTCTGTGTCGTTTATGACATGTTCATATCAGTTTCACGGGCCTGATCCATGACCATTGTCGAAGCTGTCTCTTCTGATAGATAGAAGGATAGATACACACTGAAAAACAGATGATCCAAACTGCATTTAACGGATAATTCTTTTTTTTTTCATAGTCTGGCCATTAATTCTATCAGAAATACTCAAAGGGGCGCTCCATTGATTGTATGCAGGTCAGTTTACAAGTAATTGTTAGTCCCATGAAAACAGATATGTAATGTATTCTGTGTCTCTGGAGGAGCTTTGCAAAGTCAAAATAAAAGCTTGACTCATACTGCAGACTAAAAGTCAGGATATTTGAGCTTCCGCTGCACCCTTTTTGATACTTCTACCAACTTAATGAACTATACTTAAAACACTTCTGCATCAACAGTCTCACGGTTACACAGGCGTGCTACTCGTCTGTGCAAGTCTAGACGGGTCCTAAGTGTTTGAAATAGTACGTTTTTGGGAAGATGCATGTGTTTGGGGTATGAACGGATATTTTGATACAGCTTTGCTTTGGTTAGACGCGGCCACAATTTTCTTCAATTCAAGACGACTCTATTTTTCCTGCATGTCTCCATGGTGAATACGGAATCCAAAAAAACAAGATTTCTTTAAATTTGGTTCTTTTATAAATGAACTATTCATTTAATTGCTTAGATCTTCTCTTATTTTGAAGAGAATTGAGAGTGTAAGATAAAATCATCACCAAAGGTATCTCCTTTAAACATTCATTAAAGTATAAAGACCAACTCAACTTTTCAACTGCATGTTTTTGGCAATTCTTCGTTGGGTTCATTTCTCAGCACTGGAGGTTTCTGCAATGAGGGGTTACTTTCAGACCTCCAGATAAAGTGATGTACTGTAGATAATCTGGTTTAACTGTTGTCTGATCATCTAGCATTTTTTCTTGTTTTAGCAACATTTGCTAGAGTGCCATTGTGTTCTCAGATCTCAGCAATTCTTTTAGTGTGTGAACTTTGGAAACTTTTTGAAACAATGACCACAGCTATGAAAATGAGACTAAAATAAGAAGTGTTAATAAACTGGAGTCATCCTTTGAGGCATTGTTTACCCTTACACATTCCTGCGTCAACACTTGTCTTTTTATGATGTCAACCCACTCACTGTAAATGGGTTTTGAACTGATAGTAACAAGGCCAAAGAAAGTATGTCCCTACTCTGATATTCAGCCTCTGTCCCTCTCTCCACTTTCCCTCTGCATTCCATTCGTCTGTAAATCACTTTCTTTTTTCCTCTGCATGACTTCATGAGGCAATGGCCAAATCATAGATTATGTTTTATTTCACTTTGGAGTGCTATTAAACAATTGTCTGCAACGCTCGTCTAAAGTGAGGAATAAACCTGACCACTTAGGTATCTGAGGAATCCCCAGCAGCATCACATTCTGGTCTGATAACACTGGAACAGTCTGATTCCTATCACCTGCGATGGTGTAACTGTCTACGAGTGTGTTTGTGTGCGTGTGTTTGGGTGTGTGGGAGAGAGACATGTTGTGTCCTCATACCATAATAGGCTTCTCCGAATAACTGTCCCATAATTTTAGTCTTGTGAGTAGATGCAGCCGGCTCTGGCCTCAAAAGGAAGAGAGGGGGGGGGGGAGATAGTTGCTGTAACTCACTTTCACCCTTTTCTGTTTCAAACACACACACACACACACACACACACACACACACACACACACACACACACACACACACACACACACACACACACACACACACACACACACACACACACGCTGGACTCTAATACACCGTCTATGTCAGACAGCAAGGTTTCCGGAAGGAATTCCAGGCATCCCGGGAACTATCTTCCTGATTCCTAAAGGCTTAGTATTATGCTCATCCTGTCTAGATCCTCGACCAAGAAACACAGTCTAAAAAGCCCAGATATCCTCTTTGATGAGCTGAATTTACGTTGTGACTGAGCAGCAGGGAATGCTGCTGTAATCCTGACTGCGCCAAACCACGCGGGATGAATTCCAACGGTGATGCTGAGCTGGCAAAGGCAGGCGGGAATACCACAGAGGCTACAGAATATGTGCAATATGTTCAGGAGAGATGAGAGGAAGGAGGACAGAGAGAGAGATAAAAGAAAACCTGTTGAGAGACGGAGTCTCGCTTAACTCAAATACGTGCTGTGGAGATGATACGTGCTCACCACAGCTCCTCTTGCCCTCACGCTGCTCTCATGCCTGTCCGTGTCAGACCCACAGGCTCTCAGGTTCGTTTTTCCACAATGAGGGTAAAGTGAGGGTACGCACTCCACTGTGTTTAGACAACACAGAGTCAGCTGGTGAAGAGACAAGGAGCCGCAGAGGCTTTTTCTCCAATGTATGTGGACGCCCAAATACTACAGTAAACCCGTATATAATTGTTGAACATCTCATACCAAAATTATGGGCTTTAATATACTGATATAACAGTGACGGCTGTTATCAAAGGTCAGGTCATCACGAAGGTGTGTTTTGGGGTTCAGGACCACACTCAGAAAACTAGTTCATTGCATGACCTGGCATTGGTATGTTAAAAAAGAAAAGGACTGTCCCCAAACTTTAAATATCACTTAACACTTTTCTGAACAGGAACTAAGGGAATTAGCTTATATGGGTCAGCAAACATCGAACAGGATAGTTTTTTATTCATATTCGTATTGGCATATTTTTTATAAAAATATGTATACTTTTGGCCAATCCTGCAATTTCTCCACTACGGAACTAATAAAGGAATATCTTATCTTATCTTATATAATTTGGATTTGTGTGCTCATGTATGGACTAGAAAAACTAGAATAGATGGCATATATTAATTAACAAAGGCAGATGCTTCCATGCAGGGGATGAGGATCCCTTAATAACGTGAATCATGTATTATGGCCCACGGACGACTGTTGTGGTCAGACCGAAAACAGCACGACATAAAAACACTCAAGAGGATGTGTTGGTGTGTGGTTTCAGGTACCTGTGAGGCGATAGAATAGGATCTATTTTGAATAGCAGATCCTTGAGTTTAAATGCTTTTCAGCTGCCACAACAAAACAGTTGTTCATCATTTTCTGATAAATTATTTTATAACTCTGGAAAGCGACGACCCTCCATCTTAAGGATCTGAAGGTAAACAGCAGACGTTGCTCATCCCTCCAGTAGCCTTTTGGAGCCTTGTAGAGCTTAATCCAAGGAGCACTGACCCATCTATATGTGTATACTGGGAATTTGTTCATGTTCCCATTCTGTTGTGGCAGCTGAGTTTCAGCGTTTTGAGTGTGAACCATCTGAATATAATCCGAAATATTTCACACTCATCGCCAATTCCCACTTGTTCGTTCACTCAAATTTGAGATCTCGCACTCCACAGTTGACGATGGGTGAATGAGTGCTTTGGAGTGTGCGTGAGCGTGCAGCCGGTGAAGTGCTGTGTCCATGAAAGACTCTTCTTCCCCCCACTCGGCGGGATGAGAAGAGTGGGCTGCCGTGGAATTGAGAACCCTCATCCCCTTCACTACAGTGGGAGTGAGCCACCGGGTCCACGCTAAGTGCTGCTGGGCACTATTACTGTGAAAAGGACCCCTCTCTAGGGTGTCCTTTCAAGTGTCTGCTGAACGGGACACTACTGAGGGCCACGGCCAGCCAGTGTGTGTGTGTGTGCATCTGCATGTGTGGGCCTACTCGCTTGTATAATGTGTTGCCGTGAAGGTTTGTGCAGCTGAAACCAGAGCAGGTATGTGTGACAGCCACCGCGTGAGTGTGCATTTATAGAGCAGCGCGTGTGTGTGTGCCAGGTTACAGTATTAACAGACAGCAGTGTGTTTGTACAGGACACTAATAGCCACATGGCTGATATTAGTGGATCAGTTTCCATCACACTCTGTGGCGTAGAAGCGCCTGATTCAGCAGGTGTCCCCCCTGAAGGTCCTCGCGGTTATCTGGCTCCTGGGGAGGTGTCCGAGTGTCCTGAGGAGGGTTTGCCTTGTGATGTGGCCTAACCGCTGACCTGCCAGGACTTGCACATAATGTGGAACCAGGGCAGTGATATTTTACAGGCAAAAGGGATGAGGCTGAGGGCTCTGGAGGAGCTAGAGAGCCCTGCAAATGCTCATGAAGCAATTCATTGAAATGTCCTCTTTTTACTTCATCAATAAAACAAATGGAATTGAAAAGGGATTCCTACAACTAATAAGTAGATAGATACAAGTGTGTAATATGTCAAATTATTTGATAAACAGTTGAATTGAAAACAATAACCATCACATTTTAAAATGGATATTTGACTTCTTATTAGATTAGAAAACGTTATTAATCCCCAGTGGGGAAACTCATTTGTCACCAAAATTCATACAGACAACAACAGACAAAGTTCACAGTTTATTACTTATTGATTAGGAAAAAAGAAATAAAACACTACTAACTGCATGGTTAAAAAAATAAAGGCCACGACATTACATAAAAAATAAATGCAAACAGGATATTTAAAGGGGCGGGGGCGGGGTGTCTTTTCTTTCTTTTTTTACCAATTGACTTCCATTTGCCACCTTTATTATCATTGATGTGGAACTCTTGGGCCTTGTTGTGGTAAAGCTTTGCTAATCCGCTGCGAGAGCTCTCACTAAAATCTGTACTTGTTTCAACATGCACCCTTGAAGCCTTCAGGAAGGCAATGATTCATTTGTGGCTGAGGTGTTTTTGGAGTAGAATCTAATGAAGAAGGGAACGCATTTCAGACTTAGTAGACAAAGCTAATTAAGTGTGTCTTGAGCTGAGTGTTTCTCAATTGGTAAAACATGGCACAGTGTGGTTTTTAAACCCCTGTGTGGGTATCCATGATAGAAATGTAAGCACTTGTGGCGCTTTTCAGGATTATTTGCATATTTTGGATGAAAGTTTGCCAGAAGGCATACCATTGCTGGCAGGTGAAAACCTGCTATTTAACTCTCAAATTGCAACTTTCAAGTTTTCTAAAGGATCTAAAGCACCTTCAACACCCACACTTGTCTGTGCTGCAGATTGAGAAATACCAGAGCCATCGCCTTGTTCTCAGTTGACCACCATGTATTTTCAAGATTATCTGTTGTAATTGGTCAAATAAACTCATCAATTTAAGGGTTATATAGTGTTATCTCATCCCATTCTGGAATAGTGTATCAATTAAAGCAACTGTACATCATTATATAAAGCTAGATCTATAAAATGGCTTTCTGAAATGGGCAGCTGACAGTGGTGACATGTCAGTGGTTGAAGTTATGGTGAAACTGGATGCTGATTCTTATCCTAAACTCCTCCCAGGCGCTGAACTGGGATGTTGCTGCAGGACTGTAATGGGAGTGTTGGGGAGGGTGGGTAAGTAACACTGTCAGAACAGAAAGTCTCCTCAAGTTATGAAGAGCTTGACGAGTTTAATATGGGTCCTGTAATTTGTGAGGGATCATGTTTCCGTGGACAGCCGTAAAATAACAGGTGGTGTGATCATGTTCAAGACACATACACATACATGTGTGTGTGTGCTCATATACACATGGGTGTTACACAAGCCCATAATTGCACTTTAAGGAAGGGCCTGAGTGGAATAATCCACACATGGATACAGTATGGCAGTACAAATACATGCACACACACACACACACACACACACACACACACACACACACACACACAGACATACACACACTTTACTTAAACAACATCATGAGTTGGCAGTGGACTCCTTTTCCACCTCGGGTCAGGCTTAGTTCATGCACAAAGAGCGAAAGATGGTGTGTGTGTGTGTGTGTGTGTGTGTGTGTGTGTGTGTGTGTGTGTGTGTGTGTGTGTGTAGGTGTGTGTGTGTGTGTGTGGTAACCCTGCTCCAGTTTTATTTTTAAAGTGAGCGTAGACAAAGGCCTCTAGTCAGACTGCTCTGAGAACAGGACCTTGGGAACATGACCAGTGGCTGTTGCGTCACATAGTGTGTGTGTGTGTGTGTGTGTGTGTCAGTGTGTGTGTGCCAGTATGTGTGTGTGAGAGACACAGACTGAGTGTATCCGACTTTTGTCTAAAGAAGTCACTTGTTCAGGCTGAAAAGAAATGAAGAGGAAAAAGCTCTTGCCAGATGTGCCAGCACACACACACACACACACACACACACACACACACACACACACACACACACACACACACACACACACACACACACACACACACACACACACCCTCACTGTGCCCTTAAAAACTGGCTTAGCGGCCTTCTGAATGTCAAGGGACGTCACTGAGTGATGTCATAGGAAGGATTTTATATGCAATAGGAGGACAATCCACACACACACACACACACACACACACACACACACACACACACACACACACACACACACACACACACACACACACACACACACACAATCACAAAGCACACACACACACACACACAATCACAAAGCACAGTGGACACAGTGACCACACCCAGCGAAGCACTTTCTCAACAGGTTTATGGTGAGGAAAGTAAAAAAAGAGGAGAGGCTTGGATGAGATGAGGAAAAGGGGGAGGGGATTAGAGGAGAGGAAAAAAGAGCAGAGGAGAGGAGCAGGAATAAGAGAAGCAAAACAGGAGGAGAGGAGAAAAAACAGGAGAGAGAAGAGAGAAAGATGATATAACGAGAAAAGAAGAGGGAATAGAAAGAATGAGGAGAGGAAACAAAAGAGACAAAAGGGAGGACAAGAGAGAAACAGGAGGAAATGAAGGGAGAGGAGAAGAAAGAGATGATGAGGAGATGATGTAAGTAAAGAGAAAAGAAGAGGGAATGGAAAAGAGGAGGAGAGAAGGAGAGGTTAGGCGAGGCGATGGAAGGGAGGAGAGAAGTTGAGAGGGTGAGGAGGGAAAGAAGCGATGAGAGGATCACCTCCCTCTCAGTCCCTCTCCTCTTGTGCTCTGGAAGCTATCCAAACCTGCAGACACCGGAGGACTCGGGGAATCCTGGCCTCAGTTACAGGACACACACACACACACACACACACACACACACACACACACACACACACACACACACACACACACACACACACACACACACACACACACACACACACACACACACACACACACACACACACACACACACCTGGAGCTAAATCTGTCCCATACTACAGCGCTGCCAGCCCCCGTCTTTCATTTCTTTCTTCCTTTCTTTCTTCCTGTGTTTTCAAGTATTTTTTTCCAGCGCTCATGACGCACTCCGGCATAATGAAACGGTTAAGAGGAGTCCAGTAGAGGCTGGGGCTGAGAACAAGACGGGATGGAGGTGGTGGGGGTGTAAAGTGACACCACACCAGGGCACTATATTTACAACGCGCCTCTTTAACACACCGCCTATTTATAGCTGCCAGATCTTTTCTCAGCGTCTGCCGCACACTGTTGCACCGTCACAAACACAGGCATCAGATGGCACTGGTGGAATTACGCTGCATTGCTTCTGCCAAAGGGGACACGCCTTATCCTCTAACATGTTCCTGCACAAACCCAGCCTCACCACCGCGCTCCAGCAGCCCCCCAAACCCCCTCACACGCGCACCTCCAGGACATTCTCTTCCTGCCGCTCAGTGTGCTTTCAGTCCTTTCTTTCCTCGTTTCTCACAGATCTGCCTGTTCTTAAGATGAAAGGAGAGAAGAGGGACCTAAACCTGTTTCTGTCTTGGCTTGATTTGGCTATTAGACAGGACAGAAAGACAGGCGGGATTAGTGGAGAGGTTTAAATGTGTTTAAGGATTACATACGTTCAGCAACATGCACACCTGAACAGGGGTGAAGGAAGTATTCTGATCCTTTAACTAAAGTTAACAATACTGCTATATAAAAATAGTCCGTCACGAATAAAAAGTCCTGAATTGAAAATGTCACTCAAGAATGTCAACACAATGTAGAATACTTAAAGCAGACATTTTTCCAACCCCCTCATAATCGTAACACCGATTAGTATTGCTTATAACCATTTATACTCGTGGATGCCATTGAAACTGATCTAAAACTTTTCCACCTAAATACTTCAGACCGCTTTCATCGTGATAAACAGAGACACATTTCAATTTGAATCACCACTTTTATACTTTTAAACATTTGAAGTATACTTGACATCTTACTGCTGCATGGCACACACACATCAGAGTTTCTCTGGGCCCAAAGCTAATATGGCTGGAAGTGATGGACATGATATGCTTGTTTTATTAGAGCCAATGGTCCCATCTGTAGATATGCACTTTTTAACAAAACATCCCAATTTTATAATTCATAACAATTCATTTAACAGACCCCCTGACAGAATACAGGCTACACTTGGGGTTCCCCATTCTACACTACAAATCACTGAGTATCAAAAGTAAAAGTATGGTATCATATTTCAGGAAAATGACACAGTACGTGTTACAGTATTATTCATTTAATTATTACTGATGCATTCATGTTTAAGGAGCATTTTACTGTTGCAGCTAGTTTAACACTTGGGTGGTTTAATCCAGAACAGTGCATCACATTTTATAAGATGACATGTTTGCATAAAGACACACATAAACCATATACATTATAATAGAGATATAAATGTAGGACATATCCCTGTTTCTGTCATGGCTTGACGCGCACAAACAAACAAGCACAGCTGACTCAGGTTTCTGGTACATGGAGGAATTCATTCATAGGATCACGACTGCCCCCACAGGACTGAGTCACTGTGTCTCTGTCTCTTGGTGCACAAACACACCTACAAGTAATAAACCCAACTACGCATTTGATCACCTTTGGTCGTGAAAGTACATTAATAAGGGAACACACGTAATAATTTCGTACTGATCTTAAAGACACATTTTCACGTCTAATTCATGAGTTCAGTGTATTTATCGGCTGAGGGGAGCCACTAAAATGAAGTTTCTTCACACTATTACAAAATCCCATCGTGCCTTTCATGTGAGAATATTCAACTTTTTTTCCCCTCAAAGTAAAATGCTTCTCTTTTTTTTTTTCTTCAATAAGATGTTTTCACATTCAGACCTTCGTAATCTCCTTGCTTGCTGTCGATGTCAGGGGGCACAAACACAAATAATATAGGCTTTGAGTATGAAGATTAGCTTCACCAGTAAAATAGCTGCAACTGGAAAGTGCTCATTACAATGCATCAATAATGATATGATGATAATGATAGACATTAACAGACATTTAGACATTTTTAATTATTTAAATAGAAGTTTTAAAACACAACTTGGAGTATTTGGTATCATTCTCAATACAGTAATGGATTCATTAAACATCTCAAATTCTTAAGAGTGTGATTGATTCAGCTAAGGCTGGCTGAATAACCAACTGGACAAAGTGGACAGTCTTCGTCATTTAGTTTTTGTATATGTTGTGAATCACTTTATTTGTATGCAAATTGTAGCACAGCAGTGAAACAAACAGTGGCGGGCCGTGCATTTTCGACCTAGGCCTTCAGTGCTGTGTAGTCCACATCAGGTGTCAGACCGACCCACGCGTGTATTGAACACATGTGTGGACAGTAGACGCTGACTCTGCTATACGGACGATCTTTTTGCACTATTACGGGCATGGAGGGTCACATGGGATGTGTGGACCGACCTGCAGAGCTATTTTAACCACTTTGACGAGAAAAAAAGGCGCTTTATTCATTTTCTTAAACCAAAGTTTCTCTTCTCACAAGGGCTACGGTATTGTAGCAATTTAAATGAAGTTAAACAACCATGTGGTTGCGGAGATAATTAAGATACCGCTTTTTAAAACTTTTTTTTGCCCAAAAATGAGACGCTGTGGGCTTGGGGGCGCATACGGTTAACAGCGGACGCTCCGTGGAGCAAGCCTCCAACCTCCAGACAATGCATGTTGATGTTGTCCAAATCAACAATTCTAGCTTCATCTTCTTCTCCTTCTTTCATTGACAGAAGTCACACTGCCCCACTGACCAATCACAGCGCATGTTAATGGTCACGCTGGGCCACTGACCAATCATACGTCCACGCCATTTCACCAGCGCTGGCACGTCAAAGAATACACCCAGCTTGTCAAACTAAATATCTGATTTGTTGAAGTCCATGAGAATCAACCACAACGTCCACTCTCTGTGTACTTTAATCTGCAAAGGTCAGTTTAAACTGCTTTGCTTCCATAGAGACACAAACCAGTTGCAGTGCTGCAGGCTGAAGGTAGAGGAAGACAGGAGCTGTGCAATGAGAAAATAAGCTAATACAGAAAAATAATTATAATACATGTACTGTATTTGTGAAAAACAATGAAATTATAAAATAGCTATAACTTTGTGATTCTGTTTAGGCCAGCAGAGAAGGCTTAGCAGGCCCTGACGGCCCGCCACTGGAAACAGAGATAGATTTTCATCACTCAAAGCATACATCATATTGATACAAATAGAAATGGGTCAAAACAGAGTACACACATTAAAACATTTTGAAAATAAGTTAAATGATGCATAAAAAATATAAAATCATAAGTTATATAGATTTTGGGAATATGTGCTCATGTCCCCTTTTCCTTACAGAGTTAGTTAAAAGATTTTTTATTTTTTTTATAGCTGTTAGTTTTAGTTAAGGGAAGTCTAAAAAGGAAACCAGAAGGCACAATCTAAAACTCTGGATATAAGGGATAGGAGCATGGATTCTGCTTTCTTAATAATAATAATAAATTTAAATTTGATAGATAATTTGCATACACTAAAGTGTTTTCTGCTGTGTTATTTACAGTTATCTTACTGGCTTGAAGCTCTTTGGTCAAATCCAGTTTTAAGAACTAACAGCCTTTTGTTTTCTGCTCAGCAGCACCCACACAGGCTAACCTAGCTATTGCTCTTCATAGATTCTTAATTGTTAATGAAACATTTGAGACATGACTTGGCCTTGAGTGTGAGTGCAAGAACGAGACGGAGTGATTTTTAGTGTGACCTGTGTCTCTGTTTCTTTCCCTATGGGGCATGACAGTGAACTGTGTTGACAATCGCAGGTTTTTAAACCAAAATAAAGGCATGATCCGTGTAAGTGGCTGCATGTGTGGGAGAGCTGGAGCTGGAGCTGCTCTGAACCCTGAACTGGCGCTGTTTGTTGGGCCTGTAGCCGTTAACCAGGTGGCTGTAGACGCAGTCGAGGTGCTTATAGGCATCTGAGTGTGCAGGGGGTGTTGTTGTGTGGGGCTGCCGTAGTGTGAGTTAAGGTGTGTGTTTACTCAACAGGGTGTTAACGTCAGTCAAGGAAATCGATGTTTATCCTCACACGTGTCAAGAGAGAAGCATGTAAGTGTGCGTACACCACTTTGCTTTGCCATCATCTCTTCACTGTCCCTAAACACACACAGATACACACACATACAGAGACTAATGTGTCCTGACTCAGCCTTTATTGAGCCAGTGTTAGTTAGTATATACCCACCGGCCGGCCAGTACAACCACAGAACACCTCAATGGTAGTTTTCCATGTGCATGTTGGACGGCAGAGATAGTTGTTCAGAAACTTGGGCTTTTCATTGTAATATCTATGGTGGGTGGTGTGAGAGCGTCACCACTGCTTCCTGTGCACACACATACACTCACACACAAGTTCACAAGATGATTTTAGTGATTACGCACAACAATGTGGCGCATAGACAAAGAACGGCATCACAATGCATCCACTAATAACATGCTGTACAGGGTCGTCCCCTATCTCTGTCTCTCACTGTGTCCTTTGGGAGCGGGGTAGGTTTGCGGCCACTTTCCCAGCTTTCCCTCGGGAGTCTGTTCCAGCTGCTGCAGCTCCACACGGTCCCAAACCTCAACCCGACTTCACTGACCACAGCCTGTGTGCTGACATCAATGTCCAGGCGTCCACGCACAGGCAGCTCAGACCAGAACCCTGGAGAGACGTCACACACTGACACACAGACACATTGACGTCTCTCTGTGGACGCTGTAGTTCTCAGGGCCTCTGAGTTGTAGTTCTCAGAGATTATGAGCACTATGGGTCCTGGAGGTAGAAATATTCATGAGTTGCTATGAAACACTGATATGTTTGGTGGGACACACAGGAAGAAGCAGGATCTTTGTAAAGGCCTATTTACGCTAAATAACACTGCCAACCTTTCAGTGTGAACAATTACAAATTTTACAAAGTGATGTGGTCACAATATGAACAACCGCTTGAATGTTTATGCTAATATCATTGGTTGCCCATTTTTATTTGCAGTTCTAAAGGCACATATATGGTCGGCCTGCACATGCTGCTAATTATTTGATCTTGCAAATCACAAACTTAGCTAATTTTGACTGTAATTTATTGAAGCAAAGTTTTTATATGGCTGATGATTTTAAAGGCCAAACACACCTATTCATTGCATTTAGTTGCTTCAGTTTCAGTGTCCTGGTATTGTTCATGCTGGCTCACAGCCATCGTTGTCCTTAGTAATCCTTGTGCTTCTATTACAAATGTAATAGAATGTGCTGTGAGAAATACCTATAACCAGCCCCGTGTGTGTTAGCACACGATGCGGGTGGAGCTCACAGATGCTCATATTTGTAAAAGTATTAGTGAAGCCGAGTGGTTGAGTGGTGGTTCATGATTTGAGCATATGTGTTTGGTGCTTTATGTATAGTGATTTTGGTCGTTGTGCATATTTGATGGACCTTGGAGGCATCAAGCAGCATGCATGGATAGTCCCCCCTTCCTGGCACACCAGTCACATTTTTACACAGAATAATGCAAATCTGCATGTTTGTGTTGTGTGGGTGAAACTGTTGCATGTTGAGTGTCTGTTGCATGTTGAGTGTCGGTGGATCTGTGTTACCCGTCACGATAGCTATAGCTGTTATTGTTTTCACCTTGTGAGAGAGAGAGAGAGAGAGAGAGAGAGAGAGAGAGAGAGAGAGAGAGAGAGAGAGAGAGAGAGAGTGTGTGTGTGTGTGTGTGTGTGTGTGTGTGTGTGTGTGTGTGTGTGTGTGTGTGTGTGTTATCAAGACAAAAGGAACTACCGCAGAAGCGGGTTGAGTACAGATGTTGACTAACTTTATGTACCTGACCAGATTCGCCGTTGCTGGTGGTGTGATCCTATTGCTAGTTGTTTCTTAACTCTGGTTAAGAGTTTCACTATTGTTTAAAAAAAGAAGTGTATTAGTGATGTATTGTGTTACTCTTACTATTTACACTATAAATATTTTACAGTGCACTTTTTAGGCCCGTAAAACACTTTAAAGGTAGAAACTTAAAGTTGAAATACCTCAAAGTTGACATCAATTATATGTTAACATTGATAGGTATTGCTATAAAATCATACACAGGTTTACAGTTATGCAATACTGCACCACACCTATCAGTGATGCAACGATTATGACGCATAAGTGTCCAAAATTGTAATTTATCGAGTTGTTTACTGAGTGTTTATCATGTAGGGAACATGAAATGAGTGACCAAGAGAGGAAGCTTATGCATTGTGTGACACCTGGCACACGTTTACACTTCCTTGGTCATTGTTGGG